>CM026207.1:24823309-24954072 GCA_014839995.1 Xenentodon cancila
GTGTTGTTGGTTTTTAAAACCAATATGAACTCTAACAGGGAGTCGGTGAAGAGGGGGGAGCACAGAGGTGATGTGCTTGTGCGTTTTAGTCCAAGTAACGAGTGAAGGCTCAACGTTTTGAACGACTCCATGTGGTGGAGAGAGCTCTGACTGAGATCTGACTACATTACAGAGATCCGGATGAGAGGAGAAAACAAGCTGAACTTCGTGTAAATAAGCAGTTTTAAAACATGACCTGAATTTGGAGAAAACATTCAGTGGGAAAAAAACCAAGACACATTTTACTCAGGCATCAAAACTGATGTTAGAATCAAAGATGAATCCCTGATTATGCATCATTCAAAGTCTGGAGGCTGCTGACCGCCAGCACTGAGTCAAACCGGCTTCTGATTGGAGGGTAGAAAACGTTTTGGAGGACTTGTCGAGGGAAGGACGGGAGTCACGATAGGGACGTGATGACAATGTCATTTTAGGGGAACTTTGGTGAGAACGTTTGTCCTCTTTCAGGTTTCAAACGTGAAATAAAACAGACGTGAGACAGAAACTGACAGTTGTCTTCAATCACCAGGAGCTACTTGGACCATAAAAGTCTGAAACGTTCCTCCTATGATTTATGTGAAAGGTTCAGGTTCATCACAGTAATAATACTTAGATGGAGTGGTGTTCTAGTGGTTACAGTGTTGGGCTTGGGGGTGGAGGACCCAAGTTAAAGCCCAGGGCTTCCCACAATGGTAAATCACTGGGGGCCCTTGAGCAAGGCCCTTAACTCCCATTTGCTCCCCGGGGCGCTGCCCTGCTAGCAGCCCCACTGCTCACTAGTGAAACTAGTTGATGGCTTAAAAGCAGAGACTAATTTCAGTGTGCATTGTACATACAGCGAGTGCACAATGTCCACACTGACAAGAATGATAAAAGAAATAAATAAATATTTAAGAACAGACATGATCAAAAATCTTTTTAGCACCGCCTGGTTTTCTGCGATGAAAAAGATGCAGAAGTGGATGAAGGTGGATGGAAGGTAGACTTTCCCAGGGAGGCTGAGAAGTGTGATCCCCCTATAGTTGGAACAGACTCTCTGGTCCCCCTTTTTAAACAGAGGGACCACCACCCCAGTCTGCCACTCCAGTGGCACTGTCCTCGACCTCCATGCAACGTTGCAGATGCATGTCAACCAAGGAAGAACCCAATAGGATTCTTTCTTCAACCCGATAGCATCCCTTTTTTCCAGTGTCCACCACTGGGTTCGGGGATTTCCACCGCGACAGGCACCAGAGACCCTGCATCCACACCTTTGAGCTGCTGCGGTAACAATGCAGGCAGAGAACATGGTCCACTCTTTCCCCAGCCTCCCTTGGAATCCGGGCGAAGCTCTCCCGGAGGTGGGATTTGAAGACCTCCCTGACCGAGGCCTCGGCCAGACGTTCCCAATAGACCCTCAAAATACGTTTGAGTCCCGCTTCCTCCTCCGCCAGCGTGTCCAACTCACCACCAGGTGTTAGATCAGTTGACAGCTCAGCCCCTCAGCACAGAAGTCCATTAATAGAACATCACACGGGTTCAGATCGGGGAGGCCGCTGCTCCCAATCACCCCCCTCCAGGTATTACTGTCATTGCCCACATGAGCATTAAAGTCCCCCAGTAAAACAATGGAGTCCCCAGTTGGAGCACTATCAAGTACCCCTTCCAAGGACTCCAAGAAGACCAGGTACTCTGTACTGCTGTTTAGCCCGTAGGCACAAACAACAGTAAGTTCCTTTCCCTAACCCAAAAGCATAAGGAAGTGACCCTCTCGTTCACCGGGGTGAACTCCGACACATGGCGGCTGAGCTGGGGGGCTGTAAGCAGGCTTACACCAGCTTGTCACCGCTCGCTATGCCACTGTGTGTTACACCAATCAATCAAACTTTATTTGTAAAGCACTTTTCTTGCAACTTGTGCAACATAAATTGCTTTACACAATTAAAACAAAACATCCATGAGTCATAGCAGATTCTCATATACTCAAAGCCCTCCAGATTTACCCAGTGAAGGATAATTATTGTATTTGTACCATAATTAAAACTTTGTACAATCAATGATTGGAAGTGCTTTTTACAATCCCTCTAAAAAACAGTATTTCTTCACGACTCTTATTGTATTTGTACCATAATTAAAACAAAGCCGTTTCTCATTTGGCGCTGTTGTGGCGTACGTTCATTTTATTGGAAACACAATTGTTTGATCGTTTGAACAGCACTTTGACTTGCTCTCGCAGGACCACTTTCTCACCCATGTGGTTAATGTCGTCATCATCTGTCAGGAAATTAGGAAGGTTTGTCTCTGAAAGGATGAAATGATTTTCCTCAGCGCTTATCGAGGCGTAGGCCTTCTTCAGTAAAGTGACTCGGCAATGTGCTGGTAAAATAGATGAACAACCGATTAGTCCCAAAATCACCTCCTAAGCGCCTCAATGACGACCGAGTCTGGGTTGTTCAGTTTGGACTCCATGCAATGTGGATACACCAGACAGGATGTCTTGAAATGTCCCTTTTCCACTTTGAACTTACTTCCACAATGTTTAATTTGGAAAGTCAGGGCCATAAATGTCACGATGCCGAGCTGATTTATGCTGGAAGAGCTGAAAGAGCTGAGTGCAGACTGAGTGCAGACCGAGTGCAGACTGAGTGCAGACCGAGTGCAGACCGAGTGCAGGCCGAGTGCAGACCGAATGCAGACTGAGTGCAGGCCGAATGCAGACTGAGTGCAGACTGAGTGCAGACTGAGTGCAGACCGAGTGAAGACGTAGTGCAGACTGAGTGCAGACTGAGTGCAGACCGAGAATCCAGGTCTCTTGGACACAGCTGCAGAGTCTTCTGTCACTGGTGTTGCAGCCTTGGCGTCCAGCTCTGTGGAAAAACATTTCAGCGTTTGACTTTTGATTCTGTCATCTCAGATTAAATCAGCACAACAAATATTAATTAGTTTTCCAGCAGCACATCTTTATTAGATTTAAAGTTATTTTCTGCATGGACCCACATGACTTGGACCAGTTTGGTTTTCGCTCTACATGTTTCCATCATGTAACATCACAAACCACCACTTTAAAATCTAGCAAATAAAGAGAAAAATGTGTGTTAATCCTCTGTTATAATGACATTTTTATAAACAGATTTCCAATTCTACTTTGTTTGCTCTAAAAGCCAAAACAATAAATGACACAACAGCAACTATAATCATCAAAAATACGCTGTTGGAGGGAAAAGTTCATCTTCTGTCAGAGTGGACGTTGATAACAGCCTCATGTCTGCAGGTTAAAGGTCATTTGGTGCTTCAAACACATGTTACAATTTTAATAACTTTAAAACCTATGAAGATTCAAATCACATTTAATCCCAAAGGATTATTTATCATAATTTCATGGATTACAGTTAAAAGCCAACTTCTGCTTTTTTAATGGTGGGTGGAGCCGCATTGATCAGCAGATCCACCGTGAGGTCACAACAAAGGTCGCCATGACAAACGTTCTAGAATTCCGACCGTCAACACATCCTGTAGGTTCCCTATAAATACAGAGGAGAATTCTGCACACATCTGTAGTTCCTTGGACCTTCAAGACACTGCCTGTTGCAAGCTTCTTTGGTGAAAACGACGTCTACGTCTCGAAAACCCCTTCAGAAAACGCTTCAGCACCTTCTTTTGACAGCGGAAATGGCTTTTAGAGGACGTCCAGGACCAGGATTTCGGAGCTCTCCTCGTGACGGTGCTCAATCCCAGGTCTCGGACGATCTCGGCCAAATCCAAATGGAAATTGAAGAGTGCAGAGCAGAGAACGATTTGTTGCAAAACTACAACGAGAAACTTGGACAGAGTGTTAAAGAGCTGGAAGAGGAACGGGACAGGTTTCTGCTGATCAGCCAGAACCTGTACTCAGAGAGAGAGAAACTAAGAGAGCAACTTCAACTGCTGCAGGAGGAGAATCAAGCTCTCCACAGCAAAAATCAAATACTGGAGGAGTCCAAAACGGAGACGACTCTTGAAAACAAGCAGGAGCAGGAAAGAGCCTGGTTGAAGTTCAAGGAAGCTTTAACACAACTGCAGAGTGAAAGGCAGCTGTTGAAGAACGAAGGGGAGGAGGTTGAAAATGAGAAAAAGATACTGCAAGAAATCAAGAGACAGACTGAACAAACGAAAGAAGAAAATGAGAGGGAAAGGATGGAGCTGAAAGAGCAGAAGGAAAGCTTGCAAAGAGAAGAAAAGAAACTGATGGAGGGCAAGAAACAGCACACGTTGGACATGGAAGTGTTGCAAGCTGCAACAGCTGATCTGGAGGTCAAAACAAAAGACCTGCAGCTGTTGTGGAGCAACATGGACATGAAGAAAGCTGAGATGAAGGTTCAAGAACAGGAAAATGAGAGGAAACTGCAGAAAGAGAAGAAGAGGCTCCAGAGAGAGAGAGAGATTTTGATGGAGGAGAAGAAAGAACTGGAAATGAGCAGGAAGGAACTGGAACAGATGAAAAACTGTGAAACCAGAGAAGAAGTAGAGACAGAGTGTACAGAACTCAGGAGAGAGATGGAGAACGATGGGGAGCTTCCAGAGACTGTAAAAAAGGAGAAGAAGAAGAGAAGTTTCTTAACGATGTTCAAGAAACAAAAGTCAGATAAGAGAGAAGAAAAAGACATGAACATCATCAAGGGAGAAAGAGACAACGAGAAGAGAGAAAAAGATGAAAAACCTCTGAAAGAAAAGAAAAAAGAAGAGAATAAAGAGACAGAAAAGGTGGTGAAGAAGAAAACTGTGACCGGCTGGTTTCGTAGACGTTCCAGCAGAGAGAAAACTGCTGGAAACCAGTAGATCAGCCAACGTCACCTTCTCTCCACCTGACTCTGGTCTCCACCTGACTCTGGTCTCCACCTGATTCTGGTCTCCTCCTGACTCTGGTCTCCTCCTGACTCTGGTCTGCACCTGACTCTGGTCTGCACCTGACTCTGGTCTGCACCTGATTCTGGTCTCCACCTGACTCTGGTCTGCACCTGACTCTGGTCTGCACCTGATTCTGGTCTCCACCTGACTCTGGTCTCCACCTGACTCTGGTCTCCACCTGACTCTTGTCTGCACCTGACACTGGTCTCCACCTGACTCTGGTCTCCACCTGACTCTGGTCTGCACCTGATTCTGGTCTCCACCTGATTCTGGTCTGCACCACATCGTCTCTCCATCTGACTCTGGTCTCCACCTGACTCTTGTCTCCACCTGACTCTGGTCTCCACCTGACTCTGGTCTCCACCTGACTCTGGTCTGCACCACATCGTCTCTCCATCTGACTCTGGTCTCCACCTGACTCTGGTCTGCACCTGACTCTGGTCTCCACCTGATTCTGGTCTCCACCTGACTGTGGTCTCCACCTGACTCTGGTCTCCACCTGACTCTGGTCTGCACCACATCGTCTCTCCATCTGACTCTGGTCTCCACCTGACTCTGGTCTGCACCTGACTCTGGTCTCCACCTGACTCTGGTCTGCACCACATCGTCTTTCCATCTGACTCTGGTCTCCACCTGACTCTGGTCTGCACCTGACTCTGGTCTCCACCTGATTCTGGTCTCCACCTGACTCTGGTCTCCACCTGACTCTGGTCTGCACCTGACTCTGGTCTCCACCTGACTCTGGTCTCCACCTGACTCTTGTCTGCACCTGACTCTGGTCTCCACCTGACTCTGGTCTCCACCTGACTCTGGTCTGCACCTGATTCTGGTCTCCACCTGACTCTGGTCTGCACCACATCGTCTCTCCACCTGACTCTGGTCTCCACCTGACTCTGGTCTGCACCTGATTCTGGTCTCCACCTGATTCTGGTCTCCACCTGACTCTGGTCTGCACCTGACTCTGGTCTCCACCTGACTCTGGTCTCCACCTGACTCTTGTCTGCACCTGACACTGGTCTCCACCTGACTCTGGTCTCCACCTGACTCTGGTCTGCACCTGACTCTGGTCTGCACCTGACTCTTGTCTGCACCTGACACTGGTCTCCACCTGACTCTGGTCTCCACCTGACTCTGGTCTGCACCTGATTCTGGTCTCCACCTGATTCTGGTCTGCACCACATCGTCTCTCCATCTGACTCTGGTCTCCACCTGACTCTTGTCTCCACCTGACTCTGGTCTCCACCTGACTCTGGTCTCCACCTGACTCTGGTCTGCACCACATCGTCTCTCCATCTGACTCTGGTCTCCACCTGACTCTGGTCTGCACCTGACTCTGGTCTCCACCTGATTCTGGTCTCCACCTGACTGTGGTCTCCACCTGACTCTGGTCTCCACCTGACTCTGGTCTGCACCACATCGTCTCTCCATCTGACTCTGGTCTCCACCTGACTCTGGTCTGCACCTGACTCTGGTCTCCACCTGACTCTGGTCTGCACCACATCGTCTTACCGCCAGACTCTGGTCTCCACCTGACTCTGGTCTGCACCTGACTCTGGTCTCCACCTGACTCTGGTCTGCACCTGACTCTGGTCTCCACCTGATTCTGGTCTCCACCTGACTCTGGTCTCCACCTGACTCTGGTCTGCACCTGACTCTGGTCTCCACCTGACTCTGGTCTCCACCTGACTCTTGTCTGCACCTGACACTGGTCTCCACCTGACTCTGGTCTCCACCTGACTCTGGTCTGCACCTGATTCTGGTCTCCACCTGACTCTGGTCTGCACCACATCGTCTCTCCACCTGACTCTGGTCTCCACCTGACTCTGGTCTGCACCTGATTCTGGTCTCCACCTGATTCTGGTCTCCACCTGACTCTGGTCTGCACCTGACTCTGGTCTCCACCTGACTCTGGTCTCCACCTGACTCTTGTCTGCACCTGACACTGGTCTCCACCTGACTCTGGTCTCCACCTGACTCTGGTCTGCACCTGACTCTGGTCTGCACCTGACTCTTGTCTGCACCTGACTCTGCTCTCCACCTGACTCTGCTCTCCACCTGACTCTGGTCTGCACCTGACTCTGGTCTCCACCTGATTCTGGTCTCCACCTGACTCTGGTCTGCACCTGACTCTCGTCTCCACCTGACTCTTGTCTGCACCTGACACTGGTCTCCACTTGACTCTGGTCTCCACCTGACTCTGGTCTGCACCTGACTCTGGTCTGCATCTGACTCTGGTCTCCACCTGACTCTGGTCTCCACCTGACTCTTCTCTCCACCTGACTCTGGTCTCCACCTGATTCTGGTCTGCACCTGACTCTTCTCTCCACCTGACTCTTGTCTGCACCTGACTCTGGTCTCCACCTGACTCTGGTCTGCACCTGTCTCTGGTCTGCACCTGTCTCTGGTCTCCACCTGACTCTGGTCTGCACCACATCATCTCTCCACCTGACTCTGGTCTCCACCTGACTCTGGTCTCCACCTGACTCTGGTCTCCACCTCACACTGGTCTCCACCTGATTCTGGTCTCCACCTGATTCTGGTCTGCACCTGACTCTGGACACCACCTGATTCTGGTCTCCACCTGACTCTGGTCTCCACCTGACCGTGGTCTCCACCTGACTCTGGTCTCCATCTGACTCTGGTCTCCACCTGACTCGGGTCTGCACCACATCGTCTCTCCACCAGATCGTCTTTCTGCCAGATCGTCTCTCCGCCAGATCATCTCTCCGCCAGATCGTCTCTCCGCCAGATCATCTCTCCCCCAGATCGTCTCTCCATCAGACAGATTCTGGTCTTCACCAGATCTTCTCTCTCATTTTCATAAAATCAATAAATAATACAAATCTTTGATTACAACCTGAGACTCGTTCTTTCATTTCGTGTCCAACAACTTTTCTACGGTTCTGCTCAGCAGATCCATGTTGATATGTTTGATTATTTCAAATGTCAAATGTTACATTATATTCAAATAGACTTAAATGTTCTGTTTATTCTACACTGGTTGAGGGCGGGTACCAGGTCAATCATTTGTGTTGCACTAAATCAACAGACAAGAAAGTGAGCAGGTGAACTTCACCTTCAGAGGGTCTTCTGATGCTCTGACAGGTGGCATTTGGTGACAAAGCTGCAGCTGCAACATGTAAGAAAAAGCAGGAGAAGTGCAAAGAGCAACATGCAAATGTTTAACTGTGTTTAAAAACACACTGAGTGACGTTAGTGAATAAGAATAAATACTTGCATGTGTGCAAACTTATCAACCTGATGAAGTCCAGGCAGATTTGTGCAGGAATGATTCAATACTTTATCTAAAAGCTTTTGTCTGATTTGTGTCTAGAAAGAGGATAAACATGGCGAGTATGAAAGTAGACCAGAATTAACCACAAAGATCATTTTATTGTTCTACAAAAGTGACTTCATGGTTCAGGGAAAACTGTGTCATTGAAAGTGTTTAGTCTGATAAAACACATCAAAATGAATGCAGATCAGTCACTGAGCATCGTTTAGTGGCTGTAATGTGACGTGTCATTTGGATCCAGATCTGCTGGGATCATTACAACAGAACAATTTACATGATCAAACTGGTTTGCTGTGAGCTGGATACCAGCTATCTAACACATCTTCTCCAAAGGTCACTTTTTTGTTTTTCCAACTTTAATTTGCTCATGTTTATTCTACTTTTGGGTTCATCTTTTCTTTGTTTAGTGTGTTTAATCCACAATATTGTGAACCTACAGTTTATGACAACTATTGTAAGAAGCAACAGCTACTGAGTATCTGTAATTTCAGTAATAATCCCCGTAATTTTACCTGTCGTTATAAAAAGAGGTGAAAGAAAGAGCGCGTTGGAGGACAGACGAGTACTGAAAAAAGCTGAATAACAGAGTCAGATATTTTACATCCCTGCACATAATGTTATATTTCAATAAATACCATAAATAAAAAGTAGAAATATGTGATTAATATGGAACCAGATCATTATCAAAGACATCTGTTAGTTATGCAGTGCAGTCAAATGCTGAATGTAAAAACACGACTCAGTGGATGGAGACTTTATAAAAGCAAAACTCAACAACGTGACTCCAGTGAGGTCACGATCAGCTTGAGAAAAAACAAAAACAAACACTGACAGCCGTCCTGTCTGCACTCAGTGGAGGCAGGAGACAGAAAACACGTTTGCCCTGCAACATCTTGATCCACATACATTCTGCTCCTCTGCAGTCAGGACGTCGTTCACAGCTGGAGGCCAAACTGCAGCTCTCTGAATTTGTTAACATGTACATATTGTGTGTTCTGAGTTGTAATATATATTTTATATTCTTTTATAAATGATGCGTGATGCGGGATGACGTGATCCAATAGGGGGCGCTGTAGTGAATAAGTGACCTGTATTGTAGAAGAAAAAAGGGACGCAGTCGAAAAATAAAGTTGGGTGTGAAAAGTTCGAGTTCAACTGCCGGAGATGGAGTTTGTTTATTTCCTCCGAGTTTAATGTGGATACTGGGTGCACACGCCAGAACCACTGCGTGAATAGCAACTCTGCTAACAGGTTATGGGCCCAGTCTACCCGAAAATTAACACCGAGTGAAACAACGCAACGCACCGCGTGTCCCGGTGAGCATTAGCATATTGAAGGATAGCAAGATGAGTAGACGAGCTGCAGAGTCCACTACCCGCTGGTCCCGACTGGTGTTTGACGGAGACCAAAAGAACTATGAACTGTGGGAGACAAAATTCCTTGGTCACCTTCGACTGCTGGGTCTAAAGGAAATAACTTTAGGATCCGACGACGAACAAGAAGACGAGGAGTCGAAAAATGCAGAGGCCTACGCGGAATTGATCCAGTTCTTGGATGATAAAAGCCTGTCGCTGGTGATGAGGGAGGCGGCAGATGATGGACGACAGGCACTGCAGATCCTGAGAAATTATTATGCCGGTGTTTCCGGCGCCAGCCCTAGGGGATAGCTGGGCGGTAGCAAGTGGCACACAGCCGGAGTTCGACTGTGTTGCCCAAATGTGTGGTGGAGCTGTGGATGGACAAAGAGGAGACGTTGATCGGACCACAGCTCATTTAATCTGAAGCTCCAAAGTCTCATTCTCCCAACATCAAAAATAAGTAACGAATAAACAACACATTACATATATATATATATATCACATATTAAACAAAAGACAATAAAGTCATGGATACATCAACTCAAAACTTCAAAATACATTAAAGTAATTCGTTCAGAGTCAGAGTCAGAGTCAAGTTTATTGTCAATTCTACCACATGTGAGATACATACAGAGAATCGAAAATGCGTTACCCTCAAACCCTCGGTGCTACGCAATGAGTACATTTTAAACACAAAGTGCAAGTTAAAAAGAGACAAGAAACAAGTTGTGACATGACAACAACAGTTTTTCGGTTTGTTTAAAGTGACATGGTGCAAAGCAAGCGGTCCAGTTCTGCCAAAATACAGATACTGAGATCAGAGTGAGGGGGGGGCAAGAGTGAGGGGGGGGCAAGGCGGGAAAACGGTGGAAGAGAAGGGAGAGTGTTAAGTGTCCTGACAGCCTGGTGGACGAAGCTGTCCTTCAGTCGGCTGGTTCTGGCTCGGAGGGTTCGCAGCCTCCTCCCTGAAGGCAGCAGACTGAAGAGGCTGTGTGACGGGTGGGTGGGGTCTCTCACAATGCTGAGGGCTTTGCGAGTCAGACGGCTGCTGTAAATATCCTGAAGTGAGGGGAGAGAGACACCAACGATCTTCTCAGCTGCTCTCACGACGCTTTGGAGAGACTTCCAGCTGGTCCAGTTTGTGAACGAGATGCTGGGGGATGATGGTGTTGAATGCTGAACTGAAGTCGATGAAAAGCATTCTTACATAAGCGTTTCTGGTGTCCATATGTGTGAGGGCTGTGTGGAGGGCAGTGGAGATGGCGTCGTCAGTGGACCGGTTGGAGCGATATGCGAACTGGTAGGGGTCCAAAGAGGGGGGGAGAGCAGCCTTGATGTGATGCATGACTAGCCGTTCAAAGCACTTCATGATGATGGGAGTCAGTGCAACTGGACGGTAGTCGTTGGAGCAGGAGGGAGATGACCGTTTTGGGACCGGACGGATGTTGGTGGCTTTGAAGCACGTGGGAACCACCGCCTGACTCAGTGACATGTTAAAGATGTCTGTGAAGACATCCGTGAGTTCTCCTGCACAGTCTCTCAGTACACGACCAGGTATGTTGTCAGGACCCGGAGCTTTGCGGGCATTGATCCTGCTGAGGGATCTCCTCACAATGTCCGGTGACAGCGTCAGCACCTGGTCACCGGGAGGGGGTGGTGCTTTCTGTGCGGCGATGGTGTTGTGTGCCTCGAAGCGGGCGAAGAATGTGTTCAGCTCATTCAGCAGGGATGTGCTGCTCTCACAGGTCTGCGGTGGGGGCTTGTAGTCCGTAATGGTCTGAATCCCTCGCCACAGGCTCCGTGTGTCCCTGCTGTTGCTGAAACGGCGGGCTATCCTCCTGGAGTACCGTCTCTTAGCCTCCCTGATGCCATGGGACAGGTTGGTCGTAGCTGTCTTTAGACCCACTTTGTCTCCAGCTCTGAAGGCAGCGTTCCGAGCCCTCAGGAGTCTGTGGACTTCCTTTGTCATCCACGGCTTCTGGTTGGCTCTGACTTTGATGGTTCTGGAGTCTGTTACATCATCGATGCACTTGGCGATGTAGGCAGTAACAGACTCTGTGTACTCCTGGATGTCTGTGGTGTTGTTGATGGTGGCAGCTTCCCTGAACATGCTCCAGTCTGTGGTGTTGAAGCAGTCTCGAAGTGCCTCTGTGGACCCCTCTGGCCACACCCGGACCTGCTTCCAGACTGGTCTGACAACTTTAACCAGTGGCCTGTATGCTGGCATTAGCATGACAGTGATGTGGTCTGAGGCACCGAGGTGGGGGACGGGGTGGGCTTTGTAGGCTGTCTTGTTGTTGGTGTAGACTTGGTCCAGAATGTTGTCTCCTCGCGTGGGGAACTTGATGTGGTGGTGAAGATTTGAAAAGATGGTCTTTGGGTCTGCGTGGTTGAAGTCCCCCGCCAGGATGAGGAAGGCCTCAGGGTGGGCTGTCTGCTGCTCGCTGATCCGCTGGTACAGCTCGGTCAGCGCCTCTCTCCTGGTGTGGGTGGAGGGGCTGGGGGGGATGTAAACAGCAGTGAGTAGTATGACCGAGTATTCGCGCGGTAGATAGAAAGGACGACATTTAATAATCATAAACTCCGCCAGGGGTGAGCAGTGTTTGCAGACCACCACAGCATCTCTACACCAAGCATCACGGAGGAAAACACAAAGGCCGCCGCCGCGGCCCTTACCTGCCTCGGTGTGTGCTCGGTCCGCCCGGTAGCAGGTCAGCAGGTCGAGCTGGATGGCGTGGTCCGGTATGCTGTCGTTGAGCCATGTTTCCGTGAACACAAAAACACAGCTCTCTCTCACGGTCCTCTCGGCGGAGCAGAGTAATCTGATGTGGTCCAGTTTGTTGTCCAGCGAACGAACGTTGGCCAACACGATGGAGGGAACCGTCGGTTTGCTCGGGTTCTTCGCCAGTCTCGTCCGGATACCGGCTCGCTTGCCCCTCTTCTGCTTCCTGTAGCGCTGCTTGTGGCGCTTCCATTGCGGCGGAGGTCGAGGCGCGGGGGTCGGCGGAAGTGGTGGTTCCCGGAGCAGACCGCGTTCCCGAAGTTGGCCGGCGAGTTCAGAGTTCAGCTTGACAGTGTAGCTGTTTCCAACGTCGAGCAGAAACCCCCGGCTGTACTTTGGTTTGGTATGCATATGACTTGTAAAAACAAAACTTTGGTGACAAAAACACGAACGAAAAACACGAAACGTCGCACCGTCGGGAGAGAGAGAAGCCGCAGCGTGAGGCACGCGCCGCCATCCCGGAACCGGAATCTTACTATTGTGTTGTAGAAGTGCATTTATTACACTATTTTACATATTTTTCACTTCTGCAGTTCTCCTACTCCTCGCTACCACATACACACACAAGCGGGTCGGCTACATCAAAGGAAAAAACGCCTCCGAAAGGTGGGAAACCGTCTCTAGAAAAGTCTATGAACATCCAATGACTCGCACTGAGAACGCGGTTACATAAAAGAAAATACCTCACTTCACAAAACTCCTCAAAACTGACACAGCTTGTTCAAAACCCCTACATATGTCCCTCGAATGTCTTCGAACCAAGTCTGAGTTAAATAAAATAACTTATTCCCCTTACCTGTGGATGGACAAAGAGGAGACGTTGATCGGACCACAGCTCATTTAATCTGAAGCTGCGCGCATGCGTGTTGTCCCTCTTATACCCCACAGGAGCGCATAGTGTGCCTCTAAAAGAAAAAATGTCGTTGCACCCACAATAAGAGACATTAGCAATAATACAAAAATTAAATAAGAGGGGGTCTGTTTTCTTGTGAAACTGTATATATTTTTCAACCTATTACACCGGCAAAGGTAAACCCCGGGTCATTAGTCTGTACACTGAACTGACTTCGCTGAAGAAATCCAGCAGCGAAAGCGTAACCGAATACGTCATCCGAGCAGAGACCGCCATTACAGCAATGAGGAATGCTGGGGAGTCTCTGAGTGATGGGCTGCTTGTAGCGATGGTTATGAAGGGCCTGCCAGGCTCATTTAAACCTTTAATTATCCACGTAACACAGAGTGACACTACAGTGACGTTTGCAGAATTCAAAACTAAACTGCGAAGCTACGAGGACACGGAAAAAATGCGAGTAGGAGCGACGGACGATAACGTCATGAAGGTGAGAGTGCAGCCGGGAAGAAGACCCGCGAAAACAAGTTCAAATGATGGCGGGGCCGACTGTGTGGAAATAGTGTGCTTCAGATGCGGACAGAGAGGACACAAGGCCAGAGCATGTCACCGCAAACAGTGGTGCAGTCTGTGTAAGAGTGGCACACATCGAGACTCAACATGCAGGCGGCAACAACGACGGGATGATGCAAGAAAAACCGCTGAGGACACCAGCAGTGGGGAATACGCATTTACAATCACCGATTTGGACAAGGCAGCAGCAGATAACCGAGGAAGAGGCTTGATGGTCGACACAGGAGCCACGTCGCACATAATAACGGATAAAGCAAAGTTCAGGAAGTTTGATTACAGTTTCCAGCCAGGGACACACTGCGTGGAGCTAGCTGATGGCACACGGTGCAAGGGAGTGGCTGAGCGCAGAGGAGACGCAGAGATATGGTTGGTCGACAGCGACGGGGTACGGAGGAGGACAACGCTAAGACAGGCGTTGTAGATCCCTTCATACCCGCAAGATATCTTTTCTGTGCGAGCAGCAACTAAGAATGGAGCAACAGTGGTCTTCAAGCAAGGAAAAGACTTCCTGAGACACAGTGACGGTACAAAGTTCCACATTCATGAGCATAAAAGGTTATACTTTTTACAAACAGAGGATGAATGTGATGATCATTGCAAAGGTTGTTTTGATATTCAAACATGGCATGAGATTCTTGGTCACTGTAATTATGAAGACATTCAGAAATTGCAGAATGTTGTTAATGGGATGACTATCAAGGGTAAAGCAGAGAAACAATGTGAGATATGCATGCAGGGGAAGTTTGTTCAAACAAGGAACAGAGCACCCGACAGAAGAGCAAAATCAGCTCTGGAGTTGGTTCATACTGATTTAGCAGGACCAGTAGACCCAGAGTCCAGGGAAGGGTACAGGTTTGCACTTTCATTCACTGATGATTACTCCAGTGCTATCTTTGTATATTTTCTGAAACAAAAGAGCGACACAGTGCAAGCAACTGAGAAGTTTATTGCAGATACAGCACCGTATGGCAAGATCAAATGTATAAGATCTGACAATGGTACTGAGTTCACAGGAAAACACTACCAGTCACTTCTTAGCAGAAATGGCATCAGACATGAGACTTCAGCCCCATATTCGCCACATCAAAACGGTACGGCTGAGCGAAACTGGCGAACACTTTTTGACATGGCCAGATGCATGCTGACAGAAAGTGGTCTATCAAAAGCACTATGGCCTTACGCAGTGCAGACAGCAGCAGTAGTAAGGAACAAATGCTACAACAATCGCACAGAGCAAACACCTTACTTCATGTTGACAGGGCGAAGGCCAAACCTTTCGCAGATGCAAAAATTTGGAACAGCATGTTTTGCTTATAAACAAGACAAGAGAAAACCAGATCCAAATGGAGAAAAGGGAATTTTTGTTGGGTATGACAAAAATAGTCCAGCATACATGGTTTACTTCCCAGAGAAGGGGAAAGTGCAGAAACACCGACTTTTGAAGTTTGTGAGAAAAAGTACTACAGAACACCAAACACAGACAGATATCACACCTGTTGATAATGGTGAAGTGCAGAGCAGGGCTGTTGAGACAGAAACACGGTCAGGTGTGAGACCGACACGGGCACAGAGTCCAGAGTCGAATACCACACCAGAGGCTCTCGGTCAAACGCAGCCTAACTGTGAGACAGAGAACGAGCCTAAAAGGTACCCCTCCAGAATAAGACAAGCACCAAGTTATTTGAGTGAGTACATAACTGGAGAAGATGAGGATCAAGTGTTAACAAACATAGATTATTGTTACAGACTCATGTGTGACATTCCTCTAACATTTACAGATGCTGTTACATCACCCAAGGCAAAAGAATGGACCAGTGCAATGGAGGAGGAGATCCAAGCACTGAAGGAAAATGACACATTCACACTTGCAACCCTACCAGAGGATAAGAAAGCAGTGGGGGGCAAATGGGTGTATGCAATCAAAAAGAATACAGATGGATCTGAGAAATGCAAGGCACGATATGTAGCCAAAGGGTTTAGCCAGAGGAAAGGTGTAGATTATGACGAAACATTTTCACCTACAGCTAACATGACCAGTATCAGAGTGTTGATGCAAAAAGCAGCAGAGGAAAACCTGATCTTACATCAGATGGATGTCAAAACTGCCTACTTAAATGCACCAATAGATTGTGAGATCTATGTAGAACAACCAGAAGGTTTTGAGGTCAAATCAAGCACAGATAAAAGGTTGGTGTACAAACTTGAGAAGTCACTGTATGGACTTAAACAGTCAGGCAGAAATTGGAACAAGATATTACATGAATATCTGACTGAATGTAACTTTGTTCAAAACCCAGCTGATCATTGTGTTTACACAAAAGAAACAGAAGATGAAAAGGTGATTATTATTATATGGGTGGATGATTTGATCCTTGCAGGTAACAATGAAAATGTTCTGAAAGCTGTAAAAGAGAAGCTCACGGAGAGATTCAAAATGAAAGATGTAGGAAGACTGAAGCATTTTCTTGGCATCGATTTTGACCAGACTGATGGCATTGTAAAAATGACACAAACAGAGTATGTGGAAAAAAAAATACTGAAAAGGTTTGACATGCAAGATTGTAAACCTAGATCAACCCCATGTGAACAGAAGCTGACTTACACAAATGTTGCAGAAAAGATGACTGACATCAGAAAATACAGAGAGGCAGTTGGGAGCCTTATTTATCTTGCCACATGCACACGACCTGACTTGAGCTTTGTAGTAAGTAAACTGTCTCAGTATTTTAATGAACCAACAGAAGAACAGTGGACTACTGTGAAACATGTTCTGCGATACCTCAAAGATACGACCCAAATGAAACTGTGTTACAGGAGATGCGACAACGGGAAACTGGGATTACATGCCTATAGTGACGCAGACTGGGCGGCAGACACAAGTGACAGACGGAGCACAACTGGTTACTGTGTCAGTTTAAATGAGGATGGTCCTTTGATCGCTTGGAAGACAAAAAGGCAACCTACAGTCGCTTTATCCACTTGTGAGGCTGAGTATATGGCATTAGCTGCCACTACTCAAGAATGTATATACCTGGTACAACTGCTACAGGGCATGGATGGGTACCAGTACACCTTACCCAAGGTTTATGAAGATAACCAAGGGGCCATAAAATTAGCAAAGAACCCTGTAAACAGACAGAGATGTAAACATGTTGACATCAAATACCATTTTGTAAGGTCAACTGTGAATGATGGGAAAATTACCCTGGAATATTGTCCAACTGATCAGATGGTGGCAGATGTCATGACAAAGCCTGCAACAAAATTAAAGTTGCATAGGTTTGTGAAGTTTATGTTTGGAGTTTAATCTTATGTGCTGAGCATGATAAGATGAGGAGGTGTAAACATAGTTAAGTTTGACTAACCAAATATGACAACGTGAGAACAAGTGGGGGTGTTAACATGTACATATTGTGTGTTCTGAGTTGTAATATATATTTTATATTCTGTTATAAATGATGCGTGATGCGTGATGCGGGATGACGTGATCCAATAGGGGGCGCTGTAGTGAATAAGTGACCTGTATTGTAGAAGAAAAAAGGGACGCAGTCGAAAAATAAAGTTGGGTGTGAAAAGTTCGAGTTCAACTGCCGGAGATGGAGTTTGTTTATTTCCTCCGAGTTTAATGTGGATACTGGGTGCACACGCCAGAACCACTGCGTGAATAGCAACTCTGCTAACAGAAGTCCTTCTGGAGGGACAGTTTGGCCTCAGCACGCTCGTGAAAGTCTGGCTGTCTTTTGAGGGGGGGTCACCAATATTGACAGACCCCTGGTTTCCGTCCCTGTGCAGCAGACCGGGTTGGACGCCGCTGTAGTCCACCATGTACATGGGCCACTGCTGCGGGACAGAAGGACGACGACAGGAACCTCGGCTGCTGCACACATGCGCCGCACCTTCACACTAGTTTGAACTTTAGTTTTTGATCAGTGTTTCAACGTTTGACTCTTACATAACATTAGATGCTTCAAAATACCTCATCTAAACTGTGTTGAGATATTCTTTATTTAATTCTAACTACAGGCAACAAATAGCATTTCTACTTATAAATGCTTATAACCAATAATCCTAACAGTAATAGTTAAAACAAAACAACTTTCAACTATTATTCTTCACATTAATATGTGAAGCACATGTCAAACGTTATTTTATCTGCAGCTTGAAGGATTTTCTCCAGACACACAATGTCGTAGGTGTTTGGGTTTGGGAAGTGGATGTTGTCTGGAAGGCCACGGACTCGGGACTTCCGCGGATGAGTTTGTACGGAACCGTGACGGAGCGGTCCAGGCCCGGAGCTTCACCTGAACACATAGATGTTGCCGTCAGGTCTCAACAAAACATTTAAGTGGCACATTTAACCTAAATAGATGAAGCCGGGATAAATTAACACAGGACTTCAAATGCTATTTTCTTTTGTGGCGTCTTTGTCTCCCGTATTTATTATTGTTTGACTAACAAAAAGAAAAGAAAAGAAAATAGAAAAAATGCATTCAAGGCCAAAGTACTTGAAATAACAAATAAAAAGAAATGCAGCAGTACAGAAACAATCATACGGCAGTGGCACCAACACGTGCAACACACTCCAGTACCCGCAAGTGCCGGAGCTACAACCGGAAAAAGAGATGTATCTCGTGGATTCCTACAACAAATAAATCTTTAATACCACCTGGTTACATAAATTTACTGCTGAGACAGCATTTTCACAAGACCAGAGAAAAAAACCTTCTCATGACGTCACACTTTGCCAAACGTTTAAGAAGGTTAAACTAGACTCGGTGTCCCGGTGTTGTTGGTTTTTAAAACCAATATGAACTCTAACAGGGAGTCGGTGAAGAGGGGGGAGCACAGAGGTGATGTGCTTGTGCGTTTTAGTCCAAGTAACGAGTGAAGGCTCAACGTTTTGAACGACTCCATGTGGTGGAGAGAGCTCTGACTGAGATCTGACTACATTACAGAGATCCGGATGAGAGGAGAAAACAAGCTGAACTTCTTGTAAATAAGCAGTTTTAAAACATGACCTGAATTTGGAGAAAACATTCAGTGGGAAAAAAAACCAAGACACATTTTACTCAGGCATCAAAACTGATGTTAGAATCAAAGATGAATCCCTGATTATGCATCATTCAAAGTCTGGAGGCTGCTGACCACCAGCACTGAGTCAAACCGGCTTCTGATTGGAGGGTAGAAAACGTTTTGGAGGACTTGTCGAGGGAAGGACGGGAGTCACGATAGGGACGTGATGACAATGTCATTTTAGGGGAACTTTGGTGAGAACGTTTGTCCTCTTTCAGGTTTCAAACGTGAAATAAAACAGACGTGAGACAGAAACTGACAGTTGTCTTCAATCACCAGGAGCTACTTGGACCATAAAAGTCTGAAACGTTCCTCCTATGATTTATGTGAAAGGTTCAGGTTCATCAGAGTAATAATACTTAGATGGAGTGGTGTTCTAGTGGTTACAGTGTTGGGCTTGGGGGTGGAGGACCCAAGTTCAAGCCCAGGGCTTCCCACAATGGTAAATCACTGGGGGCCCTTGAGCAAGGCCCTTAACTCCCATTTGCTCCCTGGGGCGCTGCCCTGCTAGCAGCCCCACTGCTCACTAGTGAAACTAGTTGATGGCTTAAAAGCAGAGACTAATTTCAGTGTGCATTGTACATACAGCTTGTGCACGATGTCCAAACTGACAAGAATGATAAAAGAAATAAATAAATATTTAAGAACAGACATGATCAAAAACCTTTTTAGCACTGCCTGGTTTTCTGCGATGAAAAAGATGCAGAAGTGGATGAAGGTGGATGGAAGGTAGACTTTCCCAGGGAGGCTGAGAAGTGTGATCCCCCTATAGTTGGAACAGACTCTCTGGTCCCCCTTTTTAAACAGAGGGACCACCACCCCAGTCTGCCACTCCAGTGGCACTGTCCTCGACCTCCATGCAACGTTGCAGATGCATGTCAACCAAGGAAGAACCCAATAGGATTCTTTCTTCAACCCGATAGCATCCCTTTTTTCCGGTGTCCACCACTGGGTTCGGGGATTTCCACCGCGACAGGCACCAGAGACCCTGCATCCACACCTTTGAGCTGCCGCGGTAACAATGCAGGCAGAGAACATGGTCCACTCTTTCCCCAGCCTCCCTTGGAATCCGTGCGAAGCTCTCCCGGAGGTGGGATTTGAAGACCTCCCTGACCGAGGCCTCGGCCAGACGTTCCCAATAGACCCTCAAAATACGTTTGAGTCCCGCTTCCTCCTCCGCCAGCGTGTCCAACTCACCACCAGGTGTTAGATCAGTTGACAGCTCAGCCCCTCAGCACAGAAGTCCATTAATAGAACATCACACGGGTTCAGATCGGGGAGGCCGCTGCTCCCAATCACCCCCCCTCCAGGTATTACTGTCATTGCCCACATGAGCATTAAAGTCCCCCAGTAAAACAATGGAGTCCCCAGTTGGAGCACTATCAAGTACCCCTTCCAAGGACTCCAAGAAGACCAGGTACTCTGTACTGCTGTTTAGCCCGTAGGCACAAACAACAGTAAGTTCCTTTCCCTAACCCAAAAGCATAAGGAAGTGACCCTCTCGTTCACCGGGGTGAACTCCGACACATGGCGGCTGAGCTGGGGGGCTGTAAGCAGGCTTACACCAGCTTGTCGCCGCTCGCTATGCCACTGTGTGTTACACCAATCAATCAAACTTTATTTGTAAAGCACTTTTCTTGCAACTTGTGCAACATAAATTGCTTTACACAATTAAAACAAAACATTCATGAGTCATAGCAGATTCTCATATACTCAAAGCCCTCCAGATTTACCCAGTGAAGGATAATTATTGTATTTGTACCATAATTAAAACTTTGTACAATCAATGATTGGAAGTGTTTTTTACAATCCCTCTAAAAAACAGTATTTCTTCACGACTCTTATTGTATTTGTACCATAATTAAAACAAAGCCGTTTCTCATTTGGCGCTGTTGTGGCGTACGTTCATTTTATTGGAAACACAGTTGTTTGATCGTTTGAACAGCACTTTGACTTGCTCTCGCAGCACCACTTTCTCACCCATGTGGTTAATGTCGTCATCATCTGTCAGGAAATTAGGAAGGTTTGTCTCTGAAAGGATGAAATGATTTTCCTCAGCGCTTATCGAGGCGTAGGCCTTCTTCAGTAAAGTGACTCGGCAATGTGCTGGTAAAATAGAGGAACAACCGATTAGTCCCAAAATCACTTCCTAAGCCCCTCAATGACGACCGAGTCCGGGTTGTTCTTGTAAGGCACTTGGACGGGGTACTTGATGCCATAGGCCTCCCCATACTTCCTGTTGAACAGGTCCTGGACCTGCTCTGGCAGCGTGTCGGCCAGGTCGATCCTGGACAGTTTGGACTCCATGCAATGTGGATACACCAGACAGGATGTCTTGAAATGTCCCTTTTCCACTTTGAACTTACTTCCACAATGTTTAATTTGGAAAGTCAGGGCCATAAATGTCACGATGCCGAGCTGATTTATGCTGGAAGAGCTGAAAGAGCTGAGTGCAGACTGAGTGCAGACTGAGTGCAGACCGAGTGCAGACTGAGTGCAGACCGAGTGCAGACCGAGTGCAGACAGAGTGCAGACTGAATGCAGACTGAGTGCAGACTGAGTGCAGACCGAGTGCAGGCCGAATGCAGACTGAGTGCAGACTGAATGCAGACTGAATGCAGACTGAGTGCAGACCGAGTGAAGACGTAGTGCAGACTGGACCAACCCGAGAATCCAGGTCTCTTGGACACAGCTGCAGAGTCTTCTGTCACTGGTGTTGCAGCCTTGGCGTCCAGCTCTGTGGAAAAACATTTCAGCGTTTGACTTTTCATTCTGTCATCTCAGATTAAGTCAGCACAACAAATATTAATTAGTTTTCCAGCAGCACATCTTTATTACAGATTTAAAGTTATTTTCTGCATGGACCCACATGACTTGGACCAGTTTGGTTTTCGCTCTACATGTTTCCATCATGTAACATCACAAACCACCACTTTAAAATCTAGCAAATAAAGAGAAAAATGTGTGTTAATCCTCTGTTATAATGACATTTTTATAAACAGATTTCCAATTCTACTTTGTTTGCTCTAAAAGCCAAAACAATAAATGACACAACAGCAACTATAATCATCAAAAATACGCTGTTGGAGGGAAAAGTTCATCTTCTGTCAGAGTGGACGTTGATAACAGCCTCATGACTGCAGGTTAAAGGTCATTTGGTGCTTCAAACACATGTTACAATTTTAATAACTTTAAAACCTATGAAGATTCAAATCACATTTAATCCCAAAGGATTATTTATCATAATTTCATGGATTACAGTTAAAAGCCAACTTCTGCTTTTTTAATGGTGGGTGGAGCCGCATTGATCAGCAGATCCACCGTGAGGTCACAACAAAGGTCGCCATGACAAACGTTCTAGAATTCCGACCGTCAACACATCCTGTAGGTTCCCTATAAATACAGAGGAGAATTCTGCACACATCTGTAGTTCCTTGGACCTTCAAGACACTGCCTGTTGCAAGCTTCTTTGGTGAAAACGACGTCTACGTCTCGAAAACCCCTTCAGAAAACGCTTCAGCACCTTCTTTTGACAGCGGAAATGGCTTTTAGAGGACGTCCAGGACCAGGATTTCGGAGCTCTCCTCGTGACGGTGCTCAATCCCAGGTCTCGGACGATCTCGGCCAAATCCAAATGGAAATTGAAGAGTGCAGAGCAGAGAACGATTTGTTGCAAAACTACAACGAGAAACTTGGACAGAGTGTTAAAGAGCTGGAAGAGGAACGGGACAGGTTTCTGCTGATCAGCCAGAACCTGTACTCAGAGAGAGCAGAAACTAAGAGAGCAACTTCAACTGCTGCAGGAGGAGAATCAAGCTCTCCACAGCAAAAATCAAATACTGGAGGAGTCCAAAACGGAGACGACTCTTGAAAACAAGCAGGAGCAGGAAAGAGCCTGGTTGAAGTTCAAGGAAGCTTTAACACAACTGCAGAGTGAAAGGCAGCTGTTGAAGAACGAAGGGGAGGAGGTTGAAAATGAGAAAAAGATACTGCAAGAAATCAAGAGACAGACTGAACAAACGAAAGAAGAAAATGAGAGGGAAAGGATGGAGCTGAAAGAGCAGAAGGAAAGCTTGCAAAGAGAAGAAAAGAAACTGATGGAGGGCAAGAAACAGCACACGTTGGACATGGAAGTGTTGCAAGCTGCAACAGCTGATCTGGAGGTCAAAACAAAAGACCTGCAGCTGTTGTGGAGCAACATGGACATGAAGAAAGCTGAGATGAAGGTTCAAGAACAGGAAAATGAGAGGAAACTGCAGAAAGAGAAGAAGAGGCTCCAGAGAGAGAGAGAGATTTTGATGGAGGAGAAGAAAGAACTGGAAATGAGCAGGAAGGAACTGGAACAGATGAAAAACTGTGAAACCAGAGAAGAAGTAGAGACAGAGTGTACAGAACTCAGGAGAGAGATGGAGAACGATGGGGAGCTTCTGGAGACTGTAAAAAAGGAGAAGAAGAAGAGAAGTTTCTTAACGATGTTCAAGAAACAAAAGTCAGATAAGAGAGAAGAAAAAGACATGAACATCATCAAGGGAGAAAGAGACAACGAGAAGAGAGAAAAAGATGAAAAACCTCTGAAAGAAAAGAAAAAGAAGAGAATAAAGAGACAGAAAAGGTGGTGAAGAAGAAAACTGTGACCGGCTGGTTTCGTAGACGTTCCAGCAGAGAGAAAACTGCTGGAAACCAGTAGATCAGCCAACGTCACCTTCTCTCCACCTGACTCTGGGTCTGCACCTGACTCTTGGTCTCCACCTGACTCTGGTCTGCACCTGATTCTGGTCTGCACCTGACTCTGGTCTGCACCTGACTCTGGTCTGGCACCTGACTCTGCTCTCCACTGACTCTGGTCTCCACCTGACTCTGGTCTGCACCCTGACTCTGGTCTGCCACCTGACTCTGGTCTCCACCTGACACTGGTTCTCCACCTGACTCTGTCTGCACCTGACTCTGGTCTGCACCTGACTCTGGTCTCCACCTGACTCTGGTCTGCACCTGATTCTGGTCTCCACCCTGACTCTGTCTCCACCTGACTCTGGTCTCCACCTGACTCTTGGTCTGCACCTGACACTGGTCTCCACCTGACTCTGGTCTCCACCTGACTCTTGTCTGCCACCTGACTCTGGTCTCCACTTGATTCTGGTCTCCACCTGACTCTGTCTGCACCTGATTCTGGTCTCCACCTGATTCTGGTCTGCACCACATCGTCTCTCCATCTGACTCTGGTCTCCACCTGACTCTTGTCTCCACCTGACTCTGGTCTCCACATGACTCTGGTCTCCACCTGACTCTGGTCTGCACCTGACTCTGGTCTCCACCTGACTCTGGTCTCCACCTGACTCTGGTCTGCACCACATCGTCTCTCCATCTGACTCTGGTCTCCACCTGACTCTGGTCTGCACCTGACTCTGGTCTCCACCTGATTCTGGTCTCCACCTGACTGTGGTCTCCACCTGACTCTGGTCTCCACCTGACTCTGGTCTGCACCACATCGTCTCTCCATCTGACTCTGGTCTCCACCTGACTCTGGTCTGCACCTGACTCTGGTCTCCACCTGACTCTGGTCTGCACCACATCGTCTCTCCATCTGACTCTGGTCTCCACCTGACTCTGGTCTGCACCTGACTCTGGCCTCCACCTGATTCTGGTCTCCACCTGACTCTGGTCTCACCTGACTCTGGTCTCACCTGATTCTGGTCTCCACCTGACTGTGGTCTCCACCTGACTCTGGTCTCCACCTGACTTCTGGTCTGCACCACATCGTCTCTCCATCTGACTCTGGTCTCCACCTGACTCTGGTCTGCACCTGACTCTGGTCTCCCCTGACTCTGGTCTGCCACCACATCGTCTCTCCATCTGACTCTGGTCTCCACCTGACTCTGGTCTGCACCTGACTCTGGCCTCCACCTGATTCTGGTCTCCACCTGACTCTGGTCTCCACCTGACTCTGGTCTGCACCTGACTCTGGTCTCCACCTGACTCTGGTCTCCACCTGACTCTTGTCTGCACCTGACACTGGTCTCCACCTGACTCTGGTCTCCACCTGACTCTGGTCTGCACCTGATTCTGGTCTCCACCTGACTCTGGTCTGCACCACATCATCTCTCCACCTGACTCTGGTCTCCACCTGACTCTGGTCTGCACCTGATTCTGGTCTCCACCTGATTCTGGTCTCCACCTGACTATGGTCTGCACCTGACTCTCGTCTCCACCTGACTCTTGTCTGCACCTGACACTGGTCTCCACTTGACTCTGGTCTCCACCTGACTCTGGTCTGCACCTGACTCTGGTCTGCATCTGACTCTGGTCTCCACCTGACTCTGGTCTGCACCTGACTCTGGTCTCCACCTGACTCTTCTCTCCACCTGACTCTGGTCTCCACCTGATTCTGGTCTTCACCTGACTCTTCTCTCCACCTGACTCTTGTCTGCACCTGACTCTGGTCTCCACCTGACTCTGGTCTCCACCTGACTCTGGTCTGCACCTGTCTCTGGTCTCCACCTGACTCTGGTCTGCACCACATCATCTCTCCACCTGACTCTGGTCTCCACCTGACTCTGGTCTCCACCTGACTCTGGTCTCCACCTCACACTGGTCTCCACCTGACTCTGGTCTCCACCTGATTCTGGTCTGCACCTGACTCTGGACACCACCTGATTCTGGTCTCCACCTGACTCTGGTCTCCACCTGACTCTGGTCTCCACCTGACTCTGGTCTCCATCTGACTCTGGTCTCCACCTGACTCGGGTCTGCACCACATCGTCTCTCCACCAGATCGTCTTTCTGCCAGATCGTCTCTCCGCCAGATCATCTCTCCGCCAGATCGTCTCTCCGCCAGATCATCTCTCCGCCAGATCGTCTCTCCGCCAGATCATCTCTCCGCCAGATCGTCTCTCCATCAGACAGATTCTGGTCTTCACCAGATCTTCTCTCTCATTTTCATAAAATCAATAAATAATACAAATCTTTGATTACAACCTGAGACTCGTTCTTTCATTTCGTGTCCAACAACTTTTCTACGGTTCTGCTCAGCAGATCCATGTTGATATGTTTGATTATTTCAAATCTCAAATGTTACATTATATTCAAATAGACTTAAATGTTCTGTTTATTCTACACTGGTTGAAGGCGGGTACCAGGTCAATCATTTGTGTTGCACTAAATCAACAGACAAGAAAGTGAGCAGGTGAACTTCACCTTCAGAGGGTCTTCTGATGCTCTGACAGGTGGCATTTGGTGACAAAGCTGCAGCTGCAACATGTAAGAAAAAGCAGGAGAAGTGCAAAGAGCAACATGCAAATGTTTAACTGTGTTTAAAAACACACTGAGTGACGTTAGTGAATAAGAATAAATACTTGCATGTGTGCAAACTTATCAACCTGATGAAGTCCAGGCAGATTTGTGCAGGAATGATTCAATTCTTTATCTAAAAGCTTTTGTCTGATTTGTGTCTAGAAAGAGGATAAACATGGCGAGTATGAAAGTAGACCAGAATTAACCACAAAGATCATTTTATTGTTCTACAAAAGTGACTTCATGGTTCAGGGAAAACTGTGTCATTGAAAGTGTTTAGTCTGATAAAACACATCACAATGAATGCAGATCAGTCACTGAGCATCGTTTAGTGGCTGTAATGTGACGTGTCATTTGGATCCAGATCTGCTGGGCTCATTACAACAGAACAATTTACATGATCAAACTGGTTTGCTGTGAGCTGGATACCAGGTATCTAACACATCTTCTCCAAAGGTCACTTTTTTGTTTTTCCAACTTTAATTTGCTCATGTTTATTCTACTTTTGGGTTCATCTTTTCTTTGTTTAGTGTGTTTAATCCACAATATTGTGAACCTACAGTTTATGACAACTATTGTAAGAAGCAACAGCTACTGAGTGTCTGTAATTTCAGTAATAATCCCCGTAATTTTACCTGTCGTTATAAAAAGAGGTGAAAGAAAGAGCGCGTTGGAGGACAGACGAGTACTGAAAAAAGCTGAATAACAGAGTCAGATATTTTACATCCCTGCACATAATGTTATATTTCAATAAATACCATAAATAAAAGTAGAAATATGTGATTAATATGGAACCAGATCATTATCAAAGACATCTGTTAGTTATGCAGTGCAGTCAAATGCTGAATGTAAAAACACGACTCAGTGGATGGAGACTTTATAAAAGCAAAACTCAACAACGTGACTCCAGTGAGGTCACGATCAGCTTGAGAAAAAACAAAAACAAACACTGACAGCCGTCCTGTCTGCACTCAGTGGAGGCAGGAGACAGAAAACACGTTTGCCCTGCAACATCTTGATCCACATACATTCTGCTCCTCTGCAGTCAGGACGTCGTTCACAGCTGGAGGCCAAACTGCAGCTCTCTGAAGTTGTTAACATGTACATATTGTGTGTTCTGAGTTGTAATATATATTTTATATTCTTTTATAAATGATGCGTGATGCGGGATGACGTGATCCAATAGGGGGCGCTGTAGTGAATAAGTGACCTGTATTGTAGAAGAAAAAAGGGACGCAGTCGAAAAATAAAGTTGGCTGTGAAAAGTTCGAGTTCAACTGCCGGAGATGGAGTTTGTTTATTTCCTCCGAGTTTAATGTGGATACTGGGTGCACACGCCAGAACCACTGCGTGAATAGCAACTCTGCTAACAGGTTATGGGCCCAGTCTACCCGAAAATTAACACCGAGTGAAACAACGCAACGCACCGCGTGTCCCGGTGAGCATTAGCATATTGAAGGATAGCAAGATGAGTAGACGAGCTGCAGAGTCCACTACCCGCTGGTCCCGACTGGTGTTTGACGGAGACCAAAAGAACTATGAACTGTGGGAGACAAAATTCCTTGGTCACCTTCGACTGCTGGGTCTAAAGGAAATAACTTTAGGATCCGACGACGAACAAGAAGACGAGGAGTCGAAAAATGCAGAGGCCTACGCGGAATTGATCCAGTTCTTGGATGATAAAAGCCTGTCGCTGGTGATGAGGGAGGCGGCAGATGATGGACGACAGGCACTGCAGATCCTGAGAAATTATTATGCCGGTGTTTCCGGCGCCAGCCCTAGGGGATAGCTGGGCGGTAGCAAGTGGCACACAGCCGGAGTTCGACTGTGTTGCCCAAATGTGTGGTGGAGCTGTGGATGGACAAAGAGGAGACGTTGATCGGACCACAGCTCATTTAATCTGAAGCTCCAAAGTCTCATTCTCCCAACATCAAAAATAAGTAACGAATAAACAACACATTACATATATATATATATATCACATATTAAACAAAAGACAATAAAGTCATGGATACATCAACTCAAAACTTCAAAATACATTAAAGTAATTCGTTCAGAGTCAGAGTCAGAGTCAAGTTTATTGTCAATTCTACCACATGTGAGATACATACAGAGAATCGAAAATGCGTTACCCTCAAACCCTCGGTGCTACGCAATAAGTACATTTTAAACACAAAGTGCAAGTTAAAAAGAGACAAGAAACAAGTTGTGACATGACAACAACAGTTTTTCGGTTTGTTTAAAGTGACATGGTGCAAAGCAAGCGGTCCAGTTCTGCCAAAATACAGATACTGAGATCAGAGTGAGGGGGGGGCAAGAGTGAGGGGGGGGCAAGGCGGGAAAACGGTGGAAGAGAAGGGAGAGTGTTAAGTGTCCTGACAGCCTGGTGGACGAAGCTGTCCTTCAGTCGGCTGGTTCTGGCTCGGAGGGTCCGCAGCCTCCTCCCTGAAGGCAGCAGACTGAAGAGGCTGTGTGACGGGTGGGTGGGGTCTCTCACAATGCTGAGGGCTTTGCGAGTCAGACGGCTGCTGTAAATATCCTGAAGTGAGGGGAGAGAGACACCAACGATCTTCTCAGCTGCTCTCACGACGCGTTGGAGAGACTTCCAGCTGGTCCAGTTTGTGAATGAGCTGCTGGGGGATGATGGTGTTGAATGCTGAACTGAAGTCGATGAAGAGCATTCTTACATAAGCGTTTCTGGTGTCCATATGTGTGAGGGCTGTGTGGAGGGCAGTGGAGATGGCGTCGTCAGTGGACCGGTTGGAGCGATATGCGAACTGGTAGGGGTCCAAAGAGGGGGGGAGAGCAGCCTTGATGTGATGCATGACTAGCCGTTCAAAGCACTTCATGATGATGGGAGTCAGTGCAACTGGACGGTAGTCGTTGGAGCAGGAGGGAGATGACCGTTTTGGGACCGGACGGATGTTGGTGGCTTTGAAGCACGTGGGAACCACCGCCTGACTCAGTGACATGTTAAAGATGTCTGTGAAGACATCCGTGAGTTCTCCTGCACAGTCTCTCAGTACACGACCAGGTATGTTGTCAGGACCCGGAGCTTTGCGGGCATTGATCCTGCTGAGGGATCTCCTCACAATGTCCGGTGACAGCGTCAGCACCTGGTCACCGGGAGGGGGTGGTGCTTTCTGTGCGGCGATGGTGTTGTGTGCCTCGAAGCGGGCGAAGAATGTGTTCAGCTCATTCAGCAGGGATGTGCTGCTCTCACAGGTCTGCGGTGGGGGCTTGTAGTCCGTAATGGTCTGAATCCCTCGCCACAGGCTCCGTGTGTCCCTGCTGTTGCTGAAACGGCGGGCTATCCTCCTGGAGTACCGTCTCTTAGCCTCCCTGATGCCATGGGACAGGTTGGTTGTAGCTGTCTTTAGACCCACTTTGTCTCCAGCTCTGAAGGCAGCGTTCCGAGCCCTCAGGAGTCTGTGGACTTCCTTTGTCATCCACGGCTTCTGGTTGGCTCTGACTTTGATGGTTCTGGAGTCTGTTACATCATCGATGCACTTGGCGATGTAGGCAGTAACAGACTCTGTGTACTCCTGGATGTCTGTGGTGTTGTTGATGGTGGCAGCTTCCCTGAACATGCTCCAGTCTGTGGTGTTGAAGCAGTCTCGAAGTGCCTCTGTGGACCCCTCTGGCCACACCCGGACCTGCTTCCAGACTGGTCTGACAACTTTAACCAGTGGCCTGTATGCTGGCATTAGCATGACAGTGATGTGGTCTGAGGCACCGAGGTGGGGGACGGGGTGGGCTTTGTAGGCTGTCTTGTTGTTGGTGTAGACTTGGTCCAGAATGTTGTCTCCTCGCGTGGGGAACTTGATGTGGTGGTGAAGATTTGAAAAGATGGTCTTTGGGTCTGCGTGGTTGAAGTCCCCCGCCAGGATGAGGAAGGCCTCAGGGTGGGCTGTCTGCTGCTCGCTGATCCGCTGGTACAGCTCGGTCAGCGCCTCTCTCCTAGTGTTGGTGGAGGGGCTGGGGGGGATGTAAACAGCAGTGAGTAGTATGACCGAGTATTCGCGCGGTAGATAGAAAGGACGACATTTAATAATCATAAACTCCGCCAGGGGTGAGCAGTGTTTGCAGACCACCACAGCATCTCTACACCAAGCATCACGGAGGAAAACACAAAGGCCGCCGCCGCGGCCCTTACCTGCCTCGGTGTGTGCTCGGTCCGCCCGGTAGCAGGTCAGCAGGTCGAGCTGGATGGCGTGGTCCGGTATGCTGTCGTTGAGCCATGTTTCCGTGAACACAAAAACACAGCTCTCTCTCACGGTCCTCTCGGCGGAGCAGAGTAATCGGATGTGGTCCAGTTTGTTGTCCAGCGAACGAACGTTGGCCAACACGATGGAGGGAACCGTCGGTTTGCTCGGGTTCTCCGCCAGTCTCGTCCGGATACCGGCTCGCTTGCCCCTCTTCTGCTTCCTGTAGCGCTGCTTGTGGCGCTTCCATTGCGGCGGAGGTCGAGGCGCGGGGGTCAGCGGAAGTGGTGGTTCCCGGAGCAGACCGCGTTCCCGAAGTTGGCCGGCGAGTTCAGCTTGACAGTGTAGCTGTTTCCAACGTCGAGCAGAAACCCCCGGCTGTACTTTGGTTTGGTATGCATATGACTTGTAAAAACAAAACTTTGGTGACAAAAACACGAACGAAAAACACGAAACGTCGCACCGTCGGGAGAGAGAGAAGCCGCAGCGTGAGGCACGCGCCGCCATCCCGGAACCGGAATCTTACTATTGTGTTGTAGAAGTGCATTTATTACACTATTTTACATATTTTTCACTTCTGCAGTTCTCCTACTCCTCGCTACCACATACACACACAAGCGGGTCGGCTACATCAAAGGAAAAACGCCTCCGAAAGGTGGGAAACCGTCTCTAGAAAAGTCTATGAACATCCAATGACTCGCACTGAGAACGCGGTTACATAAAAGAAAATACCTCACTTCACAAAACTCCTCAAAACTGACACAGCTTGTTCAAAACCCCTACATATGTCCCTCGAATGTCTTCGAACCAAGTCTGAGTTAAATAAAATAACTTATTCCCCTTACCTGTGGATGGACAAAGAGGAGACGTTGATCGGACCACAGCTCATTTAATCTGAAGCTGCGCGCATGCGTGTTGTCCCTCTTATACCCCACAGGAGCGCATAGTGTGCCTCTAAAAGAAAAAATGTCGTTGCACCCACAATAAGAGACATTAGCAATAATACAAAAATTAAATAAGAGGGGGTCTGTTTTCTTGTGAAACTGTATATATTTTTCAACCTATTACACCGGCAAAGGTAAACCCCGGGTCATTAGTCTGTACACTGAACTGACTTCGCTGAAGAAATCCAGCAGCGAAAGCGTAACCGAATACGTCATCCGAGCAGAGACCGCCATTACAGCAATGAGGAATGCTGGGGAGTCTCTGAGTGATGGGCTGCTTATAGTGATGGTTATGAAGGGCCTGCCAGGCTCATTTAAACCTTTTATTATCCACGTAACACAGAGTGACACTACAGTGACGTTTGCAGAATTCAAAACTAAACTGCCAAGCTACGAGGACACGGAAAAAATGCGAGTAGGAGCGACGGACGATAACGTCATGAAGGTGAGAGTGCAGCCGGGAAGAAGACCCGCGAAAACAAGTTCAAATGATGGCGGGGCCGACTGTGTGGAAATAGTGTGCTTCAGATGCGGACAGAGAGGACACAAGGCCAGAGCATGTCACCGCAAACAGTGGTGCAGTCTGTGTAAGAGTGGCACACATCGAGACTCAACATGCAGGCGGCAACAACGACGGGATGATGCAAGAAAAACCGCTGAGGACACCAGCAGTGGGGAATACGCATTTACAATCACCGATTTGGACAAGGCAGCAGCAGATAACCGAGGAAGAGGCTTGATGGTCGACACAGGAGCCACGTCGCACATAATAACGGATAAAGCAAAGTTCAGGAAGTTTGATGACAGTTTCCAGCCAGGGACACACTGCGTGGAGCTAGCTGATGGCACACGGTGCAAGGGAGTGGCTGAGCGCAGAGGAGACGCAGAGATATGGTTGGTCGACAGCGACGGGGTACGGAGGAGGACAACGCTAAGACAGGCGTTGTAGATCCCTTCATACCCGCAAGATATCTTTTCTGTGCGAGCAGCAACTAAGAATGGAGCAACAGTGGTCTTCAAGCAAGGAAAAGACTTCCTGAGACACAGTGACGGTACAAAGTTCCACATTCATGAGCATAAAAGGTTATACTTTTTACAAACAGAGGATGAATGTGATGATCATTGCAAAGGTTGTTTTGATATTCAAACATGGCATGAGATTCTTGGTCACTGTAATTATGAAGACATTCAGAAATTGCAGAATGTTGTTAATGGGATGACTATCAAGGGTAAAGCAGAGAAACAATGTGAGATATGCATGCAGGGGAAGTTTGTTCAAACAAGGAACAGAGCACCCGACAGAAGAGCAAAATCAGCTCTAGAGTTGGTTCATACTGATTTAGCAGGACCAGTAGACCCAGAGTCCAGGGAAGGGTACAGGTTTGCACTTTCATTCACTGATGATTACTCCAGTGCTATCTTTGTATATTTTCTGAAACAAAAGAGCAACACAGTGCAAGCAACTGAGAAGTTTATTGCAGATACAGCACCGTATGGCAAGATCAAATGTATAAGATCTGACAATGGTACTGAGTTCACAGGAAAACACTACCAGTCACTTCTTAGCAGAAATGGCATCAGACATGAGACTTCAGCCCCATATTCGCCACATCAAAACGGTACGGCTGAGCGAAACTGGCGAACACTTTTTGACATGGCCAGATGCATGCTGACAGAAAGTGGTCTATCAAAAGCACTATGGCCTTACGCAGTGCAGACAGCAGCAGTAGTAAGGAACAAATGCTACAACAATCGCACAGAGCAAACACCTTACTTCATGTTGACAGGGCGAAGGCCAAACCTTTCGCAGATGCAAAAATTTGGAACAGCATGTTTTGCTTATAAACAAGACAAGAGAAAACTAGATCCAAATGGAGAAAAGGGAATTTTTGTTGGGTATGACAAAAATAGTCCAGCATACATGGTTTACTTCCCAGAGAAGGGGAAAGTGCAGAAACACCGACTTTTGAAGTTTGTGAGAAAAAGTACTACAGAACACCAAACACAGACAGATATCACACCTGTTGATAATGGTGAAGTGCGGAGCAGGGCTGTTGAGACAGAAACACGGTCAGGTGTGAGACCGACACGGGCACAGAGTCCAGAGTCGAATACCACACCAGAGGCTCTCGGTCAAACGCAGCCTAACTGTGAGACAGAGAACGAGCCTAAAAGGTACCCCTCCAGAATAAGACAAGCACCAAGTTATTTGAGTGAGTACATAACTGGAGAAGATGAGGATCAAGTGTTAACAAACATAGATTATTGTTACAGACTCATGTGTGACATTCCTCTAACATTTACAGATGCTGTTACATCACCCAAGGCAAAAGAATGGACCAGTGCAATGGAGGAGGAGATCCAAGCACTGAAGGAAAATGACACATTCACACTTGCAACCCTACCAGAGGATAAGAAAGCAGTGGGGGGCAAATGGGTGTATGCAATCAAAAAGAATACAGATGGATCTGAGAAAGGCAAGGCACGATATGTAGCCAAAGGGTTTAGCCAGAGGAAAGGTGTAGATTATGACGAAACATTTTCACCTACAGCTAACATGACCAGTATCAGAGTGTTGATGCAAAAAGCAGCAGAGGAAAACCTGATCTTACATCAGATGGATGTCAAAACTGCCTACTTAAATGCAGCAATAGATTGTGAGATCTATGTAGAACAACCAGAAGGTTTTGAGGTCTAAAACTTTTAGTATTACATTTTTGGCTCGCGAGATGAACCTGTGATCGCGAGACCAAACGAGACCTAGTGCGACATCAAACATGATAGCCGGTTACTGTTAGATTCAAACTCTTAAACAAATTTAACAAGTGTCTTTTTCGAAAATATAATTTCATTAAATAATATCCGAACGGATACTGGATTACTTCACCCTGGAAGAACTTGAAAACTTTATCGACGCGTTCTACAACACGTTTTGTGCCGCGGAGGACGCCGAGTCAGCGAGCCATATGGAGAAAATCAAGCCCACGCCAAGTAAGAGGACCAGACAGTCCGAGTCCACACACAGCTCTCCGAGACACTCATCCAGCTCAGAGGTGAGTTACATTCTCGTTTCAATTAATGAAAAACTGTCCGGACTGGACACTAGGATGGCGCTTGTCGAGTTACTGCATAAAGAATTCCAGCAGCTACGCGAAAGTCTGGAATTCAGCCAAAACCAAATTGCTGCGCTGACTACAGAAAACATTTCTCTCCGAGAATCCGTGACATCAATGTCATCCCAGCTGGCGGTCGTTACGAGAGAAAATAAAGAAATAAAAGAAGCGATGCTTGACTTACAATCGCGCAGCATGAGGGACAATCTGGTGTTTTCTGGAATCCCGGAGCAAACAAGAGAGGACAACCCTGAGCAGCTGATCAAAGAATTTATGATGAAACAACTAAAAATCCCAGCAGACACTGTGAAAGACATTTCGTTTCACAGAGTCCATCGTATCGGGCGTAAAAACCCGGAAAACAAACGTCCACGTCCGATCGTAGCCAAATTCGAACACTTTAAACAAAAACAGCAGGTGCAACGCCAGGGGAGGAACCTGAGAGGAACCGACTACGGCATGAATGATCAGTTCCCACGGGAGATCCTGAACAGAAGAAAAGTTCTGTTCCAGATCAGGAAGCAGTTCATCAAAGAAGGGAAAAAGGCGGTAGTCGCAGTGGATAAACTGTACATTAACGGTCAGATGTTTCGTGACCAGAATATCACTCCCTGGCTCTTTTAAACAACCAATAACTCATCATCATTGGCTACATAAACTATCTGCACTTATAAGTATGCACCCTGGTCTCCAAATTGAAAATGTATATTCTGTCACTTTGGTATGTTTGTTTGATTGTTTTGTTGTATCTTCTGTCTTCTTTATGTCTTTCTGCTTTCCTCGCTTCACATCTTTTCTCTGTCCTTTTCACTTATAGTTTCTTTCAAGTTAAGAAAAGGGGGAGGAAAACATCCATTACACACACAATCTGTTCTGAATGTCTAACTAAATGTTCACACAAGCGGATTCTCAGGCTTTCCTATGCAGCTCCAATATTCAAACAGGAAGTAGAAAATAAAACACAAACAATATGAATTCAGTAAACTTTGTAAGCTGGAACATCCGCGGAATTAAATCAAACATAAAAAGAACAAAAATATTCGACTATATAAATAAATTGCAGGCTGACATATGTCTGTTACAAGAAACACATACTTCAAAAACCGACTTGCAGAAATTAATGACTCCACAATTTAATCACATATATACCGCTGATTTTAACTCAAGGCAAAGAGGAGTAGCAATTTTAATTCACAAAAAAATTTTCTTTACTCATAATGACACGGTTGAAGATCCTGAGGGGAGATTCATAATTATTAATATTACAATTGACAACAATTCAATAACAATAGCAATATAATATAACAGTATTTATGGCCCAAATAAAGACGACTCATCGTTTTTTCATTCTTTCATTACAGCGATTTCTAATTTCTCCGACTCACCAATAATCATAGGTGGAGATTTTAATACTGTTCTTAATCCGGCACTAGATAAATCTAATAACTGTAGTAAAACATATAACTATCAGTCTTCAGAAACAATCAAACAGTTCATGGCAGACTATGGTCTTGGAGATGGTTGGAGGCTGAAACACCCTAACGATAAAGAATTCTCTTACTTCTCACAAGTCCATCAATCTTACTCACGAATCGACTATTACCTTATTAGTAATTCCCTGATTTCCAAAGTGAGTAATATTGAAATACATCCTATTATTATTAGTGATCATGCTCCGATCACTCTGACCTGGACTAAAAGTACACCTATTAAAACAAGCAACAGGTGGCGACTTAACACATCGCTGCTTGAAGATCCTGACTTTGACGACTATATTAAGAGGATCTGGACATCCTTCCTTGAAACAAATGATTCACCAGAAATATCCCCATCACTTCTTTGGGAAACGGGCAAAGCTGTGCTGAGAGGACGGATCATTTCATATTCCTCCCATAAGAAAAAGAAGGAAGAGCATGAACAAAGAAACTTGGAAAAGAAGATTAAAGAATTAGAAATTAATAAGGCTAATAACCCAACTCCTCAGAATCATTCTGAACTGCAAAAATATAAACTGCAGTTGAATGAATACCTAAATAAAAAAAGTAGATTCCTCATCCAAAGACTCAGACATGAACAATTTGAATTCGGTAATAAATCGGGCAAATATCTGGCCAGTCAGATTAAGAAAAACAAGGAAAAATCAACAATCTCCACAGTTGTTAACTCAACGGGAGACATCATTCAAGACCCTGAAGAAATCAACAAGGAATTTATGAATTTCTACAGAAAGCTGTATTCATCTGCAAACAAATCAGACATATCAGAGATTAACAAATTTCTCGACAATATCAACCTACCAAACCTCACAGAAGACCAGGCTGGAGAACTTGATGGACCTCTAACTCCAACAGAGATCCATAAAGCTCTTCAACTAATGCCTAATAACAAATCACCGGGTCCAGACGGGTTCCCGGCAGAATTTTATAAACACTTTTGGAACATTCTAGCACCCATATTTACAAGATTAATAGCAGAAATTAAGGAAAAATCCAAGCTCTCCATGGAGATGAATACAGCAATGATTACTTTAATATTAAAACCTGGAAAAGATCCCACTCTTCCAGCAAGCTACTGCCCGTTATCCCTAATTAATTCAGACACAAAAATAATCAGTAAAGCTCTAGCGCTACGAATTGAAAAAGTAACTCCACTTATCATTCATCCAGACCAAACAGGCTTCATTAAAGGAAGACACTCCGCCAATAACCTACGGAGACTATTTAATCTGATTCACTACTCATCACAAATAGATACACCAACAGCCATTTTCTCATTGGATGCAGAAAAAGCATTTGATAAAGTTAATTGGGAATTCTTATTCCAAACACTTAAAAAATTCGGCTTTGGTGAATCATTTATTCATTGGATCAAGATTCTTTACACATCACCGATGGCAACAGTCACCACAAATGGATTAATATCACAGCGGTTCACTCTACACAGGGGTACAAGGCAGGGATGTCCACTCTCTCCATCCCTATTTGCCATCTTTATAGAACCTCTGGCAGCAGCCATACGACAAGACAGCACAATTTCAGGAATCGGAATAGGAGATACAACCCATAAGATCAGCTTATATGCTGATGATATCCTCTTATATCTACAAAACCCATCATCATCAATTCCTGACACTGTCAACCTTATTAATCATTTCTCTAAGATCTCTGACTACACTATTAACTGGTCTAAATCCACCATACTACCACTGAACTCTAACAGCTGGGATGTGGCAACTGTCACTGGACCATTTTCAATCACCACCGGCAACATCAAATACCTGGGAATTAACATTCCCCCTAAGCTGTCAGAGTTAATTGGCCTTAATTATAATCCACTTCTGAAAACGATTGCAGAAAATCTAAAACGTTGGATGAATTTACCAATAAATCTTATTGGTAGAATTGCTACAGTCAAAATGACCATACTTCCCATGGTAAATTATCTCTTTTCAATGATTCCTAGCAAGCCTCCAACCCTCTGGTTCAAATCTTTAGATTCAATAATTATACATTATTACTGGAAAAATAAAAAGGCCAGAATTAAACTATCAACATTACAAAAAAATAAATTAAATGGTGGTCTGGAGGCCCCAAACTTCCAGCACTACTATCTCGCAAATAAACTCCAGTATGTTTATAAATGGATTAAACCAAACGAATCAGATTGTTCTTGGATAGGGCTAGAACAATTTTTTTGTAAAGGAATCAATATCTCTGATTTGCCATTTATAAGCCGCACTATTACCAGACATCCCTGCTTCAAAAATCCAATCATTGCCTCAACTCTGACGGCCTGGTGGGACTTTCACCAAATGACTAATACCACGGTATCACTAAGTACATACACTCCTATTTGGAATAATCCGGATTTTTTGATGAACAGGAAACCATTAAATCTGTCATCATGGATCACTAAGGGCATTACGCATCTTAAACATGTCTATGAAAACAACACTCTGGTTTCTTTCTCTCACCTCGTACAGAAGTATAGCATTGGAGGAAATCAATTTCTAGAATACCTTCAAATTAAATCTATTGTTCAAACAAAACTTAATAGCAAAACACCTAACCTTAATCTTCCGCCACTGGTACTAGATTTAATCCAAATTGCTAGTCAACAGAAAATTTTATCCAAAATTTATAAGTTAATTGCAATAAATAAGACAACAATGTCCATCCCATCAATTAAATGGGAAAAAGATTTAGAGGTTACCTACAATGCTGACTTCTGGACCCAAATCTGTAAAAATATATTTATGTCTACCGCTAACGTGAACCTACAACTAATACAATATAAAGTAATTCACAGAGTTCACTATACGGGGGAAAGAATGTTTAAAATGGGCTTTAAAGATACAAAAATTTGTACACAGTGTACACAAAATGTGACGGACACATACTTGCATGCAATCTGGGATTGTGACCCAGTCAAAATATTCTGGCACAGTGTCACTGACACCCTCTCCCAACGTCTTGATTGCTGCATCCCGCTGTTACCCTCACTCTGCCTCTTGGGAGATTTTTCTACTCTATCACTGGATAATAGTTCCAACAGAATCCTTTCTATTGCCCTAATCATCGCCAAGAAAACAATCCTCATGAACTGGAAAACCAAAAACTCCATCAATGTCATCCTCTGGGAAAACTTACTAACAGAATTTATCTCAATGGAACAACTATCAGCCTCAATCAAAAAACAAACTATAAAGTTTGACCAAGTATGGAAAAAAACTTATTTTATCCTTGAATTCAAGACACACAAATCTTCCCTCAAATGATCCTCGATAAATAATCGGATTTTGGACCAACTAAAAGGACTAATTCATAAATAATCACCCCAACTCCCAAGCTTACTCCTCATTGCCCTTGACTAGAAATTGGCAGGTTGACCACTAGCCTGGAAATCCGCTGAACTACTACCAAAAGTAGGGGGGGTGGCACAAAAAAGAAAAAAAAAAAAGAGAAAGAGGAAAGAAAAAACAAAAAAGAGCCCTTGGAGATTGTTATTGTTATTGGTGTCGTGCTCTGGTCTTCCTGCCTTGATAGTCTAGGGTTTTTTTTTTTGTTTTTTGTTTTTTTTTCTTCTTTCTTTCTCTTCTAATCTTTCTTTCTATCTTTCTATCTAATCATTGGCCAGGCCCTGCCTTCCGGGGTTGCGGTGCTGCCCATGCTGTGGGGTGGGTGCGGGTGGCGCTGGTGGCCTCAGGGTCCCATATCCACAGGGACAGTAGTATTGATTGATGGGGCCTGCTGGGCCTGGGAGATGGGGTTATCGGTGTGCCCCCCCTCCCCCGGCTCCCCTGACTGGGGCATCTCTGTGTTGCATGTGGTGTCCCTTGGTGTGCTAGTAGGTTGGCGCTGCCCCTTGATCCTGGCGGCAGCGGTGAGTGCCGCTCCGACGGCCACGGCCGGGCTGGGGAGGGGTGGGTTGGCGGGCGGGGGGCGGGGGGGGGTTGGTGGTGGGGGGGATGCGGGCGGGGTGGCATGCGCTGGGGGTCCGGGTATTGCTACTCCCGTCTGATGCTATTGCATTAGATACGGACGGTGGGCTGGGTTTGGGGGTGGGGGGTGGGGGGGGGGGGTGCGTGCGGTCGGCTTCCGGGGGTGGCGCGGGGAGGGGGATCGGGTTGTGCGCCGCCGCCGTGGATCCCTGGTCGGTGCGGCCCCGTGCGGGTCCGGCCGGGGGCCTCGCTGGGGTCGGCCCTGGTGTCCGGCCTGCGGCTGGGGGCGTGTGTCGGCCCTCTCGCGATGCTGGTGCCCCTTTGTGGGGGAGGTCCCTGACGGTGGGGCGTGGCTGGCGGCCTGGCTCCTGTGACTGTGTGGGGCTCGCAGGTGATGCGCCCCTGGTCCTGGTTGCCCGCCTCCCCACCACCCCCTCTCTCATATTTGTATATTTATTAATTAAAAAAAAAAAAAAAAAAGGGGGGTTTTATATGTATGTACGTATGTGTATGTGCAGGTGTGTATATATGTATATACACGTATTTAAAAAAAAAAAAAAAAAAAAAAATGAAATAAATAAATAAATAAATAATAATCAAAGTAATTATTATTAAAAAAAAAAAAAAAAAAAAAAAAAACCCTCCCCAAAGAGACAAACATGACAAGAAGAGCTGGGGCCTACAGGGGACATCCACCCTGTAGGTGCCAGTTTCTTATTGTTTTTAATGCACCATGACCATATATAAATTATTATATATATACACAATAGAGAGCACTGGTATGTGTAGGGAGTGCTCACCATACATGTACCAGCTGCTCTTTTTAATGCACCCAAATACATTAACAAAGGAACGGAGGGAGGGAGGGATAAAAAAAAAAAAAAAAAAAAAAAAAAAAGTGTGTGTATATATGTGTGTATATATATATATATATATATATATATGTGTATATATATGTATAGAGATATATGTAACAATAAAAAAAATAATAAATAAATAAATAAGTAAATAAAAAATATATAAAAAATTGAGAGATCAATAGGCCAGGTGGGGGGAGGGGGGTAACATGAGGGACTACCAGGGGAGCATGTGCTGGACGGCCCCTGCAGGTCGCTGGGTGCCCGGGGATCCGGCCCGCGCTCCTACTGTCTGGGTCTTGTCCTGCGGGGGGGTGCCTGGGTCTCGGGGGGGCCGGGGCTGCTCCTTGGCTGCGGCGCCTGGTACCGGGGCTGACTACTGGGAGGGGCCCCCTGGTTGGAAGTAGTGCGGTGGTGGCCCACCGGCCGGGTGCGCCGGGATGTGTTGGCGGGCCCCTTTTCCCTGGCCTGGCGTGGCCTCTGGGTGTCGGCTGTGTCCCCCCCCCCCCCTGCCCCCTGTTCCTGTCCCTCCGCCTTGGCTCTGTAAGTTGGCGACTGCGGGTGGTGGCTGCCTCGGTCCCCCGGGGCTGCTCGCTCTGCCCGTGTTTCCTCTCGCCGCCTCCCTCCCCTCTCGCCGCCTGGCCCCCCCCCTCTGCCGGCCCAGTGCTGTTCGGCCCTGGGAGTCTGGTGTCACCGCTGTGGCGGCCGGACATGTGGCGGTGCGCCGACGCTGGCGGACCGTGACGGCACCGTTCTTGCTTGGCGGGGACGCGCCATGTTGAGTTGCCTGGGGATCCGGGGGCGCCCCGCGCCCTTGTCTTCCTGGACTTGTCGGGCCCCTTGCGGAGGTGATTTGACATGGAAGGGGAGGTGGGACCGGTGGCCGCCTTCTCCTCTGTCCTGCTCTGCTGGGTGGGTTGGCTGCAGCCGCCTCTTGAGGGGGGGGCATGGGTTGGCCTGGGGCCGGGGGGGCAGGGGGGCGATGACCGGTGACGATGGGAACCAACAAGGGCTTTGTAAGAATAATTACTTTAGTAAAGTTAAAAATAACTATTCAAAGGAAGGAGGTATGTAAATGATTTGTTGTCATTTTTTATTGTGATTATTATCATATTTTTGTATATGTATGTATTTATGTGCACAAAGAATTATGAGTATGTAGGTATTACCATATATATATATGGGTTTCCATGTTGTCGGTGTGCATGTACATGTGTGTGTGTGTGTGTGTACGTGTGTGCGCATTTACACGAGTGTGTGTGTGTGTGTGTGTGTGGGGGGGGGGGGTTAGGGTGTGCGTACACGTGTGTATGTGGGTGTATGTGTGTGTGTGTGTGTGGGGGGGGGGTAGGGTGTGCGTACTCGTGTGTATGTGGGTGTGTGTGTGTGTGTGTGTGTGTGGGGGGGGGGGGTAGGGTGTGCGTACACGTGGGTATGTGGGTGTGTGTGTGTGTGTGTGGGGGGGGGGGTGCGTACACATGTATGTATGTGTGGGTGTGCGTGTGCATGTACGTGTGTGTGTGTGTGCGTGTGCATGTACGTGTGTGTGTGCGTGTGCAGGTACACGTGTGTGTGTGTGTGTGCGTGAGAGTACACGTGTGTGTGTGTGGGTATATGTGTCTGTGCACGTGCGTGTGTGTGTGTGTGCATGTGTGTGTACATACACATGTGGACGTGGGTGTGGGTGAGTGCAAACACATGTGGAGGTGTGTGTGTGTGTGTGTGTGTGTGTGTGTGTGTGTGTGTGTGTGTGCATGGGAGTACACATGTGGAGGTGTGTGTGTGCGTGTGTGGGTGTGTGTGTGTACATGTGCGGATGTGTATATGTGGGTATGTATGTGTGTTTGTATGTATGCATATATATAGATATATATAAGTATGCACTAGGTGTTTATATGTTGCTGTGTATATGTAGATGCATTTCTATATGTGTATTAATTAATGTATAGGTATATATATATATATATATATATATATATATATATATATATATATATATATATGGACAAATACAGGATATATGTATATGCACATGAAACTAAAAAGCACAGGTGCACATGATTGTATCAGAGTATATTAATATGTATGAATAACTACTTACTGATGCACATGTATCTTACATACATAATGCTCCGAGGTCAACACACGGATCATTGCTGGGTGTATGTATACGGGTGTGTGTGTGTGTGTGTGTGCATTGTGCATTGAGGTACAAATTGAGTTGCTCTGTTTACAATGTATAAAGAATATGTACTAGATAACAGCATACATGTCCACATATGTATGTGTATGTATGTATGTAGGTATTATATATGACTACTCAATACTGCCTCCAGCACCCCCCCAACGCTCAAACGATCAGAAATGTGATTGTAAATATGAAACTCCTCCTCCTTTTTCCTCTATTTTCTTTTTCTTTTTTTTCTTTTTTGCTTATAACGATTGATTGTCTTGTGTCCACCTTTTACCCCTTAAACAACACATTACAAACTTCTTGACAAATATTACAACATAGACACCAAACTGCACCACCACTGTCTTGTCTCTTTCTTCTGCTCTCTCTCTCTCCACTTTCCACACCCGGTGACTATAGCCCTCCTCTGCAGAACATTTACACCCCTCTCTCCGACTCTCCCTTTACTTTTATCTTGTTTGATTTCTCCAGGGATCAATAAAAATATAAGTTTGACTGTTATGAGGGCTGGTGAAGGTAGCACACTTGCACACACTCACCCACACACACAAAACACCCTTGGTTACCAGATTAAAATGCATATATACAACTCCGATTATACCAACATGGTATCAACCATAAATATATATGCAAACAAGGGTTAAAAAAAAAAAAAAAAAAAAAAAGATGGTTTTGAGGTCAAATCAAGCACAGATAAAAGGTTGGTGTACAAACTTGAGAAGTCACTGTATGGACTTAAACAGTCAGGCAGAAATTGGAACAAGATATTACATGAATATCTGACTGAATGTAACTTTGTTCAAAACCCAGCTGATCATTGTGTTTACACAAAAGAAACAGAAGATGAAAAGGTGATTATTATTATATGGGTGGATGATTTGATCCTTGCAGGTAACAATGAAAATGTGCTGAAAGCTGTAAAAGAGAAGCTCACGCATCGATTTTGACCAGACTGATGGCATTGTAAAAATGACACAAACAGAGTATGTGGAAAAAAAAATACTGAAAAGGTTTGACATGCAAGATTGTAAACCTAGATCAACCCCATGTGAACAGAAGCTGACTTACACAAATGTTGCAGAAAAGATGACTGACATCAGAAAATACAGAGAGGCAGTTGGGAGCCTTATTTATCTTGCCACATGCACACGACCTGACTTGAGCTTTGTAGTAAGTAAACTGTCTCAGTATTTTAATGAACCAACAGAAGAACAGTGGACTACTGTGAAACATGTTCTGCGATACCTCAAAGATACGACCCAAATGAAACTGTGTTACAGGAGATGCGACAACGGGAAACTGGGATTACATGCCTATAGTGACGCAGACTGGGCGGCAGACACAAGTGACAGACGGAGCACAACTGGTTACTGTGTCAGTTTAAATGAGGATGGTCCTTTGATCGCTTGGAAGACAAAAAGGCAACCTACAGTCGCTTTATCCACTTGTGAGGCTGAGTATATGGCATTAGCTGCCACTACTCAAGAATGTATATACCTGGTACAACTGCTACAGGGCATGGATGGGTACCAGTACACCTTACCCAAGGTTTATGAAGATAACCAAGGGGCCATAAAATTAGCAAAGAACCCTGTAAACAGACAGAGATGTAAACATGTTGACATCAAATACCATTTTGTAAGGTCAACTGTGAATGATGGGAAAATTACCCTGGAATATTGTCCAACTGATCAGATGGTGGCAGATGTCATGACAAAGCCTGCAACAAAATTAAAGTTGCATAGGTTTGTGAAGTTTATGTTTGGAGTTTAATCTTATGTGCTGAGCATGATAAGATGAGGAGGTGTAAACATAGTTAAGTTTGACTAACCAAATATGACAACGTGAGAACAAGTGGGGGTGTTAACATGTACATATTGTGTGTTCTGAGTTGTAATATATATTTTATATTCTGTTATAAATGATGCGTGATGCGTGATGCGGGATGACGTGATCCAATAGGGGGCGCTGTAGTGAATAAGTGACCTGTATTGTAGAAGAAAAAAGGGACGCAGTCGAAAAATAAAGTTGGGTGTGAAAAGTTCGAGTTCAACTGCCGGAGATGGAGTTTGTTTATTTCCTCCGAGTTTAATGTGGATACTGGGTGCACACGCCAGAACCACTGCGTGAATAGCAACTCTGCTAACAGAAGTCCTTCTGGAGGGACAGTTTGGCCTCAGCACGCTCGTGAAAGTCTGGCTGTCTTTTGAGGGGGGGTCACCAATATTGACAGACCCCTGGTTTCCGTCCCTGTGCAGCAGACCGGGTTGGACGCCGCTGTAGTCCACCATGTACATGGGCCACTGCTGCGGGACAGAAGGACGACGACAGGAACCTCGGCTGCTGCACACATGCGCCGCACCTTCACACTAGTTTGAACTTTAGTTTTTGATCAGTGTTTCAACGTTTGACTCTTACATAACATTAGATGCTTCAAAATACCTCATCTAAACTGTGTTGAGATATTCTTTATTTAATTCTATTTACAGGCAACAAATAGCATTTCTACTTATAAATGCTTATAACCAATAATCCTAACAGTAATAGTTAAAACAAAACAACTTTCAACGATTATTCTTCACATTAATATGTGAAGCACATGTCAAACGTTATTTTATCTGCAGCTTGAAGGATTTTCTCCAGACACACGATGTCGTAGGTGTTTGGGTTTGGGAAGTGGATGTTGTCTGGAAGGCCACTGACTCGGGACTTCCGCGGATGAGTTTGTACGGAACCGTGACGGAGCGGTCCAGGCCCGGAGCTTCACCTGAACACATAGATGTTGCCGTCAGGTCTCAACAAAACATTCAAGTGGCACATTTGACCTAAATAGATGAAGCCGGGATAAATTAACACAGGACTTCAAATGCTATTTTCTTTTGTGGCGTCTTTGTCTCCCGTATTTATTATTGTTTGACTAACAAAAAGAAAAGAAAATAGAAAAAATGCATTCAAGGCCAAAGTACTTGAAATAACAAATAAAAAGAAATGCAGCAGTACAGAAACAATCATACGGCAGTGGCACCAACACGTGCAACACACTCCAGTACCCGCAAGTGCCGGAGCTACAACCGGAAAAAGAGATGTATCTCGTGGATTCCTACAACAAATAAATCTTTAATACCACCTGGTTACATAAATTTACTGCTGAGACAGCATTTTCACAAGACCAGAGAAAAAAACCTTCTCATGACGTCACACTTTGCCAAACGTTTAAGAAGGTTAAACTAGACTCGGTGTCCCGGTGTTGTTGGTTTTTAAAACCAATATGAACTCTAACAGGGAGTCGGTGAAGAGGGGGGAGCACAGAGGTGATGTGCTTGTGCGTTTTAGTCCAAGTAACGAGTGAAGGCTCAACGTTTTGAACGACTCCACGTGGTGGAGAGAGCTCTGACTGAGATCTGACTACATTACAGAGATCCGGGTGAGAGGAGAAAACAAGCTGAACTTCGTGTAAATAAGCAGTTTTAAAACATGACCTGAATTTGGAGAAAACATTCAGTGGGAAAAAAACCAAGACACATTTTACTCAGGCATCAAAACTGATGTTAGAATCAAAGATGAATCCCTGATTATGCATCATTCAAAGTCTGGAGGCTGCTGACCGCCAGCACTGAGTCAAACCGGCTTCTGATTGGAGGGTAGAAAACGTTTTGGAGGACTTGTCGAGGGAAGGACGGGAGTCACGATAGGGACGTGATGACAATGTCATTTTAGGGGAACTTTGGTGAGAACGTTTGTCCTCTTTCAGGTTTCAAACGTGAAATAAAACAGACGTGAGACAGAAACTGACAGTTGTCTTCAATCACCAGGAGCTACTTGGACCATAAAAGTCTGAAACGTTCCTCCTATGATTTATGTGAAAGGTTCAGGTTCATCAGAGTAATAATACTTAGATGGAGTGGTGTTCTAGTGGTTACAGTGTTGGGCTTGGGGGTGGAGGACCCAAGTTCAAGCCCAGGGCTTCCCACAATGGTAAATCACTGGGGGCCCTTGAGCAAGGCCCTTAACTCCCATTTGCTCCCCGGGGCGCTGCCCTGCTAGCAGCCCCACTGCTCACTAGTGAAACTAGTTGATGGCTTAAAGGCAGAGACTAATTTCAGTGTGCATTGTACATACAGCGTGTGCACGATGTCCACACTGACAAGAATGATAAAAGAAATAAATAAATATTTAAGAACAGACATGATCAAAAACCTTTTTAGCACCGCCTGGTTTTCTGCGATGAAAAAGATGCAGAAGTGGATGAAGGTGGATGGAAGGTAGACTTTCCCAGGGAGGCTTTTTAAACAGAGGGACCACCACCCCAGTCTGCCACTCCAGTGGCACTGTCCTCGACCTCCATGCAACGTTGCAGATGCATGTCAACCAAGGAAGAACCCAATAGGATTCTTTCTTCAACCCGATAGCATCCCTTTTTTCCGGTGTCCACCACTGGGTTCGGGGATTTCCACCGCGACAGGCACCAGAGACCCTGCATCCACACCTTTGAGCTGCTGCGGTAACAATGCAGGTAGAGAACATGGTCCACTCTTTCCCCAGCCTCCCTTGGAATCCGGGTGAAGCTCTCCCGGAGGTGGGATTTGAAGACCTCCCTGACCGAGGCCTCGGCCAGACGTTCCCAATAGACCCTCAAAATACGTTTGAGTCCCGCTTCCTCCTCCGCCAGCGTGTCCAACTCACCACCAGGTGTTAGATCAGTTGACAGCTCAGCCCCTCAGCACAGAAGTCCATTAATAGAACATCACACGGGTTCAGATCGGGGAGGCCGCTGCTCCCAATCACCCCCCTCCAGGTATTACTGTCATTGCCCACATGAGCATTAAAGTCCCCCAGTAAAACAATGGAGTCCCCAGTTGGAGCACTATCAAGTACCCCTTCCAAGGACTCCAAGAAGACCAGGTACTCTGTACTGCTGTTTAGCCCGTAGGCACAAACAACAGTAAATGACCTTTCCCTAACCCAAAAGCATAAGGAAGTGACCCTCTCGTTCACCGGGGTGAACTCTGACACATGGCGGCTGAGCTGGGGGGCTGTAAGCAGGCTTACACCAGCTTGTCGCCGCTCGCTATGCCACTGTGTGTTACACCAATCAATCAAACTTTATTTGTAAAGCACTTTTCTTGCAACTTGTGCAACATAAATTGCTTTACACAATTAAAACAAAACATTCATGAGTCATAGCAGATTCTCATATACTCAAAGCCCTCCAGTTTTGCCCAGTGAAGGATAATTATTGTATTTGTACCATAATTAAAACTTTGTACAATCAATGATTGGAAGTGTTTTTTACAATCCCTCTAAAAAACAGTATTTCTTCACGACTCTTATTGTATTTGTACCATAATTAAAACAAAGCCGTTTCTCATTTGGCGCTGTTGTGGCGTACGTTCATTTTATTGGAAACACAATTGTTTGATCGTTTGAACAGCACTTTGACTTGCTCTCGCAGGACCACTTTCTCACCCATGTGGTTAATGTCATCGTCATCTGTCAGGAAATTAGGAAGGTTTGTCTCTGAAAGGATGAAATGATTTTCCTCAGTGCTTATCGAGGCGTAGGCCTTCTTCAGTAAAGTGACTCGGCAATGTGCTGGTAAAATAGAGGAACAACCGATTAGTCCCAAAATCACTTCCTAAGCCCCTCAATGACAACCGAGTCCGGGTTGTTCTTGTAAGGCACTTGGACGAGGTACTTGATGCCATAGGCCTCCCCATACTTCCTGTTGAACAGGTCCTGGACCTGCTCTGGCAGCGTGTCGGCCAGGTCGATCCTGGACAGTTTGGACTCCATGCAATGTGGATACACCAGACAGGATGTCTTAAAATGTCCCTTTTCCACTTTGAACTTACTTCCACAATGTTTAATTTGGAAAGTCAGGGCCATAAATGTCACGATGCCGAGCTGATTTATGCTGGAAGAGCTGAAAGAGCTGAGTGCAGACTGAGTGCAGACTGAATGCAGACTGAGTGCAGACTGAGTGCAGACTGAGTGCAGACTGAGTGCAGACTGAGTGCAGACCGAGTGCAGACCGAGTGCAGACTGGACCAACCCGAGAATCCAGGTCTCTTGGACACAGCTGCAGAGTCTTCTGTCACTGGTGTTGCAGCCTTGGCGTCCAGCTCTGTGGAAAAACATTTCAGCGTTTGACTTTTCATTCTGTCATCTCAGATTAAATCAGCACAACAAATATTAATTAGTTTTCCAGCAGCACATCTTTATTACAGATTAAAAGTTATTTTCTGCATGGACCCACATGACTTGGACCAGTTTGGTTTTCTCTCTACATGTTTCCATCATGTAACATCACAAACCACCACTTTAAAATCTAGCAAATAAAGAGAAAAATGTGTGTGAATCCTCCGTTATAATGACATTTTTATAAACAGATTTCCAATTCTACTTTGTTCGCTCTAAAAGCCAAAACGATAAATGACACAACAGCAACTATAATCATCAAAAATACGCTGTTGGAGGGAAAAGTTCATCTTCTGTCAGAGTGGACGTTGATAACAGCCTCATGTCTGCAGGTTAAAGGTCATTTGGTGCTTCAAACACATGTTACAATTTTAATAACTTTAAAACCTATGAAGATTCAAATCACATTTAATCCCATAGGATTATTCATCATAATTTCATGGATTACAGTTAAAAGCCAACTTCTGCTTTTTTAATGGTGGGTGGAGCCGCATTGATCAGCAGATCCCCCGTGAGGTCACAACAAAGGTCGCCATGACAAACGTTCTAGAATTCCGACCGTCAACACATCCTGTAGGTTCCCTATAAATACAGAGGAGAATTCTGCACACATCTGTAGTTCCTTGGACCTTCAAGACACTGCCTGTTGCAAGCTTCCTTGGTGAAAACGACGTCTACGTCTCGAAAACCCCTTCAGAAAACGCTTCAGCACCTTCTTTTGACAGCGGAAATGGCTTTTAGAGGACGTCCAGGACCAGGATTTCGGAGCTCTCCTCGTGACGGTGCTCAATCCCAGGTCTCGGACGATCTCGGCCAAATCCAAATGGAAATTGAAGAGTGCAGAGCAGAGAACGATTTGTTGCAAAACTACAACGAGAAACTTGGACAGAGTGTTAAAGAGCTGGAAGAGGAACGGGACAGGTTTCTGCTGATCAGCCAGAACCTGTACTCAGAGAGACAGAAACTAAGAGAGCAACTTCAACTGCTGCAGGAGGAGAATCAAGCTCTCCACAGCAAAAATCAAATACTGGAGGAGTCCAAAACGGAGACGACTCTTGAAAACAAGCAGGAGCAGGAAAGAGCCTGGTTGAAGTTCAAGGAAGCTTTAACACAACTGCAGAGTGAAAGGCAGCTGTTGAAGAACGAAGGGGAGGAGGTTGAAAATGAGAAAAAGACACTGCAAGAAATCAAGAGACAGACTGAACAAACGAAAGAAGAAAATGAGAGGGAAAGGATGGAGCTGAAAGAGCAGAAGGAAAGCTTGCAAAGAGAAGAAAAGAAACTGATGGAGGGCAAGAAACAGCACACGTTGGACATGGAAGTGTTGCAAGCTGCAACAGCTGATCTGGAGGTCAAAACAAAAGACCTGCAGCTGTTGTGGAGCAACATGGACATGAAGAAAGCTGAGATGAAGGTTCAAGAACAGGAAAATGAGAGGAAACTGCAGAAAGAGAAGAAGAGGCTCCAGAGAGAGAGAGAGATTTTGATGGAGGAGAAGAAAGAACTGGAAATGAGCAGGAAGGAACTGGAACAGATGAAAAACTGTGAAACCAGAGAAGAAGTAGAGACAGAGTGTACAGAACTCAGGAGAGAGATGGAGAACGATGGGGAGCTTCTGGAGACTGTAAAAAAGGAGAAGAAGAAGAGAAGTTTCTTAACGATGTTCAAGAAACAAAAGTCAGATAAGAGAGAAGAAAAAGACATGAACATCATCAAGGGAGAAAGAGACAAGGAGAAGAGAGAAAAAGATGAAAAACCTCTGAAAGAAAAGAAAAAAGAAGAGAATAAAGAGACAGAAAAGGTGGTGAAGAAGAAAACTGTGACCGGCTGGTTTCGTAGACGTTCCAGCAGAGAGAAAACTGCTGGAAACCAGTAGATCAGCCAACGTCACCTTCTCTACACCTGACTCTGGTCTCCACCTGACTCTGGTCTCCACCTGACTCTGGTCTCCACCTGATTCTGGTCTCCTCCTGACTCTGGTCTCCTCCTGACTCTGGTCTCCACCTGACTCTGGTCTGCACCTGACTCTGGTCTGCACCTGACTCTGGTCTTCACCTGACTCGGGTCTCCACCTGACTCTGGTCTCCACCTGACTCTGGTCTCCACCTGATTCTGGTCTCCACCTTACTCTGGTCTCCACCTGATTCTGGTCTGCACCTGACTCTGGTCTCCACCTGACTCTGGTCTCCACCTGATTCTGGTCTCCACCTGACTCTGGTCTCCACCTGATTCTGGTCTCCACCTGATTCTGGTCTGCACCTGTTTCTGGTCTCCACCTGACTCTGGTCTCCATCTGACTCTGGTCTGCACCTGATTCTGGTCTCCACCTGACTCTGGTCTCCACCTGATTCTGGTCTCCACCTGACTCTGGTCTCCACCTGACTCTGGTCTCCACCTGACTCTGGTCTGCACCTGACTCTGGTCTCCACCTGACTCTGGTCTGCACCTGATTCTGGTCTCCACCTGACTCTGGTCTCCACCTGACTCTGGTCTGCACCTGACTCTGGTCTGCACCACATCCTGTCTCCACCTGACTGTGGTCTCCACCTGACTCTGGTCTCCACCTGACTCTGCACCACATCTTCTCTCCACCTGATTCTGGTCACCACCTGACTCTGGTCTCCACCTGACTCTGGTCTGCACCTGACTCTGGTCTGCACCTGACTCTGGTCTTCACCTGACTCGGGTCTCCACCTGACTCTGGTCTCCACCTGACTCTGGTCTGCACCACATCGTCTCTCCGCCAGATCGTCTCTCCGCCAGATCGTCTCTCCGCCAGATCGTCTCTCTGCCAGATCGTCTCTCTGCCAGATCGTCTCTCCATCAGACAGATTCTGGTCTTCACCAGATCTTCTCTCTGATTTTCATAAAATCAATAAATAATACAAATGTTTGATTACAACCTGAGACTCTTTCTTTCATTTTGTGTCCAACAACTTTTCTACGGTTCGGCTCAGCAGATCCATGTTGATATGTTTGATTATTTCAAATCTCAAATGTTACAACATTATATTCAAATAGACTTAAATGTTCTGTTTATTCTACACTGGTTGAGGGCGGGTACCAGGTCAATCATTTGTGTTGCACTAAATCAACAGACAAGAAAGTGAGCAGGTGAACTTCACCTTCAGAGGGTCTTCTGATGCTCTGACAGGTGGCATTTGGTGACAAAGCTGCAGCTGCAACATGTAAGAAAAAGCAGGAGAAGTGCAAAGAGCAACATGCAAATGTTTAACTGTGTTTAAAAACACACTGAGTGACGTTAGTGAATAAGAATAAATACTTGCATGTGTGCAAACTTATCAACCTGATGAAGTCCAGGCAGATTTGTGCAGGAATGATTCAATTCTTTATCGGAGTCTTTATCTAAGTCTTTATCTTTATCTAAGTGTTTAGTCTGATAAAACACATCAAAATGAATGCAGATCAGTCACTGAGCATCGTTTAGTGGCTGTAATGTGACGTGTCATTTGGATCCAGATCTGCTGGGATCATTACAACAGAACAATTTACATGATCAAACTGGTTTGCTGTGAGCTGGATACCAGGTATCTAACACATCTTCTCCAAAGGTCACTTTTTTGTTTTTCCAACTTTAATTCTCTCGTGTTTATTCTACTTTTGGGTTCATCTTTTCTTTGTTTAGTGTGTGTAATCCACAATATTGTGAACCTACAGTTTATGACAACTATTGTAAGAAGCAACAGCTACTGAGTGTCTGTAATTTCAGTAATAATCCCCGTAATTTTACCTGTCATTATAAAAAGAGGTGAAAGAAAGAGGGCGTTGGAGGACAGACGAGTACTGAAAAAAACAGGAGTTCTTGTGGCCGAGGAAAGAAAAACATCTGCAAAACAGCTGACAGGAGCCACAGGTCTGTGTGAGGGAGCACGACGGACGATACGGACGCCAATGATCACAAAACCCAATCTGGAATCAGACAGAAGCGTTGAGGAAGCTTCAGAATGAGGAGATGGGAATTTAAATGAACAGTCATAAACACCGATGGAAACTTTAGGATTCTGCACAAATGATGCACAAGGAGAAATATTAGCAAAATCCCATTTTAGGATGGCAAAATCATTTCGGACCATTGCTTTAGGTGTCATTAATGTCACGCTTGTCTGAAAGGTGCAGGAGGGATATGATGAAACTGGGAACAGAAAACAGGCTTTTTCTGAGCAACGTACTTATTTAACAGAGATAAAAAGTTCTCTTACTGAGGTAAAAATGATATGTTCACATACACGGCTGCAACATCGGAGTCTTTTTTATAACCGACTGCTGAAACGTCCTTCTACCTTTAGTTAATAATTGTACAAATTGTTGAAATAACAGAAGAAGGGGAACATTGACAGGGTTTCTAGAGAAACTGATGAGGAGGCTGGTTTTCCACTAGTAAACACTTCTTGTAATCAAAGCACAAACTCTGGTGAAAATACCTCCGTTTTCATATTTCACTACAGATCATGAAGCTACAGAAACGTGACTTTGGCTGCACTTACCTTGATTTTCTGTCCTTTAGAGGTCAAATGTGAAAGCAAAGAAAACTTAAACGACGCACAACCAAATGAACAAAATACAACCAAACGTTTCCTGAAAGCAGTTGTTACTAGAACCAAGATCATTGTGAGTAGACTCTTTAACCTCTGCAGGAGCACCACCTTCAAATGTACAAAAAAGTCTCTTCTACAGGACATGTCACCAATGATCATTTAATATTAACAGGAGCTGGAACAGACCTGCTGTTCAAGGGAGGAAAGACGTCCCAAAGATGTATTTCAGTCAATCAGACACATTCATTTCTCCACTGACATGATGCATCGTTTAAATTATGTTTTTAAACAAAGCTGACTCTTAAAGTAAGACAAAAACGTTGGACTGAAGTAGATTTTCTGTTGATCCAAGTCAAAAAGCAACTTGAACAGATCAAAGTGCAAGTCAACACATTTGATTTGAAAGGCCTGATTGGCATTAAGGTGCAGCATATTAAATATGGTTGGTCCAGAGACGTCACGGTGGATCAACATACCCTTCTTTTCTTTACGTGATACATTCAGGCTGACTTTAAATGACGTGGTATTTAAGAGATTTCCCCCAAACGCAGAGTCCTTGAATTCACCTTTCAGTCAACAAAACCACCTCGCTGAGACACGTGGAAGCTGCTGTTAAATCTGATTTCAGCAGTTTCCTGGAGACTCGCTGGCTTGTAGCGTCCGTCAGTGTGCTGATAGTTCCTCAAAGAGCTGAATAACAGAGTCAGATATTTTACATCCCTGCACATAATGTTATATTTCAATAAATATCATAAATAAAAGGTAGAAATATGTGATTAATATGGAACCAGAGCATTATCAAAGACATCTGTCAGTTATGCAGTGCAGTCAAATGCTGAATGTAAAAACACGACTCAGTGGATGGAGACTTTATAAAAGCAAAACTCAACAACGTGACTCCAGTGAAGTCACGATCAGCTTGAGAAAAAACAAAAACAAACACTGACAGCCGTCCTGTCTGCACTCAGTGGAGGCAGGAGACAGAAAACACGTTTGCCCTGCAACATCTTGATCCACATACATTCTGCTCCTCTGCAGTCAGGACGTCGTTCAAACTGCAGCTCTCTGAAGTCCTTCTGGAGGGACAGTTTGGCCTCAGCACGCTCGTGAAAGTCTGGCTGTCTTTTGAGGGGGCGTCACCAATATTGACAGACCCCTGGTTTCCGTCTCTGTGCAGCAGACCGGGTTGGACGCCGCTGTAGTCCACCATGTACATGGGCCACTGCTGCGGGACAGAAGGACGACGACAGGAACCTCGGCTGCTGCACACATGCGCCGCACCTTCACACTAGTTTGAACTTTAGTTTTTGATCAGTTTTTGATTTTTTTTTTCAAGTCATCAGTGGTGTCGTCTGGAAGGCCACTGACTTCTACGGACTCGGGACTTCCACGGATGAGTTTGTACGGAACCGTGACGGAGCGGTCCAGGCCCGGAGCTTCACCTGAACATATAGATGTTGCCGTCAGGTCTCAACAAAACATTCAAGTGGCTTATTTAACCTAAATAGATGAAGCCGGGATAAATTAACACAGGACTTCAAATGCTATTTTCTTTTGGGGCGTCTTTGTCTCCCGTATTTATTATTGTTTGACTTACAAAAGGAAAAGAAAATAGAAAAAAATGCAATCAAGGCCAAAGTACTTGAAATAACAAATAAAAAGAAATGCCGCAGTACAGAAACTATCATACGACAGTGGCACCAACATGTGCAACACACTCCAGTACCCGCAAGTACCGGACCTACAACATGCACATCCACGGTCCTAGTACATCAATAACACATAATATAAAGAACTTTATTATAGTGGACAAAATGTACCAAACACGACATTATTTACACACTGAACACCGTAGATGGCTAAGGATTGTTATCTTTCTCACCGCTAATCTCGGCAACCAACTCAGCGCGTCCTCAACTCGGCCGATTACCGCTACCCAGACTGCACTGCGCCCTCTGCTGTTTCAATGCATTATTGACACTGAACCCTTCAGACCGGAAATAGAGATGTATCTCGTGGATTCCTACAACAAATAAATCTTTAACACCACCTGGTTACATAAATTTACTGCTGAGACAGCATTTTCACAACACCAGAGAAAGAAAACTTCGTCAAGTCAAGTCAAAGTCAAGTTTATTGTCAATTCTACTACATGTGAGATACATACAGAGAATCATAATTACGTTACTCTCGAACCCTCGGTGCTACGCAATAAATACATTTTAAACACAAAGTGCAAATTAAAAAGAAACAGGTTATGGCATGACGTTGGCTTTAAGTGTACAACAGTTTTTAAAAGTGTGTGATGGTCCTGCAGGTGTTCAGCTTATATGTCTGGTTAAAGTGACCTGGTGCGAAGAAAGGCGGTCCAGTTCTGACAAAAGTGCCTGGTGCAGATACTGAGGTCAGAGTGAGTGAGGGGGGAGCAGGGAGGGAAACAGCAGCACCGTTGATGTTCAGAGGAGCATGCTGGGTGTGTTGTCTCCTGAAGTCGACAACAATCTCCTTGGTCTTCTCCACGTTCAGGGACAGATTGTTGTTGCTGCACCACTCAGTCAGGCGGCTCACTTCGCTCCTGTAGTTTGAGTCATCGTTGTCGTTGATGAGACCCACCACAGTCGCGTCGTCCACAAACTTTATGAAGAGGTTGGAGCTGTGCATCGGTGTGCAGTCGTGGGTCAGCAGGGTGAAGAGGAGGGGGCTCAGCACACATCCCTGGGGGGTCCCTGTGTTCAGTATGATGGTGCTGGATGTGTTGCCGCCGACCCGTACTGCCTGTGGTCTCCCAGTCAGGAAGTCCAACAGCCAGTTTCACAGCGAGGTGTTGATCCCCAGCTGGTCCAGTTTGTGAACAAGCTGCTGGGGGACGATGGTGTTGAATGCTGAACTGAAGTCCATGAAGAGCATTCTCACATAAGCATTTCTATTGTCCAGATATGTGAGGGCTGTGTGGAGGGCTGTGTGGAGGGCAGTGGAGATGGCGTAGTAAGTGGACCAGTTGGGGATGATATGCGAACTGGTAGGGGTCGAGAGAGGGGGGGAGGGCAGCCTTGATATGATGCATGACTAGTTTTTCAAAGCACTTCATGATGATGGGAGTCAGTGCAACTGGACGGTAGTCGTTGGAGCAGGAGGGAGATGACCGTTTTGGGACCGGAAGGATGTTGGTGTCTTTGAAGCACGTGGGAACCACCGCCTGACTCAGTGACATGTTAAAGATGTCTGTGAAGACCTTCGTGAGTTCTCCTGCACAGTCTCTCAGTACACGACCAGGTATGTTGTCAGGACCCGGAGCTTTGTGAGCGTTGATGTAAGCTGTAGGCTTTGTAGGCTGCCTTGCTGGTGGTGTAGACTTGGTCCAAAATGTTGTCTCCGCGCATGGGGAACTTGATGTGGTGGTGAAGATTTGGAAAGATGGTCTTCTGGTCTGCGTGGTTGAAGTCCCCCGCCAGGATGAGGAAGGCCTCAGGGTGGGAAAGATTCAATGCATTATCAACACCGAACCCGTCAGACCGAAAAAACAGATGTATCTTGTGGATTCCTACAAAAGATAAATCTTTAATACCACCCGGTTGTTAAGTTGTTAAAGTCACCAGATAAATACTTAACTGTTTTATGGTAATTGCACATATGTGCTCTTATTGTGTAAGGGCGGCGGGGAAGGAAGTGTTGTTGTTTTTTTTGGTGCAGAGTAAGTTTGGTGGATTAAAGAAAACATTAAGCTAAGAAGTGCGTTTATATTTTTTTGTCTAACATTGGTAGCAGAGGATGGTTAGCAACTACAGAGTCCCACCAACTTTTGACGAAGGAAAACCGTAGGAAAGCTGGAAAAATGAAGTCGCGGTGTGGACCCGAGTTACGGAGCTTGAAAAGAAGAAGCAAGCGCTCGCCGTTGCTTTGGCGCTGTCTGGCCGCGCGAGAGAAGTGGCGATGGAGATATCGGTGGACGATTTGAACAAGGACACAGGCATGAACACGTTACTGGTGAAGCTAGATGATTTGTTTCTCAAAGAAGAAAAAGACCGGATCTACGAGGCTTACTCAAGTTTTGATCGGATAACGAGAGACAGTAGTGTATCCATGACGGATTATATAATTGATTTTGAACAGCGGTATGCCCGCATGCGTAACAAGATGGAACTTCCGGATGCAGTTTTAGCTTTTAAACTACTGGACACAGCTTGTCTGGACGTGAAAGACCGACAGTTAGCACTGACAGCCTGTGCAGACTTGACATTTGGCACCATGAAGTCTGCACTGAAGAGGATTTTTGGAGGGAAACCGTCTGGTTCAGCGATGGGAATTAACCAGGATGCTGCCTATATAACTGAACAGAGGAGACAATTCAGCAAACCATGGTCACATAATGATAAACAGAAGACACCGCTGTCCGGCACTAATCCTCTGGATAGATATGGTCGCAGATCAAAATGTGCCATTTGTCAAAGCACATTTCACTGGGCCAAGGATTGTCCACACAAAGGGGAGCAAGTTAAACTGACTGAAGATAAAGCAAAGGATGTAGAGGAGTGTAACGTAACGCTGTACACAAAAGAGTCACCCACTGAAGCAGAGATCTTTATGACAGAGTGTTTTGGCTCTCCAATAATTGACACGGCATGCACGCGGTCAGTGTGTGGACAAGAATGGTTGGACCACTACACCAGTCAGTTAAATCAAAATGGAGTAAAAAATCTGAAGAAGTCAGAAATGCACAGTTGCAGACCCTTCAGATTTGGAGATGGAAAAGTGGTCAACTCCACTAAAAGGCTAAAGATTCCTGCTAAAATTGGACAGACAAAATGTCATATTGAAACAGGAGTTGTTCCAGCCAAGATTCCACTTCTTCTGAGCAAAGAATCTATGAAAAGAGCAGGAACTGTGCTGGATATGGAAAATGACCGTGCAGTGATGTTCAATCACCCGGTAAAACTTGAGTTTACAAGCTCAGGTCATTACTGTGTGAACATTATGGATATTGAAGACCAAATCGTTCTGGACAATGACCACATTTTGATAGCAAATGAGGATGTCATTCAACAAGAAAACACAAATGAGGAACTGGAGAGTAAGTGTGAGGAGGAAATACTGACGATCTCAGAAAAAATGTCCACATCAGAAAAACAAAAGATCTTGATGAAGCTTCATCAACACTTTGGTCATGCTTCTGTGGAAAGGCTGCAAAAACTTTTGATCAGCTCGGGCAACAAAGATAAAGAATGCAAACTCAACTGTAGCAGTTGATCTTCATGAACTCCAGCCAGGTATGTGGTATCTTCATATTATTGACCAGTTCACACGATTTAGTGCAGGAAGTATTCTGACCACAAAGAAGTCATCTGAGATAGTGAAACACTTCATTCATGTCTGGATAAGTGTGCATGGCCCACCTCAGAAGCTGTTCAGTGACAACGGAGGAGAGTTTAACAATGATGAGATGAGAGATATGGCAGAAAATTTTAACATAGAAATTAAGACAACGGCAGCTTACAGTCCCTGGAGCAATGGACTTATGGAAAGACACAACCAAACACTTACTGAGATTTTAATGAAAGTAAAGACTTCCAATGCTTGTGACTGGAATACTGCACTGGACTGGGCTCTTATGGCCAAAAACACAATGCAAAATGTACATGGCTTCAGTCCTTATCAGCTGGTGTTTGGACAGAATCCCAACCTGCCCTCTGTCCTGACTGACAAGCCTCCAGCTTTAGAAGGCACCACAAAAAGTGAGTGGGTTGCTAAACACATTTCTGCTATGCATGCATCAAGGAAGGCCTTTACAGAAGCAGAATGCTCTGAAAGGATACGGAGAGCATTGCATAAACAAATACGCCACTCAGATGAAAAATATGAATTAGGTGAAAAGGTCTACTATAAAAGAGTGGACTGTCATGAATGGAAAGGACCAGGAGTCGTCATTGGCCAGGATGGTGCTGTGGTGTTTGTCAGACATGGAGGAACGTGCATCCGAGTGCATCATCTCAGACTTAGAAAAGCGAACACATTGACTCAAGATCACCACTTTAAGGATGATGCAGAAGTGGACACAAATCTTTTGAAAGAAAAGGTTGTGATAGGTGCCCCTGAAGAGTTCCTGGAGGACACTTCACCAGCAGGAGCCACCTCTATGACACAAAATGAAGCAGAACAAAACACCAACGACAACATGAGGCAACACAAAATTGTGGAACTAGAAAATGATCTTAAGCTCAAAAAGGGACGAGTTCTGAAATACAACGATGGTGACAGTGGTGTTATATACACAGCACAAGTCATAGGGCGTGGAGGAAAGGCTACAGGAAAATATAAAAACTGCTATAATCTTGTACTGATGGAGCTCCGTAGTGTTGCAGGTAACACGTGTTCAGTTGACATTACACAGCTGGAGAGCCTTCAGATAGAACCAGCTGTCACTGTTGATGATACAGCAGATGTTAATGATGATGTGTTTATGACTGGAGACTTATCATTTGACCAAGCCAAAGAAAAAGAGATAAAAAGTTGGAGAGACAATGATGTGTTTGTAGAAGTTCAGGATGAGGGACAGAAATGCATCTCAACTAGGTGGGTGTGTGCTCTTAAAGAGACACTCACTGGACTGGTGCCAAAAGCACGCTTAGTGGCAAGAGGTTTTGAAGAGTTACATGTGTCTGAGTTGCAAAAGGATTCACCCACATGTGCATCTGAGTCTCTTCGGCTCCTTGTCGCAGTTATCTGTCAAAGACAGTGGTCACTCAATTCCATGGACATAAAAGCGACATTTCTCCAAGGAGTAGAACTCACACGTGACCTTTACATCAGACCTCCACCAGAGGCAGATTCTAAAGGCACATTGTGGAAACTTAAAAAGTGTGTATATGGTTTGGCTGATGCATCACTTTATTGGTACAACAGGGTGAGGGAGATTATGCATGCAGCTGGGGGAAAAATGTCAAAGGTTGATCCTGCTGTCTTTTACTGGCTTGATGAGAGAAACACTGTAATGGGGGTGCTTGCCTGCCATGTGGATGACTTCCTATGGGGGGGGTACACAAAGCTTCTCCACAACTGTAATACCTGAACTGAGATCAGCTTTTCAAGTTGGACGTGAGGAGCATGGTAGCTTTTGTTATGTGGGAATAGATTTTGTGTCTAAAAAAGAAAAAATTCAACTACACCAGGAAAACTACATCCAGCACCTGCAGCCCATACATTTGGATGCTGTGCGGGCTGCACAGCAAGACTCACCTCTGTCAACAAAAGAAAAGGATCTACCGAGGTCTAAGATTGGACAGATTCTCTGGGTTGCAAGGCAGAGTCGGCCAGATGTCTTGTTTGATGCAAGCATTGTGGCAGCAAGCTTTAAAGATGCCACTGTGCACACAATCCATGAAACAAATAGAACTGTGTGCAAACTGAAATCCAGAAAGGTGGCTCTGAACTTTGAACATCTAGGCAGGGATACAGCCCTCAAGATGATGGTGTTCAGCGATGCCTCATTTGGAAATTTGTCAGATGGAGGCACTCAAGGAGGACACCTGATAGTTCTTATGGGAGAACATGGAAAGTTTTCACCACTCTCATGGCAGTCAAAGAGAGTGAAGAGAATTGTGAGGAGCACACTCGCTGGAGAAACATTGGCAATGTCTGATGGAATTGACAATGCCCATTTTCTGGCAACACTGTTCTCAGAACTAACAACTGGCAGTGCTGAACATGCTACACCCATAATATGTATCACAGACAGTCGTTCACTGGCTGACGCACTGAAATCTACAAAGTCTGTCTCTGAAAAGAGACTTCGCCTGGAGATAAGTGCAATCAAGGAACTCATCCAAGCCCAGATAGTTGAGCGAGTGTTGTGGTACAACACGAAAGAACAACGAGGAGCTGGCACTGGCAGCTGGACCTGTGGCATGAGATCACGTCTTTGTCTAGGAGACGCAGTTGGGACAACTGTCTGAACAGTAGCCTTTTCCATCAACTCTGACTCTGTCTCTCTCAGATTCCCCAAAGATAAGTCACTCTCTCTCTCTTATCCAACACAGGGCCCATCTCAGACTCAACACCAAAGGACTCACACTCAGTGTCCCTGACAGTGGAACTTTGTGTGCCAATAGTCGGGTTTAGAGACAAAGAAACCTCTTCTATGATCACCCCTTCTGTTTCCTCATGTAAGTCTTGTGTTTCTGTGTCAATGTCCTCAACTACCTTAAACTCACATACAGGTCCTGTAATGTCTTTGGATGGCATCGCGGGCGGATTGACACATACTCTGATGTCCACCCTGTTTACTCTCGTAGCAGACCCTCCCTCTACAGGCTGCACTGTGTACGTAGTTCCCACAATGTCTACAACCTGATATACAGTTGCACTCCAGGCATCCAGTTTTTTGTTGCGGCCTGTAGGTCTGTGGCCGAGATAAACACACTGACCTACATCTATTTCAGGACAATACACCTTTTCACTCTTACGAGCAACCCGTTCAGCAGCTTTCTGCTCTGAATATTCCTGGGCCCTCGCGTGTGCATCTTTCAGGCGTTGCATCAGCAACAGCTGAAAGATGCAACAAGATGCAACAAGCCAGTCATGCTTGTGGTCTCTGGGATGATCACCTGACAGAAGCGCATCAACTGGAAGATGTGGTTCCACTCCATACAGCAAATAATACTGACAATAGCCTGTGGTTGAATGTGGCGTCACATTGTAGGCATATAACAACTCTGGTAAATGTTCAGGCCAACGTCTCTTTTTTTCAGCTGGAAGTGTGCGCAACAATTCATGCAGAGTGCGGTTAAAACGTTCGCACTGAGCATTGCCTGTGGGATGGTGGGGTTTTGTACGGGATTTCTTTAGACCATACAGTTTACAGAGCTCAGCTATTACGTCTGATTCAAAGTTGCGACCCTGATCAGAATGCAACCTCTCAGGAATCCCATATTTCATAAACCACTCCCTCAACAACACTTTTGCTGTCGTCTCAGCATTTTGGTCCTGAGTTGCAAAAGCCTGAGTGTATTTTGTAAACACATCTGTGATCACCAAAACATTTTCTCTCCCATCTGTGGCCGGCTCCAGCACAGTGAAATCTACTGCCTGGAAGCAAGAAACGACTTCATCGGGGGGTGAATTTTTGGGTGCGGCATCTTTGTCAGGATACACCTCTGACAGTTTTTCACCGCATGTTCAACATCTTTGTACATTCCTACCCAAAAAGCTCTCCATTTCAGCCACTGCAAAGTCCTCTCTATGCCTTGATGACCCATAGAGTCATGTACGCTTTCCATCACCTGTTTCTGCAAACAGAGGGGCACCAGTAGCTGAACACAGGTTACATGGTGGACATCCTCCACCACCCGATACAATAATCCATCCCTTTTGCTGATGTATTTTCACTGTTTGAACAAGGACATAACAGCTTTAGGGAGACCTTTCCTCTCCTGAGGACTTGGTTCCCGCTTTTGACTCCAAAATGACTAAAAGACACCAAGCACAGGGTCCTGGCTCTGAAGCATTCTTAGTTCTTCTTTTGTGAGAGCTGAAGACTTAACACCAGCTTCTGAACTCCTGATTTGATTCACTTGATTCAATTCAATTCATTTATTTATATAGCGTCTATTACAACACAAGTTGTCTCTAGGCGCTTTCCAGAGACCCAGAACATGACCCCCAAGCAATTATCACATAAACAGCGGCAAGGAAAAACTCCCCTTTAAGAGGGAAGAATGTTATGGATCAAGGAATAGAACCCCAGAGCAGAGAGCCAAGGAAGGGTAAAAAGGATTTATTTCCAACAAGGAACGAGGAACTAGGCAGGAACAAAGCTTGGCAGACGTAGAATCCCCATAGCTGGACTGGACTTGACTTGACTCGACTCTTGGAATCGGACGCAATCTTCTGGCAACCAGGGGTGGTGAGAAGGCCTGGTAAATAAGTTTGAGGCTGATGAGGGGATTGAGTGCAGGTGTCCGAAACGGCTGGCCACGCCCCTGCCATCCACCTGGTCTGTAACACAAAGAAGGGGAGGGGAAAAATACCACAGAGCCTCCACAACCATCACAAAGAAACCTTGAGCAGGACCTGGCTCATGAGGGGGGACCCTCCTGCCGAAGGCCAGCCGGGTAGAGCAAGAAATAAGAAAGAATAGAGATAGAGACACCGTCAAAGGTACAAGACAGGATACATTTGTAACCATCGTCAGTAGTCCAATTAGACTTCTGTGTATATGGTTGATATATGGATAGTTGGTCATCCAAGGGGATGAGGACTGCAGGTCGGGATGTCAGCAAGTATCCAACAGACATCCATACAGACAGGTGAAGGCAGACACTGAGATGGTCAGAGGTGGAACTGCAGGTCAGCAAGCACCTCCTGAGGCTCTGGTCTGCAGGACATGTACAGAAGAGGAAAAGAAGAGCCAGACAAGCACAACAAAGTACAAGAACAATGGACCACAATTAAGTTTATGGGATACTGTTAATAAATGAGGGTTGAGGTGAAGCAGAGACAGAGAAGGTGAAAGGCACCACTCAGTGGATCATGTTGGTGCCCCCCCTGCAGCAGAGGCCTACAGCAGCATATCTACACCGAAGCTGTTTAAAATGAGCTGCTCTAGTCTGGTCCTGTAGCTGCAGCTTTGACTACTGGCCCTGACACATTAAGGTACTAAATATACACTAACTATATGCTTTATTAAACAGAAATGTTTTAAGTTTAGTTTTAAAGGTGGAGGTGGTATCAGCCTCCTTAACCCAAACTGGAAGTTGGTTCCAGAGTGATGGGGCCTGATAACAGAAAGCCGTCCTCCAAATCTACATCTGGATCTTCTAGGAACTATGAGTAAACCTGAACCCTGAGAACGGAGAGCTCTATTAGGAACATACGGTACTATCAGGTCTTGCAAATATCGCGGCGCTAGGCCATTTTGGACTTTATATGCAAGTAATAAAATTTTGAATTGGATTCTAAATTTTACGGGGAGCCAATGGAGGGAAGCTAAAACTGGAGAGACGGGGTCTCTCTTATTGATTCCTGTCAGCACTCGCGCTGCTGCATTTTGGATCAGCTGGAGGCTGTTCAGAGAATTACTTGGACATCCAGCCAACAACACGTTACAGTAATCTAGTCTAGAAGATACGAACGCATGAATTAGTTTTTCGGAATCACTCTGCGAGAGGATGCTCCTAATCTTTGCGATATTACGGAGGTGGAAAAATGCAGTTTTACATACATGATTAATATGCTGTTTAAATGACAAATCCTGATTGAATATAACGCCAAGGTTTCGCACAGTTTTACTTGAGGCCATCACAAGACCATCTAATCCCTTCCTAAGCAGTTTGGGACCACAAACAACAACCTCTGTTTTATCAGAATTTAATAGCAAATATTTCTGGACATCCAGTCCTTGATGTCCTTAAGACACATCTGAAGTTTGTCTAATGGTTCTGTTTCATCTGGCTTCATAGACAGATACAGCTGCGTATCATCAGCATAATAATGACTTGACAAGATTTAATTCCGGTGGAGACCAATTGAGGCTCAAGGAATGTCCCCCCTGCAGATCTCATTACAAATAGCAACGCAGCCATCAAACTGCTCATCATCTTTGTCCGGATCAGGCTCCCCTGCTAACGGGTGTCGTGATAGCGCGTCAGCGGCGGGGATTGCACCGTCCTGGACGGTACTGCACATCAAAATCAAAAGCAGCCAGCTGAGCCACCCATCTTTGCAACAATGGCTCCCAGCTTAGCAGTCTTGAGATAACATAAGGGGTTATTATCAGTTACAACTGTGAACTTGGAGCCAAGTAAGTAACCACGAAATTTCTCAGCTATGGCCCACTTGAGTGGCAATAGCTCCAACTTCATGCTGCTGTAGTTCTTGTCATTTTGTTCTGCAGCCCTGAGTCGCCTGCTCGCATATGCAATCACTCTTTTTCTGTCACCTTGCTGCTGATACAAAATGGCTCCAAGACCTTGCCCACTTGCATCAGTTTCCAAAATGAAAGGATGGGTTAAATCTGCATAACCTAAAACAGGGGCTGTCACAAGTTTTTCCTTTAATGTGTCAAATGCCCCTTGACAGTCTGCATCCCACAATGCACTTAGCCTTTGGCTCGCTCTCGTTGCAGTGCCGGTGCTATTGCACTGATCTGATGATCTATACATACACACAGGGATAAGAAGACATGTATGCAGTCATCTAGTACATATTCATATACATTGTAAGCAGAGAAACAATAATTAATTTGTACATCAATGCACACACACACACACACACACACACACACACACACACACACACCAAAGATCAGTGTGTAAACTTGTAACAAGTGGATTCCCTTTGTCCATGTGAGGTATCCCGAAGGTTCAATTGTGCCCAAATCCAAGTTCTTTTCCCAAAGTGTACCAAAAATAATCCATCCTTTGTTTAGAAGGGAAATCACAAAAAAAAAAAAAAAAATGCAATCGCTGCTTAATGGTATACCACTGAAAAAACAAAAAAAATCATCAAAAACTGCAACGCTCTCACCAGATCCGCGGAGGCTGTAATCCCCTTTGAGTTGCTCTGGAGGAAGGTCGGAATCCTCCGCTCCTTCCGGCATTTCCTGTAGAGGGTAGGCCTGGTGCGCAGCCCAGGTGCAGTTTCCTAATAGTTTCCTCAGCTCCCGCACCCAAATGGAATGCCAGGCGTCCTTTTGCTAAGGTCCTGTGTTCAGTGGCTCTCACCTACTCCTCATGCCCCCCTGTGTCATACACACCCACACGCTTTTTATCCCTCCTTTTGTCCACACCTGTTTCCCATTTCCAATAATTACAGGTGTGCCTGCCACATAGTCACATGGTGCAACTGATTTAAGGGGTATCCTTCTTTTCTACTCCCTTTCCCAGCGAGACACAAATTGTGCATACAAACTGTACACCTTACATTTGTACCACCGAAAAAAACAAACAATATTTACAGACAGGGATACATACATGTGACCGCGTCACAGATCCCCCCCCCAGCCAGAGGTACCGGAGGCTGAACCCCCAAAGTAAGGCTTTAAATTGACAATGTTGACTGTGTCCATCTTCTTTTGTTGGTCATTCCACTGAACATGGTAATTGACCGGACCAAGTTTTTTCCTCACCGTAGCCGGTCCCGACCATTTGGGCGCAAGCTTAGATGAGAAGTTATCGGAGGCTTTGGAAAGTGGATGCGTACGAACTCATACCAAGTCTCCCAGCAGGAGTTGTACAGCCCTTCTGCGGGTATTGTAATATTTGGCCTGTCTGGTCTGACACACTTCTTAACTTGATCAATCATTTGTTTATGCCGTTCCAGAAATGAGTATAGGGGTTGTAGTGGAGTAGGCGGGGAGCAAATGATTCTTTCTAGGGGACCTTTTAGCGTTCTTCCACGTGCTAACTCTGCTGGTGTATGGCCCGTGGTCTCATGATAGGCAGAATTTATTGCAAAGCGGATTTCCTTGACCAACTGGTCCCAGTTTCTATGTTGGTCCCCAACGTATGAGGCAATCATCGTTTTGATGGTTTGTTTGGAACGCTCGGTGAGATTGGCTTGTGGATGATAACTGGTGGTGAACTTTTGCGTCACCCCCCAGATCTTACAAAGATTAGCCATCTCATTGCTGGTGAACTGTGGCCCACGGTCAGAAACTACCTGACGTGGGACACCAAAACGGGTAAATATCTCTTCTTTCAAAAGGGTGATTATGCGGGTGGTTTTGGCATCTCGTAGTGGAAATAGTTCCACCCACTTTGTGAAATAATCTATGATCACTAAAAGGAACACATTACCCTTTTTGCTACGTGGGAATGGCCCCATGAGGTCCATCCCAAGTTTTTCCCAGGGACCCTCGGCAGGGGTAGGCTGCATCAACCCAGAAGGCTTCTGGTTGTCAGCCTTGTAGGTCTGGCAGATGTTACATCCTCTGACTTGATTCCAGACGTCTTTGCGACCGATGGCCACCAGACTACTTCGAGTATCCGGAGGAGAGTTTTCAATCTGCCAAGGTGCCCGCTGATTGGGTGGTTATGAAAGTATCTCAGAAACACCGGTATCAGGGACTTTGGGACCACCAGCTGAAATTTATCTCCACCTTCCCTTACTGGTGAGCGTCGGTACAGGAGACCCTGTAGCATGGTAAATGTAATTCGGTCAGGCCTGTTACTGGTATCTGCATCTTTGGTCAGTGATGTAATTTCCGGATCTTTTTCTTGCGCCTCCCTTATCTCGGCTAATGAAGAGGGAAGGTCTGAGGAACACGAGAAGGTTGTTGCCACATAGGCTGTAACCGGAGGAGTAAGGAAGGATCGGGACAGTGCATCAGGCACAATGTTATGAAGCCCTTTCCGATACTGGACCTTAAACTGAAATTGCTGGAGACGTAGGAGCCAGCTGGTCAGTCTGGAAGAGGTTTTGGGACAGTTAAAGGCCCAGGTCAAGGCGGCATGGTCCGTGAATACTGTAAATTCCACCCCCTCGAGGTAGTGCCTCCATTTTTCCACAGCCCATACTACGGCCAGGCACTCCTTCTCAGAGGTGGAATAATTGCACTCTGCTCCTTTCAAACCTCTAGAGGCATATGCAATCACCTTCTCTTGGTCACCTACTCTTTGTACCAACACCGCCCCTAATCCAACCTCACTGGCATCGGTGTGTATTTCAAAGGGTAGGGAGGTGTCAGGTTGTATTAGGATCGGAGCATTCACTAGGGCATGCTTTAGCTGGTCAAAGCTCTTTTGACAATCCTCCGTCCATTTCCATTCCACGCCTTTTTTCTTTAGCTGGTTCAATGGCATCGCTAGGTCGGCAAAATGGTCTATAAATTTGTGGTACCATCCGACAAGCCCCAGGAACCGCTGGAGAGTCTTAAGGTTGGTGGGGATAGGATAGGATGTCACTGCCACTGTCTTCTCAGGATCTACCTGTACGCCCTGGTCTGAGACAATATGGCCCAAGAATTTTAGCTCCCGCCAGAAAAAAAACACATTTCTTCAGGTTGAGTCAACCCTGCCAGATGGAACTTGCCCAGAACCGCATGGAGGTCCCGGAGATACTGTTCAGGAGTCGGTGAATAAACAATGACGTCGTCAATATAAACGCAACAAATTTTTCCCTTTAGCTCCCCCAGAACTTTCTCCATCAGTCGTTGAAATGTGGCATGTACATGTGTGTGTGTGTGTGTACGTGTGTGCGCATTTACACGAGTGTGTGTGTGTGTGTGTGTGGGGGGGGGGGGGGGTAGGGTGTGCGTACACGTGTGTATGTGGGTGTATGTGTGTGTGTGTGTGTGGGGGGGGGGGGGGGGGTAGGGTGTGCGTACTCGGGTGTATGTGGGTGTGTGTGTGTGTGTGTGTGTGTGTGTGTGGGGGGAGGTAGGATGTGCGTACACGTGGGTATGTGGGTGTGTGTGTGTGTATGTGTGTGTGTGTGGGGGGGGGGTGCGTACACGTGTATGTATGTGTGGGTGTGCGTGTGCATGTACGTGTGTGTGTGTGTGCGTGTGCATGTGCATGTACGTGTGTGTGTGTGCGTGTGCAGGTACACGTGTGTGTGTGTGTGTGTGTGTGCGTGAGAGTACACGTGTGTGTGTGTGGGTATATGTGTCTGTGCACGTGCGTGTGTGTGTGTGCATGTGTGTGTACATACACATGTGGACGTGGGTGTGGGTGAGTGCAAACACATGTGGAGGTGTGTGTGTGTGTGTGTGTGTGTGTGTGTGTGTGTGTGTGTGTGTGCATGGGAGTACACATGTGGAGGTGTGTGTGTGCGTGTGTGGGTGTGTGTGTACATGTGCGGATGTGTATATGTGGGTATGTATGTGTGTTTGTATGTATGCATATATATAGATATATATAAGTATGCACTAGGGGTTTATATGTTGCTGTGTATATGTAGATGCATTTCTATATGTGTATTAATTAATGTATAGGTATATATATATATATATATATATATATATATATGGACAAATACAGGATATATGTATATGCACATGAAACTAAAAAGCACAGGTGCACATGATTGTATTAGAGTATATTAATATGTATGAATAACTACTTACTGATGCACATGTATCTTACATACATAATGCTTCGAGGTCAACACACGGATCATTGCTGGGTGTATGTATACGGGTGTGTGTGTGTGTGTGTGTGCATTGTGCATTGAGGTACAAATTGAGTTGCTCTGTTTACAATGTATAAAGAATATGTACTAGATAACAGCATACATGTCCACATATGTATGTGTATGTATGTATGTAGGTATTATATATGACTACTCAATACTGCGTCCAACACCCCCCCAACGCTCAAACGATCAGAAATGTGATTGTAAATATGAAACTCCTCCTCCTTTTTTCCTCTATTTTCCTCTATCTTCTTTCTCTTTTCTTTTTTTTTTTTTTTTTTTTTTTTTTTCTCTTTTTTTTTTTTTTTTGCTTATAACGACTGATTGTCTTGTGTCCACCTTTTACCCCTTAAACAACACATTATAAACTTCTTGACAAATATTACAACATAGACACCAAACTGCACCACCACTGTCTTGTCTCTTTCTTCTGCTCTCTCTCTCTCCACTTTCCACACCCGGTGACTATAGCCCTCCTCTGCAGAACATTTACACCCCTCTCTCCGACTCTCCCGTTACTTTTATCCTGTTTGATTTCTCCAGGGATCAATAAAAATATAAGTTTGACTGTTATGAGGGCTGGTGAAGGTAGCACACTTGCACACACTCACCCAAAAAAAAAAAAAAAAAAAAAAAAAAAAAAAAAAAAAAAAAAAAAAAAAAAGAAATGTGGCCCCTGCATTCTTAAGACCAAACGGCATACACTTGAACTGATATAGTCCCATAGGCGTTATCACGGCTGTCTTGGCCTTACTATCCGAAGACATGGCTACCTGCCAGTATCCTGACTTCAGGTCGAGGGTGCTGAAGAATGCGGCCCCATGCATAGACTCCAGTAGCTCATGGATAATGGGCATGGGATAAGCGTCTGATTGGGTTTTGGTATTGAGACGCCGGAAATCTACACAAAACCGGAAAGACCCATCAGGTTTCTTGACGAGCACTACGGGAGCACCCCAAGCCGATTGAGATGGCTCAAGGATATTATCCTGGAGCATCTGCTCCACATGGTCTGCAATAATCTGTCGTCTGACAGGTGACACCCTGTACGCCTTGCAGCGGACTGGTACCTCGTCAAATGTGAGGATTTTGTGTTCCTCTATCCTTGTCGTGCCAAGATTCCCAGAGCACACCTGTGGCCAAGCCTGGAACAGCTCTCTGACCTCGGGCGGATGCTCAAGAAAGGACGGTGGGGCGGGGGAAGGAGATGATGTCAACATCCCAGCAGATGGAACAGCCACATAAAGACTGGCACTGGACTGGATCAAATGAGAATCTGACTCCCATCCCTCCTGTGGTTGAAACATGAAAGGATGGAAAGTGTAGCCCTGGGGTCCCTTCACTCCATATGTTTGGTCACCCATATTGATGAGGGTAGCCGTTTTTTTCAGAAAGTCCAGCCCAAAGATGATAGAAAACGCCAAGTCTTCATCAGCCATGATGTAGGTCTCTAAGGACCATATCATCTCATGCCAAATGTATATTAACACCATCTTCCCCAGAGCCCCATACGTTTTTCCATTTGCCAGGGCGAAGCATTGGTTTTCACACAGCTTCAATTGTTCTCCTTCGCGAGCAAGCTCCAACCAGAGGCTTTGTCGCATGAGTGAAAACGTGCACCCGGTGTCCAACACAGCCTGGCATTGCTGGCCCCTTACAGCCACGGGAACATGCAGAAGGGACATTGGTGCCCTTGTGCCTGGATGTGCTACTACCACTGCATTGCCAAACTTCCTGACGTCATGTGAGGGTACTTTGTCTGGTGTCCTATTTACTCCCCTTTCCTTGGCCTTTTGCATATCCACCTTTCCCCAGTATTCTTTTGATGCAGTGCAGTCCTTTTCCACCAGGGTCCCAATTTGAACCAACTGGTCTACGGTTGTCACTGTGCCCCGGAGACAGCCAGCGATTCTGGGATTGCAATTGTTCAGGATTTTGCGAACCAACTCCAGCTCAGTGATGTCCGGCTTCCAACGGACACACAGAGCACGATAGTCATAAGCAAAGTCCCTCAGACACTGATCCGGTAACTGTACCATGTCCCTTAGCTTTTCTTCTACCGCCGAGAGATAATCAGGAGGTAAGAAAGCAGCCTGAAAAGCGAACTTAAACTCTGGCCAGTTATGCACATGTATTTTTTCCACTGACCACCAGCTACGTGCTGGTCCTTTAAGAACGCTGGAAAGGGCCCCCAGGAGCTCTACATCCGTTAATGGGCGAACTGCGAGGAAGGTTTCACAGCCTTCCACGAAGTTTAGCACCTCAGCCACCTCTCTGGACCCACTGAAGGAGGGAAAATCCATTTGGATAGCTGATCTGGCATATACCATAGGTGATGTGGAAGGGCTTTGGCTGTATGAAGCCTCCAAAGGAGTGGCCGTGATGGAAAGATGCGGAAGGACGTTGCCTCTGGTTGGCAGGCGCATACTTTGTCTGTCCCTTTCAAAAGGAGTAGGAGTTTGAGTAAAAACACTGGTAGACGTAGGAGCCCACGGACTACCATCTTGAGCCTGAGGGGAGCGGCCATGAGGTGGATGCAGTGTAACCCTTGTGCGTGGAATAGGCTTAGGGAGCGAAACCAGGCTGTCGCGCTTCCGTTGATCTATTTCGGCTTTCCACCTGTCATCCCGCCTTTTTAAACACTCCACTAATTGTTCCTCAAACTCTTTAAGCCTGGACATCAGGTCCCGTTCAAGCATTTCCACCCTGCTGTCTACATATGTTCTGATGCCATCCTCTCGATTCAATGTGCTATTAATTGAATCCTGAAAGTCCATCTCCAGGACGTTTACCCGGTCCATGACCATCCGTAAATCATTAGTTATGGATGAAAGCGCTGGAGGAGTGAGGTAAGTTGTATTTTCCTCATCTCCAACACTTTGCCCTTCCCCTTCTAGTTCCGAAATATACATTGAACTTATCATGGAAGTCACTTCGCGCACAGGATTTCTTCTTGTGACCCATGCGTCTCTCCTTGATTCATGGAGCACTTTGCTCAGCCCCACCCCTGACGTAGGTGTAAAAGCCCTGGTGTTAGCCTCCAATACCTCCGACTGGGATTCTTCATATTCCACCAATGATATAATCTTCCTGTCAGCCATACTTTCGTAAAAAAAAAAAAAAAAAAAAAATAGACACAATGAGGGTTTTTTTTTTTTTTTTTTAACCCCTAAAAAGACAATGTATACCACATCAGCAAAATCAATGCTGTGTAAACCCAACTCTGTAAATGCACTCCCAGTAATATGACTGCAAAAAAGAAATTACCTTCTCAGAGCCCCCCCATACTGGCCACCATCTGTAACAAGTTGCCCAATAATTTCCTTAAAGGACAGTGTTACCACAAAAAAAAAAGAAGAGACTCTAAGAAGGCTTTGTAAAAATACTGCATACAAACATGAAAGATATTTCATGCCGATTTAATCCCAATATCCTGTACAGGCTGCATATTATGACTGACAAATCACCCAAACAATGACAACTCCCTTATGGATTCCCTTTGTCCATGTGAGGTATCCCGAAGGTTCAATTGTGCCCAAATCCAAGTTCTTTTCCCAAAGTGTACCAAAAATAATCAATCCTTTGTTTAGAAGGGAAATCACAAAAAAAAAACAAAAAATGCGATCGCTGCTTAATGGTATACCACTGAAAAAACAAAAAATCATCAAAAACTGCAACGCTCTCACCGGATCCGCGGAGGCTGATTTAAAGGGGTATCCTTCTTTTCTACTCCCTTTCCCAGCGAGACACAAATTGTGCATACAAACTGTACACCTTACATTTGTACCACCGAAAAAACAAACAATATTTACAGACAGGGATACATACAGGTGACCGCGTCACAAACTGCTAAGCATCATGTATGTCAGATACATATGCACCAGTAGGTAGTTATTCATACATATAAATATACATTGATACAACCATGTGCACCTGTGCTTTTTAGTTTCATGTGCATATACATATATCCTGTATCTGTCCATATATATATATATATATATATATATATATATATATATATATATATATATATATATATATATATATATATATATACCCATACATCAATAGATGCAATTATTCTAAGCCAACTAGCCGTGGAAAGCATAGAATCGTCATCCCCAAACAATTTTTTTCTGAAAAATTCATCTGTGATGGTACTAACTTGACTGCCCATGTCCAGCAAACAGCACGTTGGTGTGCCATTCAGCTTCAGATTAACTACTGGACATGTGCCAATGGCTCGATCAATCAGTTGTTCTCGTGACACATTGTTTCACATTGGGCTGAGCCTGTCTTATTCCCCTGCATTGCTCGACTCACTGCAACCAGAGGTTCCCGGTTCCCCTACTGACCGTATACTGAAGAGTTCTCTGTAGCTTTGCGCCTTCTCTGTGGACATTGTCTTGCAATATGACCTTCAGTTTGACATCTGTAGCATATTGGTTTACCATCAGCAGCGAACTTCAGTGCAGTCTGAGGCCTGGCTGCTACTGGGACACTGTTCTGGTTATGAGTAGTCAAATCCTTCACAGCCCTGGTAAGTCCATTTATAACTTTGCCTTGTTCTGCAATAAGTTTCACAACATTATCTAGAGAGACAGACTTCTCATTACACTGTTGGGATGTGCTGATCTGCCCTTGGTTCGCAAAACTCTTCCTGACACCGTCCACATGCAGAGGTTTCTCGCTAGCATTTACAGCTGTACATTGTGCATCTGCATAAATGTGACTACCAGATCTCGCTTTGCTCTTCACTCCTCGTGTGCCTGCTGTCAGATCTTCTGAGGCCCACAAGTAAGCTTCTTCTCGCACTTCTATCAGAGATGAGTGAGGGTGAGCTCTGACATATCTACGAAACTCTCTTCTCTAGGCTGAATCTATTAAACCCTCTACAAACTGATCCCTTAGTGCTACCTTCTCATTTGCAAGTGAGTCGGGACAACATTTAAGTACAGAGCTTAGTGTTCGGGATGAATCGTGAGAGAAGTCACGTATATTCTGACCTTCATTCTGTTTACACCAATAGAAGTTCTGTGGCAGCTGAGAAGCACTGCGTTTATCTCAGATTGCTTCCTGAAGGTAATGAAACTGATCACTTGTCCGATCAACTCCCTCATCTTTTCGTAGACACACTTCCTCTAATGCTGAGCTTCTCAAAAGAGACATCACAAAGTCAAACTGTTCAAGTGAGGACTGGTTCCTAGCAGAAAGTACCCACTCTACCTCTTCAATGAATTCACCCACGGACCTTCATCTTCATCAATATCCCCACTAAATGGTACAATGTGACGCTCTCTCTGTACATAAAAATAGAACCTAACAGGCACAGTGTTCAACACGGATATAGCTGTCATGACGTCTTGTTGTCATGTAGCAAGTTCACTTATCTGTGTTTGTACATCATCCTCAGATTCCCTGTTCTTTTTGTTCTTTATCTCCTCTTCATCCCCCATTGAGACCATGTCACCTTGAACTGACATTTTAACATATATATATTTTCTTTTGTGGCATCTTTGTCTCCCGTATTTATTATTGTTTGACTAAGAAAAAGAAAAGAAAGAAATAAAATTAAAAAAAAAGCAATCAAGGCCAAAGTATTTGAAATAACAAATACAAGGAAATGCAGCAGTACAGAAACAATCATACGGCAGTGGCACCAACACGTGCAACACACTCCAGTACCCGCAAGTACCGGACCTACAACATGCACATCCACGGTCCTAGTACATCAACAACACATAATATAAAGAACTTTATTATAGTGGACAAAATGTACCAAACATGACATTATTTACACACTGAACACCGTAGATGGCTAAGGATTGTTATCTTTCTCAGCAACCTTCTCCCAACATGCACCTCCTTACGTCTCCTTCTGCCTTCAGCGTGTCCTCAACTCGGCCGATTACCGCTACCCAGACTGCACTGCGCCCTCTGCTGTTTCAATGCATTATCAACACTGAACCCTTCAGACCTGAAAAAGAGATGTATCTCGTGGATTCCTACAACAAATAAATCTTTAACACCACCTGGTTACATAAATTTACTGCTGAGACAGCATTTTCACAAGACCAGAGAAAAAAAACTTCTCATGACGTCACACTTTGCCAAACGTTTAAGAAGGTTAAACTAGACTCGGTGTCCCGGTGTTGTTGGTTTTTAAAATCAATATGAACTCTAACAGGGAGCCGGTGAAGAGGGGGGAGCACAGAGGTGATGTGCTTGTGCGTTTTAGTCCAAGTAACGAGTGAAGGCTCAACGTTTTGAACGACTCCACGTGGTGGAGAGAGCTCTGACTGAGATCTGACTACATTACAGAGATCCGGATGAGAGGAGAAAACAAGCTGAACTTCGTGTAAATAAGCAGTTTTAAAACATGACCTGAATTTGGAGAAAACATTCAGTGGGAAAAAAACCAAGACACATTTTACTCAGGCATCAAAACTGATGTTAGAATCAAAGATGAATCCCTGATTATGCATCATTCAAAGTCTGGAGGCTGCTGACCACCAGCACTGAGTCAAACCGGCTTCTGATTGGAGGGTAGAAAATGTTTTGGAGGACTTGTCGAGGGAAGGACGGGAGTCACGATAGGGACGTGATGACAATGTCATTTTAGGGGAACTTTGGTGAGAACGTTTGTCCTCTTTCAGGTTTCAAACGTGAAATAAAACAGACGTGAGACAGAAACTGACAGTTGTCTTCAATCACCAGGAGCTACTTGGACCATAAAAGTCTGAAACGTTCCTCCTATGATTTATGTGAAAGGTTCAGGTTCATCAGAGTAATAATACTTAGATGGAGTGGTGTTCTAGTGGTTACAGTGGTGGGCTTGGGGGTGGAGGACCCAAGTTCAAGCCCAGGGCTTCCCACAATGGTAAATCACTGGGGGCCCTTGAGCAAGGCTCTTAACTCCCATTTGCTCCCCGGGGCGCTGCCCTGCTAGCAGCCCCACTGCTCACTAGTGAAACTAGTTGATGGCTTAAAAGCAGAGACTAATTTCAGTGTGCATTGTACATACAGCGTGTGCACGATGTCCACACTGACAAGAATGATAAAAGAAATAAATAAATATTTAAGAACAGACATGATCAAAAACCTTCAAAATCCAGAAGTGGATGAAGGTGGATGGAAGGTAGACTTTCCCAGGGAGCCTGAGAAGTGTGATCCCCCTATAGTTGGAACAGACTCTCTGGTCCCCCTTTTTAAACAGAGGGACCACCACCCCAGTCTGCCACTCCAGTGGCACTGTCCTCGAACTCCATGCAACGTTGCAGATGCATGTCAACCAAGGAAGAACCCAATAGGATTCTTTCTTCAACCCGATAGCATCCCTTTTTTCCGGTGTCCACCACTGGGTTCGGGGATTTCCACCGCGACAGGCACCAGAGACCCTGCATCCACACCTTTGAGCTGCCGCGGTAACAATGCAGGCAGAGAACATGGTCCACTCTTTCCCCAGCCTCCCTTGGAATCCGGGCGAAGCTCTCCCGGAGGTGGGATTTGAAGACCTCCCTGACCGAGGCCTCGGCCAGACGTTCCCAATAGACCCTCAAAATACGTTTGAGTCCCGCTTCCTCCTCCGCCAGCGTGTCCAACTCACCACCAGGTGTTAGATCAGTTGACAGCTCAGCCCCTCAGCACAGAAGTCCATTAATAGAACATCACACGGGTTCAGATCGGGGAGGCCGCTGCTCCCAATCAACCCCCTCCAGGTATTACTGTCATTGCCCACATGAGCATTAAAGTCCCCCAGTAAAACAATGGAGTCCCCAGTTGGAGCACTATCAAGTACCCCTTCCAAGGACTCCAAGAAGACCAGGTACTCTGTACTGCTGTTTAGCCCGTAGGCACAAACAACAGTAAGTTCCTTTCCCTAACCCAAAAGCATAAGGAAGTGACCCTCTCGTTCACCGGGGTGAACTCCGACACATGGCGGCTGAGCTGGGGGGCTATAAGCAGGCCTACACCAGCTTGTCGCCGCTCGCTATGCCACTGTGTGTTACACCAATCAATCAAACTTTATTTGTAAAGCACTTTTCTTGCAACTTGTGCAACATAAATTGCTTTACACAATTAAAACAAAACATTCATGAGTCATAGCAGATTCTCATATACTCAAAGCCCTCCAGATTTACCCAGTGAAGGATAATTATTGTATTTGTACCATAATTAAAACTTTGTACAATCAATGATTGGAAGTGTTTTTTACAATCCCTCTAAAAAACAGTATTTCTTCACAACTCTTAATGTATTTGTGCCATAATTAAAACAAAGCCGTTTCTCATTTGGCGCTGTTGTGGCGTACGTTCATTTTATTGGAAACACAGTTGTTTGATCGTTTGAACAGCACTTTGACTTGCTCTCGCAGCACCACTTTCTCACCCATGTGGTTAATGTCGTCATCATCTGTCAGGAAATTAGGAAGGTTTGTCTCTGAAAGAAAGAAATGATTTTCCTCAGTGCTTATCGAGGCGTAGGCCTTCTTCAGTAAAGTGACTCGGCAATGTGCTGGTAAAATAGATGAACAACCGATTAGTCCCAAAATCACTTCCTAAGCGCCTCAATGACGACCGAGTCTGGGTTGTTCAGTTTGGACTCCATGCAATGTGGATACACATGACAGGATGTCTTGAAATGTCCCTTTTCCACTTTGAACTTACTTCCACAATGTTTAATTTGGAAAGTCAGGGCCATCAATGTCACGATGACGAGCTGATTTATGCTGGAAGAGCTGAAAGAGCTGAGTGCAGACTGAGTGCAGACTGAGTGCAGACTGAGTGCAGACTGAGTGCAGACTGAGTGCAGACCGAGTGCAGACCGAGTGCAGACCGAGTGCAGGCCGAGTGCAGGCCGAGTGCAGACCGAATGCAGACTGAGTGCAGGCCGAGTGCAGACCGAATGCAGACTGAGTGCAGACTGAGTGCAGACTGAGTGCAGACCGAGTGCAGACCGAGTGCAGACTGGACCAACCCGAGAATCCCGGTCTCTTGGACACAGCTGCAGAGTCTTCTGTCACTGGTGTTGCAGCCTTGGCGTCCAGCTCTGTGGAAAAACATTTCAGCGTTTGACTTTTGATTCTGTCATCTCAGATTAAATCAGCACAACAAATATTAATTAGTTTTCCAGCAGCACATCTTTATTACAGATTTAAAGTTATTTTCTGCATGGACCCACATGACTTGGACCAGTTTGGTTTTCTCTCTACATGTTTCCATCATGTAACATCACAAACCACCACTTTAAAATCTAGCAAATAAAGAGAAAAATGTGTGTGAATCCTCTGTTATAATAACATTTTTATAAACAGATTTCCAATTCTACGTTGTTTGCTCTAAAAGCCAAAACAATAAATGACACAACAGCAACTATAATCATCAAAAATACGCTGTTGGAGGGAAAAGTTCATCTTCTGTCAGAGTGGACGTTGATAACAGCCTCATGACTGCAGGTTAAAGGTCATTTGGTGCTTCAAACACATGTTACAATTTTAATAACTTTAAAACCTATGAAGATTTAAATCACATTTAATCCCAAAGGATTATTTATCATAATTTCATGGATTACAGTTAAAAGCCAACTTCTGCTTTTTTAATGGTGGGTGGAGCCGCATTGATCAGCAGATCCCCCGTGAGGTCACAACAAAGGTCGCCATGACAAACGTTCTAGAATTCCGACCGTCAACACATCCTGTAGGTTCCGTATAAATACAGAGGAGAATTCTGCACACATCTGTAGTTCCTTGGACCTTCAAGACACTGCCTGTTGCAAGCTTCTTTGGTGAAAACGACGTCTACGTCTCGAAAACCCCTTCAGAAAACGCTTCAGCACCTTCTTTTGACAGCGGAAATGGCTTTTAGAGGACGTCCAGGACCAGGATTTCGGAGCTCTCCTCGTGACGGTGCTCAATCCCAGGTCTCGGACGATCTCGGCCAAATCCAAATGGAAATTGAAGAGTGCAGAGCAGAGAACGATTTCTTGCAAAACTACAACGAGAAACTTGGACAGAGTGTTAAAGAGCTGGAAGAGGAACGGGACAGGTTTCTGCTGATCAGCCAGAACCTGTACTCAGAGAGACAGAAACTAAGAGAGCAACTTCAACTGCTGCAGGAGGAGAATCAAGCTCTCCACAGCAAAAATCAAATACTGGAGGAGTCCAAAACGGAGACGACTCTTGAAAACAAGCAGGAGCAGGAAAGAGCCTGGTTGAAGTTCAAGGAAGCTTTAACACAACTGCAGAGTGAAAGGCAGCTGTTGAAGAACGAAGGGGAGGAGGTTGAAAATGAGAAAAAGATACTGCAAGAAATCAAGAGACAGACTGAACAAACGAAAGAAGAAAATGAGAGGGAAAGGATGGAGCTGAAAGAGCAGAAGGAAAGCTTGCAAAGAGAAGAAAAGAAACTGATGGAGGGCAAGAAACAGCACACGTTGGACATGGAAGTGTTGCAAGCTGCAACAGCTGATCTGGAGGTCAAAACAAAAGACCTGCAGCTGTTGTGGAGCAACATGGACATGAAGAAAGCTGAGATGAAGGTTCAAGAACAGGAAAATGAGAGGAAACTGCAGAAAGAGAAGAAGAGGCTCCAGAGAGAGAGAGAGATTTTGATGGAGGAGAAGAAAGAACTGGAAATGAGCAGGAAGGAACTGGAACAGATGAACAACTGTGAAACCAGAGAAGAAGTAGAGACAGAGTGTACAGAACTCAGGAGAGAGATGGAGAACGATGGGGAGCTTCAGGAGACTGGAAAAAAGGAGAAGAAGAAGAGAAGTTTCTTAACAATGTTCAAGAAACAAAAGTCAAATAAGAGAGCAGAAAAAGACATGAACATCATCAAGGGAGAAAGAGACAACGAGAAGAGAGAAAAAGATGAAAAACCTCTGAAAGAAAAGAAAAAAGAAGAGAATAAAAAGACAGAAAAGGTGGTGAAGAAGAAAACTGTGACAGACTGGTTTCGTAGACGTTCCAGCAGAGAGACCCCTGCTGGAAACCAGTAGATCAGCCAACGTCACCTTCTCTCCACCTGACTCTGGTCTCCACCTGACTCTGGTCTGCACCTGACTCTGGTCTCCACCTGACTCTGGACTCCACCTGATTCTGGTCTTCACCTGACTCTGGTCTCCACCTGACTCTGGACTCCACCTGACTCTGGTCTGCACCTGACTCTGGTCTGCACCACATCGTCTCTCCACCTGACTCTGGTCTCCACCTGACTCTGGTCTGCACCACATCATCTCTTCACCTGACTTTGCTCTGCACCTGACTCTGCTCTCCACCTGACTCTGGTCTGCACCTGACTCTGCTCTCCACCTGACTCTGGTCTGCACCTGACTCTGGTCTTCACCTGACTCTGGTCTCCACCTGACTCTGGTCTCCACCTGACGCTGGTCTCCACCTGACTCTGGTCTTCACCTGACTCTGGTCTCCACCTGACTCTGGTCTGCACCTGACTCTGGTCTCCACCTGACTCTTGTCTGCACCTGACTCTGGTCTCCACCTGACTTTGGACTCCACCTGATTCTGGTCGTCACCTGACTCTGGTCTCCACCTGACTCTGGTCTCCACCTCACACTGGTCTCCACCTGACTCTGGACACCACCTGATTCTGGTCTGCACCTTACTCTGGTCTCCACCTGACTCTGGTCTGCACCTGACTCTGCTCTCCACCTGACTTTGGTCTCCACCTGACTTTGGACTCCACCTGACTCTGGTCTGCACCTGCCTCTGGTCTGCACCTGACTCTGGTCTCCACCTTACACTGGTCTGCACCTGACTCTGGACACCACCTGATTCTGGTCTGCACCTGACTCTGGTCTCAACCTGACTCTGGTCTGCACCTGACTCTGCTCTCCACCTGACTCTGGTCTCCACCTGACTCTGGTCTGTACCTGACTCTGGTCTGCACCTGACTCTGGTCTCCACCTGATTCTGGTCTCCACCTGACTCTTGTCTCCACCTGCGTCTGGTCTCCACCTGACTCTGGTCTCCATCTGACTCTGGTCTCCACCTGACGCTGGTCTGCACCTGACTCTGGTCTGCACCACATCGTCTCTCCACCTGACTCTGGTCACCACCTGACTCTGGTCTGCACCTGACGCTGGTCTGCACCACATCGTCTCTCCGCCAGATCGTCTCTCCGCCACATCGTCTCTCCGCCAGATCGTCTCTCCGCCAGATCGTCTCTCCGCCAGATCGTCTCTTCATCAGACAGATTCTGGTCTCCACCTGACTCTGGTCTCCACCTGACTCTGGTCTGCACCTGACTCTGGTCTGCACCACATCGTCTCTCCACCTGACTCTGGTCTCCACCTGACTCTGGTCACCACCTGACTCTGGTCTGCACCTGACGCTGGTCTGCACCACATCGTCTCTCCGCCAGATCGTCTCTCCGCCAGATCGTCTCTCCGCCAGATCGTCTCTCCGCCAGATCGTCTCTCCATCAGACAGATTCTGGTCTTCACCAGATCTTCTCTCTGATTTTTATTAAATCAATAAATAATACAAATCTTTGATTACAACCTGAGACTCTTTCTTTCATTTTGTGTCCAACAACTTTTCTACGGTTCGGCTCAGCAGATCCATGTTGATGTGTTTGATTATTTCAAATCTCAAATGTTACAACATTATATTCAAATAGACTTAAATGTTCTGTTTATTCTACACTGGTTGAGGGCGGGTACCAGGTCAATCATTTGTGTTGCACTAAATCAACAGACAAGAAAGTGAGCAGGTGAACTTCACCTTCAGAGGGTCTTCTGATGCTCTGACAGGTGGCATTTGGTGACAAAGCTGCAGCTGCAACATGAAAGAAAAAGCAGGAGAAGTGCAAAGAGCAACATGCAAATGTTTAACTGTGTTTAAAAACACACTGAGTGACGTTAGTGAATAAGAATAAATACTTGCATGTGTGCAAACTTATCAACCTGATGAAGTCCAGGCAGATTTGTGCAGGAATGATTCAATTCTTTATCGGAGTCTTTATCTAAGTCTTTATCTTTATCTAAGTGTTTAGTCTGATAAAACACATCAAAATGAATGCAGATCAGTCACTGAGCATCGTTTAGTCGCTGTAATGTGACGTGTCATTTGGATCCAGATCTGCTGGGATCATTACAACAGAACAATTTACATGATCAAACTGGTTTGCTGTGAGCTGGATACCAGGTATCTAACACATCTTCTCCAAAGGTCACTTTTTTTTTTCCAACTTTAATTCTCTCGTGTTTATTCTACTTTTGGGTTCATCTTTTCTTTGTTTAGTTAGTTTAATCCACAATATTGTGAACCTACAGTTTATGACAACTATTGTAAGAAGCAACAGCTACTGAGTATCTGTAATTTCAGTAATAATCCCCGTAATTTTACCTGTCGTTATAAAAAGAGGAGAAAGAAAGAGGGCGTTGGAGGACAGACGAGTACTGAAAAAAACAGGAGTTCTTGTGGCCGAGGAAAGAAAAAGTACTGCAACATCTGCAGCACGACGGACGATACGGACGCCAATGATCACAAAACCCAATCTGGAATCAGACAGAAGCGTTGAGGAAGCTTCAGAATGAGGAGATGGGAATTTAAATGAACAGTCATAAACACTGATGGAAACTTTAGGATTCTGCACAAATGATGCACAAGGAGAAATAATAGCAAAATCCCATTTTAGGATGGCAAAATCATTTCGGACCATTGCTTTAGGTGTCATTAATGTCACGCTTGTCTGAAAGGTGCAGGAGGGATATGATGAAACTGGGAACAGAAAACAGGCTTTTTCTGAGCAACGTACTTATTTAACAGAGATAAAAAGTTCTCTTACTGAGGTAAAAATGATATGTTCACATACACGGCTGCAACATCGGAGTCTTTTTTATAACCGACTGCTGAAACGTCCTTCTACCTTTAGTTAATAATTGTACAAATTGTTGAAATAACAGAAGAAGGGAACATTGACAGGGTTTCTAGAGAAACTGATGAGGAGGCTGGTTTTCCACTAGTAAACACTTCTTGTAATCAAAGCACAAACTCTGGTGAAAATACCTCCGTTTTCATATTTCACTACAGATCATGAAGCTACAGAAACGTGACTTTGGCTGCACTTACCTTGATTTTCTGTCCTTTAGAGGTCAAATGTGAAAGCAAAGAAAACTTAAACGACGCACAACCAAATGAACAAAATACAACCAAACGTTTCCTGAAAGCAGTTGTTACTAGAACCAAGATCATTGTGAGTAGACTCTTTAACCTCTGCAGGAGCACCACCTTCAAATGTACAAAAAAGTCTCTTCTACACGACATGTCACCAATGATCATTTAATATTAACAGGAGCTGGAACAGACCTGCTGTTCAAGGGAGGAAAGACGTCCCAAAGATGTATTTCAGTCAATCAGACACATTCATTTCTCCACTGACATGATGCATCGTTTAAATTATGTTTTTAAACAAAGCTGACTCTTAAAGTAAGACAAAAACGTTGGACTGAAGTAGATTTTCTGTTGATCCAAGTCAAAAAGCAACTTGAACAGATCTAAGTGCATATCAACACATTTGATTTGAAAGGCCTGATTGGCATTAAGGTGCAGCATATTAAATATGGTTGGTCCAGAGACGTCACGGTGGATCAACATACCCTTCTTTTCTTTACGTGATACATTCAGGCTGACTTTAAATGACGTGGTATTTAAGAGATTTCCCCCAAACGCAGAGTCCTTGAATTCACCTTTCAGTCAACAAAACAACCTCGCTGAGACACGTGGAAGCTGCTGTTAAATCTGATTTCAGCAGTTTCCTGGAGACTCGCTGGCTTGTAGCGTCCGTCAGTGTGCTGATAGTTCCTCAAAGAGCTGAATAACAGAGTCAGATATTTTACATCCCTGCACATAATGTTATATTTCAATAAATATCATAAATAAAAGGTAGAAATATGTGATTAATATGGAACCAGAGCATTATCAAAGACGTGTTAGTTATGCAGTGCAGTCAAATGCTGAATGTAAAAACACGACTCAGTGGATGGAGACTTTATAAAAGCAAAACTCAACAACGTGACTCCAGTGAAGTCACGATCAGCTTGAGAAAAAACAAAAACAAACACTGACAGCCGTCCTGTCTGCACTCAGTGGAGGCAGGAGACAGAAAACACGTTTGCCCTGCAACATCTTGATCCACATACATTCTGCTCCTCTGCAGTCAGGATGTCGTTCAAACTGCAGCTCTCTGAAGTCCTTCTGGAGGGACAGTTTGGCCTCATCACGCTCGTGAAAGTCTGGCTGTCTTTTGAAGGGGGGTCACCAATATTGACAGACCCCTGGTTTATGTCCCTGTGCAGCAGACCGGGTTGGACGCCGCTGTAGTCCACCATGTACATGGGCCACTGCTGCGGGACAGAAGGACGACGACAGGAACCTCGGCTGCTGCACACATGCGCCGCACCTTCACACTAGTTTGAACTTTAGTTTTTGATCAGTGTTTCAACGTTTGACTCTTACATAACATTAGATGCTTCAAAATACCTCATCTAAACTGTGTTGAGATATATTCTTTATTTAATTCTAACTACAGGCAACAAATAGCATTTCTACTTATAAATGCTTATAACCAATAATCCTAACAGTAATAGTTAAAAAACAAAACAACTTTCAACTATTATTCTTCACATTAATATGTGAAGCACATGTCAAACGTTATTTTATCTGCAGCTTGAAGGATTTTCTCCAGACACACAATGTCGTAGGTGTTTGGGTTTGGGAAGTGGATGTTGTCTGGAAGGCCACGGACTCGGGACTTCCGCGGATGAGTTTGTACAGAACCGTGACGGAGCGGTCCAGGCCCGGAGCTTCACCTGAACACATAGATGTTGCCGTCAGGTCTCAACAAAACATTCAAGTGGCACATTTAACCTAAATAGATGAAGCCGGGATGAATTAACACAGGACTTCAAATGCTATTTTCTTTTGTGGCGTCTTTGTCTCCCGTATTTATTATTGTTTGACTTACAAAAAGAAAAGAAAATAGAAAAAAATGCAATCAAGGCCAAAGTACTTGAAATAACAAATAAAAAGAAATGCCGCAGTACAGAAACTATTATACGGCAGTGGCACCAACACGTGCAACACACTCCAGTACCCGCAAGTACCGGACCTACAACATGCACATCCACGGTCCTAGTACATCAACAACACATAATATAAAGAACTTTATTATAGTGGACAAAATGTACCAAACACGACATTATTTACACACTGAACACCGTAGATGGTGATGGTAGATCCTTCTGCCCTCAGCGTGTCCTCAACTCGGCCGATTACCGCTACCCAAACTGCACTTGGCCCTCTGCTGTTTCAATGCATTATTGACACTGAACCCGTTAGACCTGAAAAAGAGATGTATCTCGTGGATTCCTACAACAAATAAATCTTTAATACCACCTGGTTACATAAATTTACTGCTGAGACAGCATTTTCACAAGACCAGAGAAAAAAACCTTCTCATGACGTCACACTTTGCCAAACGTTTAAGAAGGTTAAACTAGACTCGGTGTCCCGGTGTTGTTGGTTTTTAAAATCAATATGAACTCTAACAGGGAGCCGGTGAAGAGGGGGGAGCACAGAGGTGATGTGCTTGTGCGTTTTAGTCCAAGTAACGAGTGAAGGCTCAACGTTTTGAACGACTCCACGTGGTGGAGAGAGCTCTGACTGAGATCTGACTACATTACAGAGATCCGGATGAGAGGAGAAAACAAGCTGAACTTCGTGTAAATAAGCAGTTTTAAAACATGACCTGAATTTGGAGAAAACATTCAGTGGGAAAAAAACCAAGACACATTTTACTCAGGCATCAAAACTGATGTTAGAATCAAAGATGAATCCCTGATTATGCATCATTCAAAGTCTGGAGGCTGCTGACCACCAGCACTGAGTCAAACCGGCTTCTGATTGGAGGGTAGAAAACTGTTTTGGAGGACTTGTCGAGGGAAGGACGGGAGTCACGATAGGGACGTGATGACAATGTCATTTTAGGGGAACTTTGGTGAGAACGTTTGTCCTCTTTCAGGTTTCAAACGTGAAATAAAACAGACGTGAGACAGAAACTGACAGTTGTCTTCAATCACCAGGAGCTACTTGGACCATAAAAGTCTGAAACGTTCCTCCTATGATTTATGTGAAAGGTTCAGGTTCATCAGAGTAATAATACTTAGATGGAGTGGTGTTCTAGTGGTTACAGTGGTGGGCTTGGGGGTGGAGGACCCAAGTTCAAGCCCAGGGCTTCCCACAATGGTAAATCACTGGGGGCCCTTGAGCAAGGCTCTTAACTCCCATTTGCTCCCCGGGGCGCTGCCCTGCTAGCAGCCCCACTGCTCACTAGTGAAACTAGTTGATGGCTTAAAAGCAGAGACTAATTTCAGTGTGCATTGTACATACAGCGTGTGCACGATGTCCACACTGACAAGAATGATAAAAGAAATAAATAAATATTTAAGAACAGACATGATCAAAAACCTTTTTAGCACTGCCTGGTTGTCTGCGCTGAAAAAGATGCAGAAGTGGATGAAGGTGGATGGAAGGTAGACTTTCCCAGGGAGGCTGAGAAGTGTGATCCCCCTATAGTTGGAACACACTCTCTGGTCCCCCTTTTTAAACAGAGGGACCGCCACCCCAGTCTGCCACTCCAGTGGCACTGTCCTCGAACTCCATGCAACGTTGCAGATGCATGTCAACCAAGGAAGAACCCAATAGGATTCTTTCTTCAACCCGATAGCATCCCTTTTTTCTGGTGTCGACCACTGGGTTCGGGGATTTCCACCGCGACAGCCACCAGAGACCCTGCATCCACACCTTTGAGCTGCCGCGGTAACAATGCAGGTAGAGAACATGGTCCACTCTTTCCCCAGCCTCCCTTGGAATCCGGGTGAAGCTCTCCCGGAGGTGGGATTTGAAGACCTCCCTGACCGAGGCCTCGGCCAGACGTTCCCAATAGACCCTCAAAATACGTTTGAGTCCCGCTTCCTCCTCCGCCAGCGTGTCCAACTCACCACCAGGTGTTAGATCAGTTGACAGCTCAGCCCCCTTAGCACAGAAGTCCATTAATAGAACATCACACGGGTTCAGATCGGGGAGGCCGCTGCTCCCAATCACCCCCCTCCAGGTATTACTGTCATTGCCCACATGAGCATTAAAGTCCCCCAGTAAAACAATGGAGTCCCCAGTTGGAGCACTATCAAGTACCCCTTCCAAGGACTCCAAGAAGACCAGGTACTCTGTACTGCTGTTTAGCCCGTAGGCACAAACAACAGTAAGTTCCTTTCCCTAACCCAAAAGCATAAGGAAGTGACCCTCTCGTTCACCGGGGTGAACTCCGACACATGGCGGCTGAGCTGGGGGGCTGTAAGCAGGCCTACACCAGCTTGTCACCGCTCGCTATGCCACTGTGTGTTACACCAATCAATCAAACTTTATTTGTAAAGCACTTTTCTTGCAACTTGTGCAACATAAATTGCTTTACACAATTAAAACAAAACATCCATGAGTCATAGCAGATTCTCATATACTCAAAGCCCTCCAGATTTACCCAGTGAAGGATAATTATTGTATTTGTACCATAATTAAAACTTTGTACAATCAATGATTGGAAGTGTTTTTTACAATCCCTCTAAAAAACAGTATTTCTTCACGACTCTTATTGTATTTGTACCATAATTAAAACAAAGGCGTTTCTCATTTGGCGCTGTTGTGGCGTACGTTCATTTTATTGGAAACACAATTGTTTGATCGTTTGAACAGCACTTTGACTTGCTCTCGCAGGACCACTTTCTCACCCATGTGGTTAATGTCATCGTCATCTGTCAGGAAATTAGGAAGGTTTGTCTCTGAAAGGATGAAATGATTTTCCTCAGCGCTTATCAAGGCGTAGGCCTTCTTCAGTAAAGTGACTCGACAATGTGCTGGTAAAATAGATGAACAACCGATTAGTCCCAAAATCACTTCCTTAGCCCCTCAATGACGACCGAGTCCGGGTTGTTCTTGTAAGGCACTTGGACGAGGTACTTGATGCCATAGGCCTCCCCATACTTCCTGTTGAACAGGTCCTGGACCTGCTCTGGCAGCGTGTCGGCCAGGTCGATCCTGGACAGTTTGGACTCCATGCAATGTGGATACACCAGACAGGATGTCTTGAAATGTCCCTTTTCCACTTTGAACTTACTTCCACAATGTTTAATTTGGAAAGTCAGGGCCATAAATGTCACGATGCCGAGCTGATTTATGCTGGAAGAGCTGAAAGAGCTGAGTGCAGACTGAGTGCAGACTGAGTGTACACTGAGTGCAGACTGAATGCAGACTGAATGCAGACTGAGTGCAGACTGAGTGCAGACTGAGTGCAGACTGAGTGCAGACTGAGTGCAGACCGAGTGCAGACCGAGTGCAGACTGGACCAACCCGAGAATCCCGGTCTCTTGGACACAGCTGCAGAGTCTTCTGTCACTGGTGTTGCAGCCTTGGCGTCCAGCTCTGTGGAAAAACATTTCAGCGTTTGACTTTTGATTCTGTCATCTCAGATTAATTCAGCACAACAAATATTAATTAGTTTTCCAGCAGCACATCTTTATTACAGATTTAAAGTTATTTTCTGCATGGACCCACATGACTTGGACCAGTTTGGTTTTCTCTCTACATGTTTCCATCATGTAACATCACAAACCACCACTTTAAAATCTATCAAAAAATGAGAAAAATGTGTGTGAATTCACCGTTATAATAACATTTTTATAAACAGATTTCCAATTCTACTTTGTTTGCTCTAAAAGCCAAAACAATAAATGACACAACAGCAACTATAATCATCAAAAATACGCTGTTGGAGGGAAAAGTTCATCTTCTGTCAGAGTGGACGTTGATAACAGCCTCATGTCTGCAGGTTAAAGGTCATTTGGTGCTTCAAACACATGTTACAATTTTAATAACTTTAAAACCTATGAAGATTCAAATCACATTTAATCCCAAAGGATTATTTATCATAATTTCATGGATTACAGTTAAAAGCCAACTTCTGCTTTTTTAATGGTGGGTGAAGCCGCATTGATCAGCAGATCCCCCGTGAGGTCACAACAAAGGTCGCCATGACAAACGTTCTAGAATTCCGACCGTCAACACATCCTGTAGGTTCCCTATAAATACAGAGGAGAATTCTGCACACATCTGTAGTTCCTTGGACCTTCAAGACACTGCCTGTTGCAAGCTTCTTTGGTGAAAACAACGTCTACGTCTCGAAAACCCCTTCAGAAAACGCTTCAGCACCTTCTTTTGACAGCGGAAATGGCTTTTAGAGGACGTCCAGGACCAGGATTTCGGAGCTCTCCTCGTGACGGTGCTCAATCCCAGGTCTCGGACGATCTCGGCCAAATCCAAATGGAAATTGAAGAGTGCAGAGCAGAGAACGATTTCTTGCAAAACTACAACGAGAAACTTGGACAGAGTGTTAAAGAGCTGGAAGAGGAACGGGACAGGTTTCTGCTGATCAGCCAGAACCTGTACTCAGAGAGAGAGAAACTAAGAGAGCAACTTCAACTGCTGCAGGAGGAGAATCAAGCTCTCCACAGCAAAAATCAAATACTGGAGGAGTCCAAAACGGAGACGACTCTTGAAAACAAGCAGGAGCAGGAAAGAGCCTGGTTGAAGTTCAAGGAAGCTTTAACACAACTGCAGAGTGAAAGGCAGCTGTTGAAGAACGAAGGGGAGGAGGTTGAAAATGAGAAAAAGACACTGCAAGAAATCAAGAGACAGACTGAACAAATGAAAGAAGAAAATGAGAGGGAAAGGATGGAGCTGAAAGAGCAGAAGGAAAGCTTGCAAAGAGAAGAAAAGAAACTGACGGAAGGCAAGAAACAGCACACGTTGGACATGGAAGTGTTGCAAGCTGCAACAGCTGATCTGGAGGTCAAAACAAAAGATCTGCAGCTGTTGTGGAGCAACATGGACATGAAGAAAGCTGAGATGAAGGTTCAAGAACAGGAAAATGAGAGGAAACTGCAGAAAGAGAAGAAGAGGCTCCAGAGAGAGAGAGAGATTTTGATGGAGGAGAAGAAAGAACTGGAAATGAGCAGGAAGGAACTGGAACAGATGAAAAACTGTGAAACCAGAGAAGAAGTAGAGACAGAGTGTACAGAACTCAGGAGAGAGATGGAGAACGATGGGGAGCTTCAGGAGACTGTAAAAAAGGAGAAGAAGAAGAGAAGTTTCTTAACGATGTTCAAGAAACAAAAGTCAGATAAGAGAGAAGAAAAAGACATGAACATCATCAAGGGAGAAAGAGACAATGAGAAGAGACAAAAAGATGAAAAACCTCTGAAAGAAAAGAAAAAAGAAGAGAATAAAGAGACAGAAAAGGTGGTGAAGAAGAAAACTGTGACCGGCTGGTTTCGTAGACGTTCCAGCAGAGAGAAAACTGCTGGAAACCAGTAGATCAGCCAACGTCACCTTCTCTCCACCTGACTCTGGTCTCCACCTGACTCTGGTCTCCACCTGATTCTGGTCTCCACCTGACTCTGGTCTGCACCTGACTCTGGTCTGCACCTGACTCTGGTCTGCACCTGACTCTGGTCTCCACCTGACTCTGGTCTGCACCTGACTCTGGTCTCCACCTGACTTTGGACTCCACCTGATTCTGGTCGTCACTTGACTCTGGTCTCCACCTGACTCTGGTCTCCACCTCACACTGGTCTCCACCTGACTCTGGACACCACCTGATTCTGGTCTGCACCTTACTCTGGTCTCCACCTGACTCTGGTCTGCACCTGACTCTGCTCTCCACCTGACTCTGGTCTCCACCTGACTTTGGACTCCACCTTACACTGGTCTGTACCTGACTCTGGACACCACCTGATTCTGGTCTGCACCTGACTCTGGTCTCAACCTGACTCTGGTCTGCACCTGACTCTGCTCTCCACCTGACTCTGGTCTCCACCTGACTTTGGTCTGTACCTGACTCTGGTCTGCACCTGACTCTGGTCTCCACCTGATTCTGGTCTCCACCTGACTCTTGTCTCCACCTGCGTCTGGTCTCCACCTGACTCTGGTCTCCATCTGACTCTGGTCTCCACCTGACGCTGGTCTGCACCTGACTCTGGTCTGCACCACATCGTCTCTCCACCTGACTCTGGTCTCCACCTGACTCTGGTCACCACCTGACTCTGGTCTGCACCTGACGCTGGTCTGCACCACATCGTCTCTCCGCCAGATCGTCTCTCCGCCACATCGTCTCTCCGCCAGATCGTCTCTCCGCCAGATCGTCTCTCCGCCAGATCGTCTCTTCATCAGACAGATTCTGGTCTCCACCTGACTCTGGTCTCCACCTGACTCTGGTCTGCACCTGACTCTGGTCTGCACCACATCGTCTCTCCACCTGACTCTGGTCTCCACCTGACTCTGGTCACCACCTGACTCTGGTCTGCACCTGACGCTGGTCTGCACCACATCGTCTCTCCGCCAGATCGTCTCTCCGCCAGATCGTCTCTCCGCCAGATCGTCTCTCCATCAGACAGATTCTGGTCTTCACCAGATCTTCTCTCTGATTTTTATTAAATCAATAAATAATACAAATCTTTGATTACAACCTGAGACTCTTTCTTTCATTTTGTGTCCAACAACTTTTCTACGGTTCGGCTCAGCAGATCCATGTTGATATGTTTGATTATTTCAAATCTCAAATGTTACAACATTATATTCAAATAGACTTAAATGTTCTGTTTATTCTACACTGGTTGAGGGCGGGTACCAGGTCAATCATTTGTGTTGCACTAAATCAACAGACAAGAAAGTGAGCAGGTGAACTTCACCTTCAGAGGGTCTTCTGATGCTCTGACAGGTGGCATTTGGTGACAAAGCTGCAGCTGCAACATGAAAGAAAAAGCAGGAGAAGTGCAAAGAGCAACATGCAAATGTTTAACTGTGTTTAAAAACACACTGAGTGACGTTAGTGAATAAGAATAAATACTTGCATGTGTGCAAACTTATCAACCTGATGAAGTCCAGGCAGATTTGTGCAGGAATGATTCAATTCTTTATCGGAGTCTTTATCTAAGTCTTTATCTTTATCTAAGTGTTTAGTCTGATAAAACACATCAAAATGAATGCAGATCAGTCACTGAGCATCGTTTAGTCGCTGTAATGTGACGTGTCATTTGAATCCAGATCTGCTGGGATCATTACAACAGAACAATTTACATGATCAAACTGGTTTGCTGTGAGCTGGATACCAGGTATCTAACACATCTTCTCCAAAGGTCACTTTTTGTTTTTCCAACTTTAATTTGCTCGTGTTTATTCTACTTTTGGGTTCATCTTTTCTTTGTTTAGTGTGTTTAATCCACAATATTGTGAACCTACAGTTTATGACAACTATTGTAAGAAGCAACAGCTACTGAGTGTCTGTAATTTCAGTAATAATTCCGGTAATTTTACCTGTCGTTATAAAAAGAGGTGAAAGAAAGAGGGCGTTGGAGGACAGACGAGTACTGAAAAAAACAGGAGTTCTTGTGGCCGAGGAAAGAAAAAGTTCTGCAACATCTGCAAAACAGCTGACAGGAGCCACAGGTCTGTGTGAGGGAGCACGACGGACGATACGGACGCCAATGATCACAAAACCCAATCTGGGCTCAGACAGAAGCGTTGAGGAAGCTTCAGAATGAGGAGATGGGAACTTAAATGAACAGTCATAAACACTGATGGAAACTTTAGGATTCTGCACAAATGATGCACAAGGAGAAATAATAGCAAAATCCCATTTTAGGATGGCAAAAACATTTCGGACCATTGCTTTAGGTGTCATTAATGTCACGCTTGTCTGAAAGGTGCAGGAGGGATATGATGAACCTGGGAACAGAAAACAGGCTTTTTCTGAGCAACGTACTTATTTAACAGAGATAAAAAGTTCTCTTACAGAGGTAAAAATGATATGTTCACATACACGGCTGCAACATCGGAGTCTTTTTTATAACCGACTGCTGAAACATCCTTCTACCTTTAGTTAATAATTGTACAAATTGTTGAAATAACAGAAGAAGGGGAACATTGACAGGGTTTTTAGAGAAACTGATGAGGAGGCTGGTTTTCCACTAGTAAACACTTCTTGTAATCAAAGCACAAACTCTGGTGAAAATGCCTCCGTTTTCATATTTCACTACAGATCATGAAGCTACAGAAACGTGACTTTGGCTGCACTTACCTTGATTTTCTGTCCTTTAGAGGTCAAATGTGAAAGCAAAGAAAACTTAAACGACGCACAACCAAATGAACAAAATACAACCAAACGTTTCCTGAAAGCAGTTGTTACTAGAACCAAGATCATTGTGAGTAGACTCTTTAACCTCTGCAGGAGCACCACCTTCAAATGTACACAAAAGTCTCTTCTACACGACATGTCACCAATGATCATTTAATATTAACAGGAGCTGGAACAGACCTGCTGTTCAAGGGAGGAAAGACGTCCCAAAGATGTATTTCAGTCAATCAGACACATTCATTTCTCCACTGACATGATGCATCGTTTAAATTATGTTTTTAAACAAAGCTGACTCTTAAAGTAAGACAAAAACGTTGGACTGAAGTAGATTTTCTGTTGATCCAAGTCAAAAAGCAACTTGAACAGATCTAAAGTGCATAGTCAACACATTTGATTTGAAAGGCCTGATTGGCATTAAGGTGCAGCATATTAAATATGGTTGGTCCAGAGACGTCACGGTGGATCAACATACCCTTCTTTTCTTTACGTGATACATTCAGGCTGACTTTAAATGACGTGGTATTTAAGAGATTTCCCCCAAACGCAGAGTCCTTGAATTCACCTTTCAGTCAACAGAACAACCTCGCTGAGACACGTGGAAGCTGCTGTTAAATCTGATTTCAGCAGTTTCCTGGAGACTCGCTGGCTTGTAGCGTCCGTCAGTGTGCTGATAGTTCCTCAAAGAGCTGAATAACAGAGTCAGATATTTTACATCCCTGCACATAATGTTATATTTCAATAAATATCATAAATAAAAGGTAGAAATATGTGATTAATATGGAACCAGAGCATTATCAAAGACGTGTTAGTTATGCAGTGCAGTCCAATGCTGAATGTAAAAACACGACTCAGTGGATGGAGACTTTATAAAAGCAAAACTCAACAACGTGACTCCAGTGAGGTCACGATCAGCTTGAGAAAAAACAAAAACAAACACTGACAGCCGTCCTGTCTGCACTCAGTGGAGGCAGGAGACAGAAAACACGTTTGCCCTGCAACATCTTGATCCACATACATTCTGCTCCTCTGCAGTCAGGATGTCGTTCAAACTGCAGCTCTCTGAAGTCCTTCTGGAGGGACAGTTTGGCCTCATCACGCTCGTGAAAGTCTGGCTGTCTTTTGAAGGGGGGTCACCAATATTGACAGACCCCTGGTTTATGTCCCTGTGCAGCAGACCGGGTTGGACGCCGCTGTAGTCCACCATGTACATGGGCCACTGCTGCGGGACAGAAGGACGACGACAGGAACCTCGGCTGCTGCACACATGCGCCGCACCTTCACACTAGTTTGAACTTTAGTTTTTGATCAGTGTTTCAACGTTTGACTCTTACATAACATTAGATGCTTCAAAATACCTCATCTAAACTGTGTTGAGATATATTCTTTATTTAATTCTAACTACAGGCAACAAATAGCATTTCTACTTATAAATGCTTATAACCAATAATCCTAACAGTAATAGTTAAAAAACAAAACAACTTTCAACTATTATTCTTCACATTAATATGTGAAGCACATGTCAAACGTTATTTTATCTGCAGCTTGAAGGATTTTCTCCAGACACACAATGTCGTAGGTGTTTGGGTTTGGGAAGTGGATGTTGTCTGGAAGGCCACGGACTCGGGACTTCCGCGGATGAGTTTGTACAGAACCGTGACGGAGCGGTCCAGGCCCGGAGCTTCACCTGAACACATAGATGTTGCCGTCAGGTCTCAACAAAACATTTAAGTGGCACATTTAACCTAAATAGATGAAGCCGGGATGAATTAACACAGGACTTCAAATGCTATTTTCTTTTGTGGCGTCTTTGTCTCCCGTATTTATTATTGTTTGACTTACAAAAAGAAAAGAAAATAGAAAAAATGCAATCAAGGCCAAAGTACTTGAAATAACAAATAAAAAGAAATGCCGCAGTACAGAAACTATTATACGGCAGTGGCACCAACACGTGCAACACACTCCAGTACCCGCAAGTACCGGACCTACAACATGCACATCCACGGTCCTAGTACATCAACAACACATAATATAAAGAACTTTATTATAGTGGACAAAATGTACCAAACACGACATTATTTACACACTGAACACCGTAGATGGTGATGGTAGATCCTTCTGCCCTCAGCGTGTCCTCAACTCGGCCGATTACCGCTACCCAAACTGCACTTGGCCCTCTGCTGTTTCAATGCATTATTGACACTGAACCCGTTAGACCTGAAAAAGAGATGTATCTCGTGGATTCCTACAACAAATAAATCTTTAATACCACCTGGTTACATATATTTACTGCTGAGACAGCATTTTCACAAGACCAGAGAAAAAAACCTTCTCATGACGTCACACTTTGCCAAACGTTTAAGAAGGTTAAACTAGACTCGGTGTCCCGGTGTTGTTGGTTTTTAAAATCAATATGAACTCTAACAGGGAGCCGGTGAAGAGGGGGGAGCACAGAGGTGATGTGCTTGTGCGTTTTAGTCCAAGTAACGAGTGAAGGCTCAACGTTTTGAACGACTCCACGTGGTGGAGAGAGCTCTGACTGAGATCTGACTACATTACAGAGATCCGGATGAGAGGAGAAAACAAGCTGAACTTCGTGAAAAAAGCTGAATAACAGAGTCAGATATTTTACATCCCTGCACATAATGTTATATTTCAATAAATACCATAAATAAAAGGTAGAAATATGTGATTAATATGGAACCAGATCATTATCAAAGACATGTGTTAGTTATGCAGTGCAGTCAAATGCTGAATGTAAAAACACGACTCAGTGGATGGAGACTTTATAAAAGCAAAACTCAACAACGTGACTCCAGTGAGGTCACGATCAGCTTGAGAATAAACAAAAACAAACACTGACAGCCGTCCTGTCTGCACTCAGTGGAGGCAGGAGACAGAAAACACGTTTGCCCTGCAACATCTTGATCCACATACATTCTGCTCCTCTGCAGTCAGGACGTCGTTCACAGCTGGAGGCCAAACTGCAGCTCTCTGAAGTTGTTAACATGTACATATTGTGTGTTCTGAGTTGTAATATATATTTTATATTCTGTTATAAATGATGCGTGATGCGGGATGACGTGATCCAATAGGGGGCGCTGTAGTGAATAAGTGACCTGTATTGTAGAAGAAAAAAGGGACGCAGTCGAAAAATAAAGTTGGGTGTGAAAAGTTCGAGTTCAACTGCCAGAGATGGAGTTTGTTTATTTCCTCCGAGTTTAATGTGGATACTGGGTGCACACGCCAGAACCACTGCGTGAATAGCAACTCTGCTAACAGGTTATGGGCCCAGTCTACCCGAAAATTAACACCGAGTGAAACAACGCAACGCACCGCGTGTCCCGGTGAGCATTAGCATATTGAAGGATAGCAAGATGAGTAGACGAGCTGCAGAGTCCACTACCCGCTGGTCCCGACTGGTGTTTGACGGAGACCAAAAGAACTATGAACTGTGGGAGACAAAATTCCTTGGTCACCTTCGACTGCTGGGTCTAAAGGAAATAATTTTAGGATCCGAGGATGACCAAGAAGACGAGGAGTCGAAAAATGCAGAGGCCTACGCGGAATTAATCCAGTTCTTGGATGATAAAAGCCTGTCGCTGGTGATGAGGGAGGCGGCAGATGATGGACGACAGGCACTGCAGATCCTGAGAAATTATTATGCCGGCAAAGGTAAACCCCAGGTCATTAGTCTGTACACTGAACTGACTTCGCTGAAGAAATCCAGCAGCGAAAGCGTAACCGAATACGTCATCCGAGCAGAGACCGCCATTACAGCACTGAGGAATGCTGGGGAGTCTCTGAGTGATGGGCTGCTTGTAGCGATGGTTATGAAGGGCCTGCCAGGCTCATTTAAACCTTTTATTATCCACGTAACACAGAGTGACACTACAGTGACGTTTGCAGAATTCAAAACTAAACTGCGAAGCTACGAGGACACGGAAAAAATGCGAGTAGGAGCGACGGACGATAACGTCATGAAGGTGAGAGTGCAGCCGGGAAGAAGACCCGCGAAAACTAGTTCAAATGATGGCGGGGCCGACTGTGTGGAAATAGTGTGCTTCAGATGCGGACAGAGAGGACACAAGGCCAGAGCATGTCACCGCAAACAGTGGTGCAGTCTGTGTAAGAGTGGCACACATCGAGACTCAACATGCAGGCGGCAACAACGACGGGATGATGCAAGAAAAACCGCTGAGGACACCAGCAGTGGGGAATACGCATTTACAATCACCGATTTGGACAAGGCAGCAGCAGATAACCGAGGAAGAGGCTTGATGGTCGACACAGGAGCCACGTCGCACATAATAACGGATAAAGCAAAGTTCAGGAAGTTTGATGACAGTTTCCAGCCAGGGACACACTGCGTGGAGCTAGCTGATGGCACACGGTGCAAGGGAGTGGCTGAGCGCAGAGGAGACGCAGAGATATGGTTGGTCGACAGCGACGGGGTACGGAGGAGGACAACGCTAAGACAGGCGTTGTACATCCCTTCATACCCGCAAGATATCTTTTCTGTGCGAGCAGCAACTAAGAATGGAGCAACAGTGGTCTTCAAGCAAGGAAAAGACTTCCTGAGACACAGTGACGGTACAAAGTTCCACATTCATGAGCATAAAAGGTTATACTTTTTACAAACAGAGGATGAATGTGATGATCATTGCAAAGGTTGTTTTGATATTCAAACATGGCATGAGATTCTTGGTCACTGTAATTATGAAGACATTCAGAAATTGCAGAATGTTGTTGATGGGATGACTATCAAGGGTAAAGCAGAGAAACAATGTGAGATATGCATGCAGGGGAAGTTTGTTCAAACAAGGAACAGAGCACCCGACAGAAGAGCAAAATCAGCTCTAGAGTTGGTTCATACTGATTTAGCAGGACCAGTAGACCCAGAGTCCAGGGAAGGGTACAGGTTTGCACTTTCATTCACTGATGATTACTCCAGTGCTATCTTTGTATATTTTCTGAAACAAAAGAGCGACACAGTGCAAGCAACTGAGAAGTTTATTGCAGATACAGCACCGTATGGCAAGATCAAATGTATAAGATCTGACAATGGTACTGAATTCACAGGAAAACACTACCAGTCACTTCTTAGCAGAAATGGCATCAGACATGAGACTTCAGCCCCATATTCGCCACATCAAAACGGTACGGCTGAGCGAAACTGGCGAACACTTTTTGACATGGCCAGATGCATGCTGACAGAAAGTGGTCTATCAAAAGCACTATGGCCTTACGCAGTGCAGACAGCAGCAGTAGTAAGGAACAGATGCTACAACAATCGCACAGAGCAAACACCTTACTTCATGTTGACAGGGCGAAGGCCAAACCTTTCGCAGATGCAAACATTTGGAACAGCATGTTTTGCTTATAAACAAGACAAGAGAAAACTAGATCCAAATGGAGAAAAGGGAATTTTTGTTGGGTATGACAAAAATAGTCCAGCATACATGGTTTACTTCCCAGAGAAGGGGAAAGTGCAGAAACACCGACTTTTGAAGTTTGTGAGAAAAAGTACTACAGAACACCAAACACAGACAGATATCACACCTGTTGATAATGGTGAAGTGCGGAGCAGGGCTGTTGAGACAGAAACACGGTCAGGTGTGAGACCGACACGGGCACAGAGTCCAGAGTCGAATACCACACCAGAGGCTCTCGGTCAAACGCAGCCTAACTGTGAGACAGAGAACGAGCCTAAAAGGTACCCCTCCAGAATAAGACAAGCACCAAGTTATTTGAGTGAGTACATAACTGGAGAAGATGAGGATCAAGTGTTAACAAACATAGATTATTGTTACAGACTCATGTGTGACATTCCTCTAACATTTACAGATGCTGTTACATCACCCAAGGCAAAAGAATGGACCAGTGCAATGGAGGAGGAGATCCAAGCACTGAAGGAAAATGACACATTCACACTTGCAACCCTACCAGAGGATAAGAAAGCAGTGGGGGGCAAATGGGTGTATGCAATCAAAAAGAATACAGATGGATCTGAGAAATACAAGGCACGATATGTAGCCAAAGGGTTTAGCCAGAGGAAAGGTGTAGATTATGACGAAACATTTTCACCTACAGCTAACATGACCAGTATCAGAGTGTTGATGCAAAAAGCAGCAGAGGAAAACCTGATCTTACATCAGATGGATGTCAAAACTGCCTACTTAAATGCACCAATAGATTGTGAGATCTATGTAGAACAACCAGAAGGTTTTGAGGTCAAATCAAGCACAGATAAAAGGTTGGTGTACAAACTTGAGAAGTCACTGTATGGACTTAAACAGTCAGGCAGAAATTGGAACAAGATATTACATGAATATCTGACTGAATGTAACTTTGTTCAAAACCCAGCTGATCATTGTGTTTACACAAAAGAAACAGAAGATGAAAAGGTGATTATTATTATATGGGTGGATGATTTGATCCTTGCAGGTAACAATGAAAATGTGCTGAAAGCTGTAAAAGAGAAGCTCACGGAGAGATTCAAAATGAAAGATGTAGGAAGACTGAAGCATTTTCTTGGCATCGACTTTGACCAGACTGATGGCATTGTAAAAATGACACAAACAGAGTATGTGGAAAAAAAAAATACTGAAAAGGTTTGACATGCAAGATTGTAAACCTAGATCAACCCCATGTGAACAGAAGCTGACTTACACAAATGTTGCAGAAAAGATGACTGACATCAGAAAATACAGAGAGGCAGTTGGGAGCCTTATTTATCTTGCCACATGCACACGACCTGACTTGAGCTTTGTAGTAAGTAAACTGTCTCAGTATTTTAATGAACCAACAGAAGAACAGTGGACTACTGTGAAACATGTTCTGCGATACCTCAAAGATACGACCCAAATGAAACTGTGTTACAGGAGATGCGACAACGGGAAACTGGGATTACATGCCTATAGTGACGCAGACTGGGCGGCAGACACAAGTGACAGACGGAGCACAACTGGTTACTGTGTCAGTTTAAATGAGGATGGTCCTTTGATCGCTTGGAAGACAAAAAGGCAACCTACAGTCGCTTTATCCACTTGTGAGGCTGAGTATATGGCATTAGCTGCCACTACTCAAGAATGTATATACCTGGTACAACTGCTACAGGGCATGGATGGGTACCAGTACACCTTACCCAAGGTTTATGAAGATAACCAAGGGGCCATAAAATTAGCAAAGAACCCTGTAAACAGACAGAGATGTAAACATGTTGACATCAAATACCATTTTGTAAGGTCAACTGTGAATGATGGGAAAATTACCCTGGAATATTGTCCAACTGATCAGATGGTGGCAGATGTCATGACAAAGCCTGCAACAAAATTAAAGTTGCATAAGTTTGTGAAGTTTATGTTTGGAGTTTAATCTTATGTGCTGAGCATGATAAGATGAGGAGGTGTAAACATAGTTAAGTTTGACTAACCAAATATGACAACGTGAGAACAAGTGGGGGTGTTAACATGTACATATTGTGTGTTCTGAGTTGTAATATATATTTTATATTCTGTTATAAATGATGCGTGATGCGGGATGACGTGATCCAATAGGGGGCGCTGTAGTGAATAAGTGACCTGTATTGTAGAAGAAAAAAGGGACGCAGTCGAAAAATAAAGTTGGGTGTGAAAAGTTCGAGTTCAACTGCCGGAGATGGAGTTTGTTTATTTCCTCCGAGTTTAATGTGGATACTGGGTGCACACGCCAGAACCACTGCGTGAATAGCAACTCTGCTAACAGAAGTCCTTCTGGAGGGACAGTTTGGCCTCAGCACGCTCGTGAAAGTCTGGCTGTCTTTTGAGGGGGGGTCACCAATATTGACAGACCCCTGGTTTCCGTCCCTGTGCAGCAGACCGGGTTGGACGCCGCTGTAGTCCACCATGTACATGGGCCACTGCTGCGGGACAGAAGGACGACGACAGGAACCTCGGCTGCTGCACACATGCGCCGCACCTTCACACTAGTTTGAACTTTAGTTTTTGATCAGTGTTTCAACGTTTGACTCTTACATAACATTAGATGCTTCAAAATACCTCATCTAAACTGTGTTGAGATATTCTTTATTTAATTCTAACTACAGGCAACAAATAGCATTTCTACTAATAAATGCTTATAACCAATAATCCTAACAGTAATAGTTAAAAAACAAAACAACTTTCAACTATTATTCTTCACATTAATATGTGAAGCACATGTCAAACGTTATTTTATCTGCAGCTTGAAGGATTTTCTCCAGACACACAATGTCGTAGGTGTTTGGGTTTGGGAAGTGGATGTTGTCTGGAAGGCCACGGACTCGGGACTTCCGCGGATGAGTTTGTACGGAACCGTGACGGAGCGGTCCAGGCCCGGAGCTTCACCTGAACACATAGATGTTGCCGTCAGGTCTCAACAAAACATTCAAGTGGCACATTTAACCTAAATAGATGAAGCCGGGATAAATTAACACAGGACTTCAAATGCTATTTTCTTTTGTGGCGTCTTTGTCTCCCGTATTTATTATTGTTTGACTTACAAAAAGAAAAGAAAATAGAAAAAAATGCAATCAAGGCCAAAGTATTTGAAATAACAAATACAAGGAAATGCAGCAGTACAGAAACAATCATACGGCAGTGGCACCAACACGTGCAACACACTCCAGTACCCGCAAGTACCGGACCTACAACATGCACATCCACGGTCCTAGTACATCAACAACACATAATATAAAGAACTTTATTATAGTGGACAAAATGTACCAAACACAACATTATTTACACACTGAACACCGTAGATGGCTAAGGATTGTTATCTTTCTAACCGCTAATCTCGGCAACAAACTCAGCGCGTCCTCAACTCGGCCGATTACCGCTACCCAGACTGCACTGCGCCCTCTGCTGTTTCAATGCATTATTGACACTGAACCCTTCAGACCGGAAATAGAGATGTATCTCGTGGATTCCTACAACAAATAAATCTTTAACACCACCTGGTTACATAAATTTACTGCTGAGACAGCATTTTCACAACACATGAGAAAGAAAACTTCGTCAAGTCAAGTCAAAGTCAAGTTTATTGTCAATTCTACTACATGTGAGATACATACAGAGAATCATAATTACGTTACCCTCGAACCCTCGGTGCTACGCAATAAATACATTTTAAACACAAAGTGCAAATTAAAAAGAAACAGGTTATGGCATGACGTTGGCTTTAAGTGTACAACAGTTTTTAAAAGTGTGTGATGGTCCTGCAGGTGTTCAGCTTATCTGTCTGGTTAAAGTGACCTGGTGCGAAGAAAGGCGGTCCAGTTCTGACAAAAGTGCCTGGTGCAGATACTGAGGTCAGAGTGAGTGAGGGGGGAGCAGGGAGGGAAACAGAGGAAGAGCCGGGAGAGTGTTCAGCTTCCTGACGTTCTGGTGGATGAGACTGTCCCTCAGTCGGCTGGTTCTGGCCCGGAGGGTCCGCAGCCTCCTCCCTGATGGCAGCAGACTGAAGAGGCTGTGTGACGGGTGGGTGGGGTCTCTCACAATGCTGAGGGCTTTGCCAGTCAGACGGCTGCTGTAAATGTCCTGAAGTGAGGGGAGAGAGACACCAACGATCTTCTCAGCTGCTCTCACGACACGTTGGAGAGACTTGCGGCAGGTTGCGGTGCAGCTCCGTAACACACGGTGATGCAGCTGGTCAGGATGCTCTCGATGGTGCCTCTGTAGAAGGTGTACCTGATGAGGGCCGGGGCCTTGGCTCTTCGCAGTTTGTGGAGGAAGTAGAGACGCTGCTGTGCCTTCTTGACGAGTGATGCGGTGTTAACAGTCCAGGAGAGGTCCTCTGAGATGTGGACACCCAGGAACTTGGTGCTGCTCACCCTCTCCACAGCAGCACCGTTGATGTTCAGAGGAGCATGCTGGGTGTGTTGTCTCCTGAAGTCGGCAACAATCTCCTTGGTCTTCTCCACGTTCAGGGAGAGATTGTTGTCGCTGCACCACTCAGTCAGGCGGCTCACTTCGCTCCTGTAGTTTGAGTCATCGTTGTCGTTGATGAGACCCACCACAGTCGTGTCGTCCGCAAACTTTATGAAGAGGTTGGAGCTGTGAATCGGTGTGCAGTCGTGGGTCAGCAGGGTGAAGAGGAGGGGGCTCAGCACACATCCCTGGGGGGTCCCTGTGTTCAGTATGATGGTGCTGGATGTCTTGCCGCCGACCCGTACTGCCTGTGGTCTCCCAGTGAGGAAGTCCAACAGCCAGTTGCACAGCGAGGTGTTGATCCCCAGCTGGTCCAGTTTGTGAATGAGCTGCTGGGGGACGATGGTGTTGAATGCTGAACTGAAGTCCATGAAGAGCATTCTCACATAAGCATTTCTAGTGTCCATATATGTGAGGGCTGTGTGGAGGGCTATGTGAAGGGCAGTGGAGATGGCGTAGTCAGTGGATCGGTTGGAGCGATATGCGAACTGGTAGGGGTCGAGAGAGGGGGGGAGGGCAGCCTTGATATGATGCATGACTAGTTGTTCAAAGCACTTAATGATGATGGGAGTCAGTGCAACTGGACGGTAGTCGTTGGAGCAGGAGGGAGATGACCGTTTTGGGACTGGAAGGATGTTGGTGTCTTTTAAGCACGTGGGAACCATTGCCTGACTCAGTGACATGTTAAAGATGTCTGTGAAGACCTCCGTGAGTTCTCCTGCACAGTCTTTCAGTACACGACCAGGTATGTTGTCAGGACCCGGAGCTTTGCGAGCGTTGATCCTGCTGGGCTATCGGTGGGCTATCCTCCTGGAGTACTGTCTCTTAGCCTCCCTGATGCCATGGGACAGGTTGGTCGTAGCTGTCTTTAGTCCTGTTGCACCGTCCTGGACGGTACTGCACATCAAAATCAAAAGCAGCCAGCTGAGCCACCCATCTTTGCAACAATGGCTCCCAGCTTTGCAGTCTTGAGATAACATAAGGGGTTATTATCAGTTACAACTGTGAACTTGGAGCCAAGTAAGTAACCCCGAAATTTCTCAGCTATGGCCCACTTGAGTGGCAATAGCTCCAACTTCATGCTGCTGTAGTTCTTGTCATTTTGTTCTGCAGCCCTGAGTCGCCTGCTCGCATATGCAATCACTCTTTTTCTGTCACCTTGCTGCTGATACAAAATGGCTCCAAGTCCCTGCCCACTTGCATCAGTTTCCAAAATGAAAGGATGGGTGAAATCTGCATAACCTAAAACAGGGGCTGTCACAAGTTTTTCCTTTAATGTGTCAAATGCCCCTTGACAGTCTGCATCCCACAATGCATTTAGCCTTTGGCTCGCTCTCGTTGCAGTGCCGTGCTATTGCACTGATTTACCACATCATGCAAATGGGCGGCAATTTTTGAGAATCCCTCAACATCCCGTCTGTAATAACCGCAAAGGCCCAAAAAAGACTGTAACTCCTTCACACAGGACGGCACAGGCCATTCCTTAACAGCATTTACTTTGGATGGATCTGTTGCAATTCCATCTGCAGAAATCTGGTGTCCTAAAAACTTCACCTCTTTCTGAAGAAAATGGCACTTTTCCCACTTCACTTTAAGGCCTGTGTGCTTAAGGTGCTTAAACACTGTGTCAAGTCTTTCTAAGTGAGATTGAAATGAGGGAGAATACACCAGTATATCATCCAGATATACGAGCATTATCTCAAATATCAAGTCACTCAGTGCAGCCTGCATTAACTGTTGAAATGTTGCAGGACCATTGCAAACCCCCATTGTCATACGCAGGTACTCAAAAAGTCCGAAAGGCATTGTGAAAGCAGTTTTATGTCTGTCATGCTCATCCGCTGCCACCTGGTGGTAACCACTTGCAAGGTCAATGGTAGAAAAGTATTTGGCGCCTTTTAGAGCATCAAAACTCTCGTCAATACGTGGCAATGGGAATGCATCTCTCTTAGTTTTCAGATTCAGTTTACGATAGTCTACACAAAAACGTATGCTACCATCTTTTTCTGCACCACCACCACAGGTGAGGCATATGATCTCTCACTGTCCTGGATGATCCCTTTTTTCTACTGCGTTGAGATGTGCTCCTGAACTTCCCTATACTGGTTAGGTGGAATACGTCTATACGGTTGTGACACTGGTACTTCATCATCCAACTTGATTTCATGCTTTACTTTTTCCATAAAGCCCAGATCATCAGCTGTAAAGACAATCAATTCAGTCAATTATCAGTTGACTGGTTTTGCCTACATCATTCAAGTGACCCTTCACCATGACTGTTGCCATTGAAGCAGCTGGAACACGCACCTTGTCTCTACCTGCAACCCTGACAACTCTTTTCTTTTCAACAGTGCAAGTCTGAATTTTCTAGAAAACACTTCTCCAGCCTGAGTCCACAGAACCTTTCATGGCACTGTCAAATTCTGCTGTTGTTATGCATGTTGTTGACATTTGCTTATGATATTCATGCCAATGATACAATCTTCTGACCCAGTTGAAAGATTCAGAGCTTTTAAAACTAAGAAAACACAATTCGAGATCTTTAAACCCATAGTCTCCACCTGTAGTTCCACACAACCCTGATATGGAATGTCAAGACCATTTGCAGCAATTACTTTTTTCTTTTTTCTTTTTTTTTTTGTATGTGTACCCTTCACCAGCCCTAATGACAGTCTAATTATTTCTTTTATTAATCCTTAAGTACAGCGAAGAACAAAAGAGAAACAAAGAAAAGAAAGAGAAAAAATAAAAGAAAAAAAAGTAAAAATAATTAAATAAGTAACTAAATTCTGCCAGAGAGGGCTAAACTCACCAGGTGTGGTATGTAATCAAATCAGAAAAGAGAGAGACGAGACAGTGGTGGTGCAGTGTGGTGCCTATGTTGTGCTGTGTGTAAAAAAAAGAAAAAAAAAAAGAAAAAAGAATTAAGGGTAGTAATGTGGTGTTTAAAGTGGACACAAGACAATAGAGTGTTAATAACAAAGAAGACAGAGGAAAGGGGAGGAGCATTCTATTCTCTACCACATACCTGAGTTTTTGAGGATGTGGGGGCAGTATTTAAAAAGTTATCTATGTAATAATATGCATTGATGTATTTCAGTACTCATGCATGTTCATATATCTACATATACACATATACATACACACATATACACATACACATACACCCATACACATACATATATATATATACACATACATATATATATATACATACATATAGGGATAAGAAGACATGTATGCAGTTATCTAGTACATATTCATATACATTGTAAGCAGAGAAACACAATAATTAATTTGTACACACACACACACACACACACACACACACACACACACACACACACACACACACACACACACACACACAACAAAGATCAGTGTGTAAACTGCTAAGCATCATGTATGTAAGATACATATGCACCAGTAGGTAGTTATTCATACATATAAATATACACTGATACAATCATGTGCACCTGTGCTTTTTAGTTTCATGTGCATATACATATATCCTGTATCTGTCCATATATATATATACCCATACATCAATAGATGCAATTATTCTAAGCCAACTAGCCGTGGAAAGCATAGAATCGTCATCCCCAAACAATTTTTTTCTGAAAAATTCATCTGTGATGGTACTAACTTGACTGCCCGTGTCCAGCAAACAGCACGTTGGTGTGCCATTTGGCTTCAGATTAACTACTGGACATGTGCCAATGGCTCGATCAATCAGTTGTTCTCGTGACACATTGTTTCACATCGGGCTGAGCCTGTCTTATTCCCCTGCATTGCTCGACTCACTGCAACCAGAGGTTCCCGGTTCCCCTGCTGACCGTATACTGAAGAGTTCTCTGTAGCTTTGCGCCTTCTCTGTGGACACTGTCTTGCAATATGACCTTCAGTTTGACATCTGTAGCATATTGGTTTACCATCAGCAGTGAACTTCAGTGCAGTCTGAGGCCTGGCTGCTACTGGGACACTGTTCTGGTTATGAGTAGTCAAATCCTTCACAGCCCTGGTAAGTCCATTTATAACTCTGCCTTGTTCTACAATTAGTTTTACAACATTATCTAGAGAGACAGACTTCTCATTACACTGTTGGGATGTGCTGATCTACCCTTGGTTCGCAAAACTCTTCCTGACACCGTCTACATGCAGAGGTTTCTCGCTAGCATTTACAGCTGTACATTGTGCATCTGCATAAATGTGACTACCAGATCTCGCTTTGCTCTTCACTCCTCGTGTGCCTGCTGTCAGATCTTCTGAGGCCCACAAGTAAGCTTCTTCTCGCACTTCTATCAGAGATGAGTGAGGGTGAGCTCTGATGTCGGGCCCCACCCTTGTTACAATGGGGGGGGGCCTACTAGATTACTGCAGATTTTCAGGACCAGGGGAAGAGCACCACACAACAAACTATAGGAAGGAAGATCGTTTTATAATCACCCTTTAATGGTTCAACCACAGCAAGCCATGGCAAGACAAAGCTAGAACTATTACAAAAACAATTAAAATAGTGATCAAAACTAGCTAAAAACTCTTAGGGGGGAGCCCCATAAAAAAATATTATTTAAAACAAATATAAAATGTCCATCAAAATGCGGGGAAGGCAGATCCTGCAGGCGGCCACAATCCCGTCCTTCTCCTCCGGCCACGCCTTTCATTCGCTCCCGGCATGTAGATCAGGCTGCTCCTCCGAATGTCCACCTGCAACAAAAAGGTCCTGCTAGTATCCAAGTTTCCAGTGGTGGGCAGGTCTGACTTCTTGCAGGACGAGACGACCACCGGGTACGACAAGGGTCCTCGCACGCTGGCAGGGCTCCTCACCCTGCCCCTGCATGTACGCCGCATCGCAGCCCCCCGTCCTGGCGGGGATGCAGTCCCTCCTGCAACCCCACCAGCGACCGCACTCCTTGGACGGTCGTCTCCCTCAACCACCTCCCGCTGTCCCTCTGTCACCACCAGTTCCAGCTTTGAAGGCAGGCCTGTCAATTTGTTGATTGGGCACCAGGTGTGTCCAATCTGGGATTCCATCTTGGAGGTGAAACATCAACACAAAAACCCAAACACAAAACATGCAAACACCACAAAAAGAAAAAGGTTTCACCTCACAACACTGACATATCTACGAAACTCTCTTCTCTAGACTGAATCTATTAAACCCTCTACAAACTGATCCCTTAGTGCTACCTTCTCATTTGCAAGTGAGTCGGGACAACATTTAAGTACAGAGCTTAGTGTTTGGGATAAATCGTGAGAGAAGTCACGTATATTCTGACCTTCATTCTGTTTACACCAATAGAAGTTCTGTGGCCCCTGGATAGACTGGCGACCTGTCCAGGGTGTACCCCTGCCTTTCGCCTGATATGCGTCGGGATAGGCTCCGACAGACCCCCGTGACCCGGGAACGGATTAAGCGGGAATGGCTAATGGATGGATGGAAGTTCTGTGGCAGCTGAGAAGCACTGCGTTTATCTCCGATTGCTTCCTGAAGGTAATGGAACTGATCACTTGTCCGATCAACTCCCTCATCTTTTCGTAGACGCACTTCCTCTAATGCTGAGCCTCTCAAAAGAGACATCACAAAGTCAAACTGTTCAAGTGAGGACTGGTTCCTAGCAGAAAGTACCCGCTATACCTCTTCAATGAATTCACCCACAGACCTTCATCTTCATCAATATCCCCACTAAATGGTACAATGTGACGCTCTCTCTGTACATAAACATAGAACCTAACAGGTACAGTGTTCAACACGGATATAGCTGTCATGACGTCTTGTTGTCATGTAGCAAGATCACTTATCTGTGTTTGTACATCATCCTCAGATTCCCTGTTCTTTTTGTTCTTTATCTCCTCTTCATCCCCCATTGAGACCATGTCACCTTGAACTGACATTTTAACATATATATATTTTCTTTTGTGGCGTCTTTGTCTCCCGTATTTATTATTGTTTGACTAAGAAAAAGAAAAGAAAGAATAAGAAAATTAAAAAAAAGCAATCAAGGCCAAAGTATTTGAAATAACAAATACAAGGAAATGCAGCAGTACAGAAACAATCATACGGCAGTGGCACCAACACGTGCAACACACTCCAGTACCCGCAAGTACCGGACCTACAACATGCACATCCACGGTCCTAGTACATCAACAACACATAATATAAAGAACTTTATTATAGTGGACAAAATGTACCAAACATGACATTATTTACACACTGAACTCCGTAGATGGCTAAGGATTGTTATCTTTCTCAGCAACCTTCTCCCAACGTGCACCTCCTTACGTCTCCTTCTGCCCTCAGCGCGTCCTCAACTCGGCCGATTACCGCTACCCAGACTGCACTGCGCCCTCTGCTGTCTCAATGCATTATCGACACTGAACCCTTCAGACCTGAAAAAAAGATGTATCTCGTGGATTCCTACAACAAATAAATCTTTAATACCACCTGGTTACATAAATTTACTGCTGAGACAGCATTTTCACAAGACCAGAGAAAAAAAACTTCTCATGACGTCACACTTTGCCAAACGTTTAAGAAGGTTAAACTAGACTCGGTGTCCAGGTGTTGTTGGTTTTTAAAACCAATATGAACTCTAACAGGGAGCTGGTGAAGAGGGGGGAGCACAGAGGTGATGTGCTTGTGCGTTTTAGTCCAAGTAACGAGTGAAGGCTCAACGTTTTGAACGACTCCATGTGGTGGAGAGAGCTCTGACTGAGATCTGACTACATTACAGAGATCCGGATGAGAGGAGAAAACAAGCTGAACTTCTTGTAAATAAGCAGTTTTAAAACATGACCTGAATTTGGAGAAAACAATTCAGTGGGAAAAAAACCAAGACACATTTTACTCAGGCATCAAAACTGATGTTAGAATCAAAGATGAATCCCTGATTATGCATCAGTCAAAGTCTGGAGGCTTCTGACCACCAGCACTGAGTCAAACCGGCTTCTGATTGGAGGGTAGAAAACGTTTTGGAGGACTTGTCGAGGGAAGGACGGGAGTCACGATAGGGACGTGATGACAATGTCATTTTAGGGGAACTTTGGTGAGAACGTTTGTCCTCTTTCAGGTTTCAAACGTGAAATAAAACAGACGTGAGACAGAAACTGACAGTTTTCTTCAACCACCAGGAGCTACTTGGACCATAAAAGTCTGAAACGTTCCTCCTATGATTTATGTGAAAGGTTCAGGTTCATCAGAGTAACAATACTTAGATGGAGTGGTGTTCTAGTGGTTACAGTGGTGGGCTTGGGGGTGGAGGACCCAAGTTCAAGCCCAGGGCTTCCCACAATGGTAAATCACTGGGGGCCCTTGAGCAAGGCCCTTAACTCCCATTTGCTCCCTGGGGCGCTGCCCTGCTAGCAGCCCCACTGCTCACTAGTGAAACTAGTTGATGGCTTAAAAGCAGAGACTAATTTCAGTGTGCATTGTACATACAGCGTGTGCACGATGTCCACACTGACAAGAATGATAAAAGAAATAAATAAATATTTAAGAACAGACATGATCAGAAACCTTTTTAGCACCGCCTGGTTTTCTGCGATGAAAAAGATGCAGAAGTGGATGAAGGTGGATGGAAGGTAGACTTTCCCAGGGAGGCTGAGAAGTGTGATCCCCCTATAGTTGGAACAGACTCTCTGGTCCCCCTTTTTAAACAGAGGGACCACCACCCCAGTCTGCCACTCCAGTGGCACTGTCCTCGACCTCCATGCAACGTTGCAGATGCATGTCAACCAAGGAAGAACCCAATAGGATTCTTTCTTCAACCCGATAGCATCCCTTTTTTCCGGTGTCCACCACTGGGTTCGGGGATTTCCACCGCGACAGGAACCAGAGACCCTGCATCCACACCTTTGAGCTGCCGTGGTAACAATGCAGGCAGAGAACATGGTCCACTCTTTCCCCAGCCTCCCTTGGAATCCGGGCGAAGCTCTCCCGGAGGTGGGATTTGAAGACCTCCCTGACCGAGGCCTCGGCCAGACGTTCCCAATAGACCCTCAAAATACGTTTGAGTCCCGCTTCCTCCTCCGCCAGCGTGTCCAACTCACCACCAGGTGTTAGATCAGTTGACAGCTCAGCCCCTCAGCACAGAAGTCCATTAATAGAACATCACACGGGTTCAGATCGGGGAGGCCGCTGCTCCCAATCACCCCCCTCCAGGTATTACTGTCATTGCCCACATGAGCATTAAAGTCCCCCAGTAAAACAATGGAGTCCCCAGTTGGAGCACTATCAAGTACCCCTTCCAAGGACTCCAAGAAGACCAGGTTCTCTGTACAGCTGTTTAGCCTGTAGGCACAAACAACAGTAAGTTCCTTTCCCTAACCCAAAAGCATAAGGAAGTGACCCTCTCGTTCACCGGGGTGAACTCCGACACATGGCGGCTGAGCTGGGGGGCTGTAAGCAGGCCTACACCAGCTTGTCGCCGCTCGCTATGCCACTGTGTGTTACACCAATCAATCAAACTTTATTTGTAAAGCACTTTTCTTGCAACTTGTGCAACATAAATTGCTTTACACAATTAAAACAAAACATTCATGAGTCATAGCAGATTCTCATATACTCAAAGCCCTCCAGATTTACCCAGTGAAGGATAATTATTGTATTTGTACCATAATTAAAACTTTGTACAATCAATGATTGGAAGTGTTTTTTACAATCCTTTTAAAAAACAGTATTTCTTCACGACTCTTATTGTATTTGTACCATAATTAAAACAAAGCCGTTTCTCATTTGGCGCTGTTGTGGCGTACGTTCATTTTATTGGAAACACAGTTGTTTGATCGTTTGAACAGCACTTTGACTTGCTCTCGCAGGACCACTTTCTCACCCATGTGGTTAATGTCGTCATCATCTGTCAGGAAATTAGGAAGGTTTGTCTCTGAAAGGATGAAATGATTTTCCTCAGTGCTTATCGAGGCGTAGGCCTTCTTCAGTAAAGTGACTCGACAATGTGCTGGTAAAATAGATGAACAACCGATTAGTCCCAAAATCACTTCCTAAGCCCCTCAATGACGACCGAGTCCGGGTTGTTCTTGTAAGGCACTTGGACGAGGTACTTGATGCCCAAGGCCTCCCCATACTTCCTGTTGAACAGGTCCTGGACCTGCTCTGGCAGCGTGTCGGCCAGGTCGATCCTGGACAGTTTGGACTCCATGCAATGTGGATACACCTGACAGGATGTCTTGAAATGTCCCTTTTCCACTTTGAACTTACTTCCACAATGTTTAATTTGGAAAGTCAGGGCCATAAATGTCACGATGCCGAGCTGATTTATGCTGGAAGAGCTGAAAGAGCTGAGTGCAGACTGAGTGCAGACTGAGTGCAGACTGAGTGCAGACTGAGTGCAGACTGACTGCAGACTGAGTGCAGACTGAGTGCAGACTGAGTGCAGACTGACTGCAGACTGAGTGCAGACTGAGTGCAGACTGAGTGCAGACTGGACCAACCCGAGAATCCAGGTCTCTTGGACACAGCTGCAGAGTCTTCTGTCACTGGTGTTGCAGCCTTGGCGTCCAGCTCTGTGGAAAAACATTTCAGCGTTTGACTTTTCATTCTGTCATCTCAGATTAAATCAGCACAACAAATATTAATTAGTTTTCCAGCAGCACATCTTTATTACAGATTAAAAGTTATTTTCTGCATGGACCCACATGACTTGGACCAGTTTGGTTTTCTCTCTACATGTTTCCATCATGTAACATCACAAACCACCACTTTAAAATCTAGCAAATAAAGAGAAAAATATGTGTGAATCCTCCGTTATAATGACATTTTTATAAACAGATTTCCAATTCTACGTTATTTGCTCTAAAAGCCAAAACAATAAATGAAACAACAGCGACTATAATCATCAAAAATACGCTGTTGGAGGGAGAAGTTCATCTTCTGTCAGAGTGGACATTGATAACAGCCTCATGTCTGCAGGTTAAAGGTCATTTGGTGCTTCAAACACATGTTACAATTTTAATAACTTTAAAACCTATGAAGATTTAAATCACAGTTAATCCCAAAGGATTATTCATCATAATTTCATGGATTACAGTTAAAAGCCAACTTCTGCTTTTTTAATGGTGGGTGGAGCCGCATTGATCAGCAGATCCCCCGTGAGGTCACAACAAAGGTCGCCATGACAAACGTTCTAGAATTCCGACCGTCAACACATCCTGTAGGTTCCCTATAAATACAGAGGAGAATTCTGCACACATCTGTAGTTCCTTGGACCTTCAAGACACTGCCTGTTGCAAGCTTCTGTGGTGAAAACAACGTCTACGTCTCGAAAACCCCTTCAGAAAACGCTTCAGCACCTTCTTTTGACAGCGGAAATGGCTTTTAGAGGACGTCCAGGACCAGGATTTCGGAGCTCTCCTCGTGACGGTGCTCAATCCCAGGTCTCGGACGATCTCGGCCAAATCCAAATGGAAATTGAAGAGTGCAGAGCAGAGAACGCTTTCTTGCAAAACTACAACGAGAAACTTGGACAGAGTGTTAAAGAGCTGGAAGAGGAACGGGACAGGTTTCTGCTGATCAGCCAGAACTTGTACTCAGAGAGAGAGAAACTAAGAGAGCAACTTCAACTGCTGCAGGAGGAGAATCAAGCTCTTCACAGCAAAAATCAAATACTGGAGGAGTCCAAAACGGAGACGACTCTTGAAAACAAGCAGGAGCAGGAAAGAGCCTGGTTGAAGTTCAAGGAAGCTTTAACACAACTGCAGAGTGAAAGGCAGCTGTTGAAGAACGAAGGGGAGGAGGTTGAAAATGAGAAAAAGACACTGCAAGAAATCAAGAGACAGACTGAACAAATGAAAGAAGAAAATGAGAGGGAAAGGATGGAGCTGAAAGAGCAGAAGGAAAGCTTGCAAAGAGAAGAAAAGAAACTGACGGAGGGCAAGAAACAGCACACGTTGGACATGGAAGTGTTGCAAGCTGCAACAGCTGATCTGGAGGTCAAAACAAAAGACCTGCAGCTGTTGTGGAGCAACATGGACATGAAGAAAGCTGAGATGAAGGTTCAAGAACAGGAAAATGAGATGAAACTGCAGAAAGAGAAGAAGATGATCCAGAGAGAGAGAGAGATTTTGATGGAGAAGAAAGAACTGGAAATGAGCAGGAAGGAACTGGAACAGATGAAAAACTGTGAAACCAGAGAAGAAGTAGAGACAGAGTGTACAGAACTCAGGAGAGAGATGGAGAACGATGGGGAGCTTCTGGAGACTGTAAAAAAGGAGAAGAAGAAGAGAAGTTTCTTAACGATGTTCAAGAAACGAAAGTCGAATAAGAGAGAAGAAAAAGACATGAACATCATCAAGGGAGAAAGAGACAACGAGAAGAGAGAAAAAGATGAAAAACATCTGAAAGAAAAGAAAAAAGAAGAGAATAAAGAGACAGAAAAGGTGGTGAAGAAGAAAACTGTGACCGGCTGGTTTCGTAAACGTTCCAGCAGAGAGAAAACTGCTGGAAACCAGTAGATCAGCCAACGTCACCTTCTCTCCACCTGACTCTGGTCTCCACCTGATTCTGGTCTCCACCTGACTCTGGTCTCCACCTGACTCTGGTCTCCACCTGACTCTGGTCTCCACCTGACTCTGGTCTCCACCTGACTCTGGTCTGCACCACATCGTCTCTCCACCTGACTCTGGTCTCCACCTGACTCTGGTCTCCACCTGACTCTGGTCTGCACCTGACTCTGGTCTCCACCTGACTCTGGTCTCCACCTGACTTTGGACTCCACCTGACTCTGGTCTGCATCACATCGTCTCTCCACCTGACTCTGGTCTCCACCTGACTCTGGTCTGCACCTGACTCTGGTCTCCACCTGACTCTGGTCTCCACCTGACTCTTGTCTGCACCACATCATCTCTCCACCTGACTCTGGTCTCCACCTGACTCTGGTCTGCACCTGACTCTGGTCTCCACCTGACTCTGGTCTCCACCTGACTTTGGACTCCACCTGACTTTGGACTCCACCTGACTCTGGTCTCCACCTGACTCTGGTCTGCACCACATCGTCTCTCCACCTGACTCTGGTCTACACCTGACTCTGGTCTACACCTGACTCTGGTCTCCACCTGACTCTGGTGTGCACCACATCGTCTCTCCACCTGACTCTGGTCTCCACCTGATTCTGGTCTGCACCTGACTCTGGTCTGCATCTGACTCTGGTCTGCACCTGACTCTAGTCTGCACCTGATTCTTGTCTCCACCTGACTCTGGTCTCCAACTGACTCTGGTCTGCACCACATCGTCTTTCCACATGACTCTGGTCTCCACCTGACTCTGGTCTCCACCTGTCTCTGGTCTGCACCTGATTCTGGTCTGCACCACATTGTCTCTCCACATGACTCTGGTCTCCACCTGACTCTGGTCTCCACCTGACTCTGGTCTGCACCTGATTCTGGTCTCCACCTGACTCTGGTCTCCACCTGACTCTGGTCTACATCTGACTCTGGTCTCCACCTGACTCTGGTGTGCACCACATCGTCTCTCCACCTGACTCTGGTCTCCACCTGATTCTGGTCTGCACCTGACTCTGGTCTGCATCTGACTCTGGTCTGCACCTGACTCTAGTCTGCACCTGATTCTTGTCTCCACCTGACTCTGGTCTCCAACTGACTCTGGTCTGCACCACATCGTCTTTCCACATGACTCTGGTCTCCACCTGACTCTGGTCTCCACCTGTCTCTGGTCTGCACCTGATTCTGGTCTGCACCACATTGTCTCTCCACATGACTCTGGTCTCCACCTGACTCTGGTCTCCACCTGACTCTGGTCTGCACCTGATTCTGGTCTCCACCTGACTCTGGTCTCCACCTGACTCAGGTCTCCACCTGACTCTGGTCTGCACCACATCGTCTTTCCACATGACTCTCGTCTCCACCTGACTCAGGTCTGCACCTGATTCTGGTCTCCACCTGACTCTGGTCTGCACCTGACTCTTGTCTGCACCACATCATCTCTCCACCTGACTCTGGTCTCCACCTGACTCTGGTCTGCACCTGACTCTGGTCTCCACCTGACTCTGGTCTCCACCTGACTTTGGACTCCACCTGACTCTGGTCTCCACCTGACTTTGGACTCCACCTGACTCTGGTCTCCACCTGACTCTGGTCTCCACCTGACTCTGGTCTGCACCACATCGTCTCTCCACCTGACTCTGGTCTGCACCACATCGTCTCTCCACCTGACTCTGGTCTCCACCTGACTCTGGTCTACACCTGACTCTGGTGTCCACCTGACTTTGGTGTGCACCACATCGTCTCTCCACCTGACTCTGGTCTCCACCTGATTCTGGTCTGCACCTGACTCTGGTCTGCATCTGACTCTGGTCTGCACCTGACTCTAGTCTGCACCTGATTCTTGTCTCCACCTGACTCTGGTCTCCACCTGACTCTGGTCTGCACCACATCGTCTTTCCACATGACTCTGGTCTCCACCTGACTCTGGTCTGCATCTGACTCTGGTCTGCACCTGACTCTAGTCTGCACCTGATTCTTGTCTCCACCTGACTCTGGTCTCCAACTGACTCTGGTCTGCACCACATCGTCTTTCCACATGACTCTGGTCTCCACCTGACTCTGGTCTCCACCTGTCTCTGGTCTGCACCCGATTCTGGTCTGCACCACATTGTCTCTCCACATGACTCTGGTCTCCACCTGACTCTGGTCTCCACCTGACTCTGGTCTGCACCTGATTCTGGTCTCCACCTGACTCTGGTCTCCACTTGACTCTTGTCTCCACCTGACTCTGGTCTGCGCCTAACTCTGGTCTGCACCTGATTCTGGTCTGCACCTGACTCTAGTCTCCACCTGACTCTGGTCTCCACCTGACTCTGGTCTCCACCTGACTCTGGTCTGCACCACATCTTCTCTCCACCAGACCGTCTCTCCACCAGATCGTCTCTCAATCAGACAGATTCTGGTCTCCACCTGACTCTGGTCTCCACCTGACTCTGGTCTGCACCTGACTCTGGTCTGCACCACATCGTCTCTCCACCAGATCGTCTCTCCACCAGATCGTCTCTCCGCCAGATCATCTCTCCACCAGATCGTCTCTCCACCAGATCATCTCTCCACCAGATCATCTCTCCACCAGATCGTCTCTCCACCAGATCATCTCTCCACCAGATCGTCTCTCCATCAGACAGATTCTGGTCTCCACCAGATCTTCTCTCTCCTTTTCATAAAATCAATAAATAATACAAATCTTTGATTACAACCTGAGACTCTTTCATTCATTTTGTGTCCAACAACTTTTCTACGGTTCGGCTCAGCAGATCCATGTTGATATGTTTGATTATTTCAAATCTCAAATGTTACAACATTATATTCAAATAGACTTAAATGTTCTGTTTATTCTACACTGGTTGAGGGCGGGTACCAGGTCAATCATTTGTGTTGCACTAAATCAACAGACAAGAAAGTGAGCAGGTGAACTTCACCTTCAGAGGGTCTTCTGATGCTCTGACAGGTGGCATTTGGTGACAAAGCTGCAGCTGCAACATGTAAGAAATAGCAGGAGAAGTGCAAAGAGCAACATGCAAATGTTTAACTGTGTTTAAAAACACACTGAGTGACGTTAGTGAATAAGAATAAATACTTGCATGTGTGCAAACTTATCAACCTGATGAAGTCCAGGCAGATTTGTGCAGGAATGATTCAATTCTTTATCTAAAAGCTTTTGTCTGATTTGTGTCTAGAAAGAGGATAAACATGGCGAGTATGAAAGTAGACCAGAATTAACCACAAAGATCATATTATTGTTCTACAAAAGTGACTTCATGGTTCAGGGAAAAGTGTGTCGTTGAAAGTGTTTAGTCTGATAAAACACATCAAAATGAATGCAGATCAGTCACTGAGCATCATTTAATATTAACAGGAGCTGGAACAGACCTGCTGTTCAAGGGAGGAAAGACGTCCCAAAGATGTATTTCAGTCAATCAGACACATTCATTTCTCCACTGACATGATGCTTCATTTAAATTATGTTTTAAAACAAAGCTGACTCTTAAAGTAAGACAAAAACGTTGGACTGAAGTAGATTTTCTGTTGATCCAAGTCAAAAACCAACTTGAACAGATCAAAGTGCAAGTCAACACATTTGATTTGAAAGGCCTGATTGGCATTAAGGTGCAGCATATTAAATATGGTTGGTCCAGAGACGTCACGGTGGATCAACATACCCTTCTTTTCTTTACGTGATACATTCAGGCTGACTTTAAATGACGTGGTATTTAAGAGATTTCCCCCAAACGTAGAGTCCTTGAATTCATCTTTCAGTCAACAAAACAACCTCGCTGAGACACGTGGAAGCTGCTGTTAAATCTGATTTCAGCAGTTTCCTGGAGACTCGCTGGCTTGTAGCGTCCGTCAGTGTGCCGATAGTTCCTCAAAGAGCTGTATAACAGAGTCAGATATTTTACATCCCTGCACATAATGTTATATTTCAATAAATATCATAAATAAAAGGTAGAAATATGTGATTAATATGGAACCAGATTATGAAAGACATCTGTCAGTTATACATTGCAGCCAAATGCCGATAAAAACACGACTCAGTGGATGGAGACTTCATAAAAGCAAAACTCAACAACGTGACTCCAGTGAGGTCACAATCAGCTTGAGAAAAAACAAAAACAAACACTGACAGCCGTCCTGTCTGCACTCAGTGGAGGCAGGAGACAGAAAACACGTTTGCCCTGCAACATCTTGATCCACATACATTCTGCTCCTCTGCAGTCAGGACGTCGTTCACAGCTGGAGGCCAAACTGCAGCTCTCTGAAGGTGTTAACATGTACATATTGTGTGTTCTGAGTTGTAATATATATTTTATATTCTGTTATAAATGATGCGTGATGCGGGATGACGTGATCCAATAGGGGGCGCTGTAGTGAATAAGTGACCTGTATTGTAGAAGAAAAAAGGGACGCAGTCGAAAAATAAAGTTGGGTGTGAAAAGTTCGAGTTCAACTGCCGGAGATGGAGTTTGTTTATTTCCTCCGAGTTTAATGTGGATACTGGGTGCACACGCCAGAACCACTGCGTGAATAGCAACTCTGCTAACAGGTTATGGGCCCAGTCTACCCGAAAATTAACACCGAGTGAAACAACGCAACGCACCGCGTGTCCCGGTGAGCATCAGCATATTGAAGGATAGCAAGATGAGTAGACGAGCTGCAGAGTCCACTACCCGCTGGTCCCGACTGGTGTTTGACGGAGACCAAAAGAACTATGAACTGTGGGAGACAAAATTCCTTGGTCACCTTCGACTGCTGGGTCTAAAGGAAATAATTTTAGGATCCGACGACGACCAAGAAGACGAGGAGTCGAAAAATGCAGAGGCCTACGCGGAATTAATCCAGTTCTTGGATGATAAAAGCCTGTCGCTGGTGATGAGGGAGGCGGCAGATGATGGACGACAGGCACTGCAGATCCTGAGAAATTATTATGCCGGCAAAGGTAAACCCCGGGTCATTAGTCTGTACACTGAACTGACTTCGCTGAAGAAATCCAGCAGCGAAAGCGTAACCGAATACGTCATCCGAGCGGAGACCGCCATTACAGCACTGAGGAATGCTGGGGAGTCTCTGAGTGATGGGCTGCTTATAGCGATGGTTATGAAGGGCCTGCCAGACTCATTTAAACCTTTTATTATCCACGTAACACAGAGTGACACTACAGTGACGTTTGCAGAATTCAAAACTAAACTGCGAAGCTACGAGGACACGGAAAAAATGCGAGTAGGAGCGACGGACGATAACGTCATGAAGGTGAGAGTGCAGCCGGGAAGAAGACCCGCGAAAACAAGTTCAAATGATGGCGGGGCCGACTGTGTGGAAATAGTGTGCTTCAGATGCGGACAGAGAGGACACAAGGCCAGAGCATGTCACCGCAAACAGTGGTGCAGTCTGTGTAAGAGTGGCACACATCGAGACTCAACATGCAGGCGGCAACAACGACGGGATGATGCAAGAAAAACCGCTGAGGACACCAGCAGTGGGGAATACGCATTTACAATCACCGATTTGGACGAGGCAGCAGCAGATAACCGAGGAAGAGGCTTGATGATCAACACAGGAGCCACGTCGCACATAATAACGGATAAAGCAAAGTTCAGGAAGTTTGATGACAGTTTCCAGCCAGGGACACACTGCGTGGAGCTAGCTGATGGCACACGGTGCAAGGGAGTGGCTGAGCGCAGAGGAGACGCAGAGATATGGTTGGTCGACAGCGACGGGGTACGGAGGAGGACAACGCTAAGACAGGCGTTGTACATCCCTTCATACCCGCAAGATATCTTTTCTGTGCGAGCAGCAACTAAGAATGGAGCAACAGTGGTCTTCAAGCAAGGAAAAGACTTCCTGAGACACAGTGACGGTACAAAGTTCCACATTCATGAGCAGAAAAGGTTATACTTTTTACAAACAGAGGATGAATGTGATGATCATTGCAAAGGTTGTTTTGATATTCAAACATGGCATGAGATTCTTGGTCACTGTAATTATGAAGACATTCAGAAATTGCAGAATGTTGTTGATGGGATTGTAACCCTCTCCTCACTCCTGCCTCTTAAAGCAGGGGGGCATCCACCTAAGTGAGGCGGGAACTCTTGATCTTCGGTTCGATGGAGGCTTGTGTCAATTTTATGTTTGTGGAAGTCAACCCCAAAATTAACACACAACACATTTGGACAAAGAAAATAACAACTGTATTACATAACAAAATGATAACTCAACACTTATATAAAAAAATAGTTCAGACATAACCAATTGTTCAACCCAAAAAAATAAAAATACACAACTAAGAAAACCACTGAGATCTCAGAAGGAAAGAAAAATCTACTTTGGAGCTCCAAGAACTAAAACCTTCAATTGAGTTCTTAGTCCTACCGCCCTCTAATGTCCAGGAAAGTGCTTCCTGGGGTAGAGTTGGTTGGAGGGGAATGGTGAGGTAGGACGAGACTTCAGTCCGCTGGAGGGGAGAAGGAAGACCGCGGTGGAAGACGCAGGTGGCCCGGACCCAAGATGGCGGATGATCAAAGGCTCCTCCCGAACTCCAGATGGCGGATGATCAAAGGCTCCTCCCGAATTAACTTATACATACACGAAAAACACCCAAGATATCCTCTCTTATGGACGATAAGAAAGTTTCATTCGGTTCAACAACACAACTCTAGCAACAATCTATTTTTCTATTCTTCTTTTCTTCAAAAAAAAAACAAAAATCAATTCACTTCTTCTTACTCTCACGCTCCGTTCTTCTCTCTGCAACTCCACACGCAACCACACGAAGATAACACAACCCAGGTGAGATGATCACTCCAAATGAAATCTGAAACCCACCCTAACAAAGATGGTGAGCAGTTAAGAGGACCACTCTTAGTTAATATTTGCTAATATTAACTTCGTTAGAAAACGAATTTCTGATAGTACTATTAATATTTCAAAAATAAAACAAAGAATCAACAATGTCAAATAATGTATAAACCTCAGGATAGGGTCACACTACCTGGGTTACACCCTCCCCCTCTAAACGGCATGAGTCCCTGCATGCCAGCCACCTGTACAAGGGCTGCCAGACAGGGGAGCAACGGCATTTTCTAGACTTGCAAAAAATGAGCTAAGGGCAAGGATCAAGGGCTTTCCTAATTCATCATAAGTGAACTTTTGTGGGGGTCGTTTCACCCTTCCAGAGCGCCTAGGTTCACTTGATGCACTCTCAGGACTGACATTCACATTCTCTTCATGTTCTTGGCCGACAGGGCCATGGGGGTCACCTGAATGAGAGGTTTCATTCCCTTCAGGACTTGAAATGTCCTGGTCGTCTTCGAATGACTGGTCACACTCTGGAATATTCGCAACGACATACTCCTTTGACTGAGCCGAAGGTTGCACCAGGGCATTGCATATGTCTGGTCCCAGCCCATTAGTGTTAGTCGGTTGCTCACAAGTCATCCGATCAGACTGCAGTCCTCTTGGTACAAGTTGTGTCCTGTATTCAGGTGCCTCCGGATTTAAAGAACCTGATTTTCTCAGAGGGCATTCTATCTCTTGCACATAAGGACCACGCGTCATAAACTGTGAAGGACTCTGAAAGAAGAACCTTTCTTCCTCCTCATCCTCTGAGTAGTCGTCTGAATCAGCACATTCAATATGCTGGTTCTTGACTGCACTGTTCCTCAAGGTCATCTTCTGTTGTTTCTGTGGAAATGGTTCAGCAGGTTCTTTAACTGGCAGAAACCCACAGGGCAACAACAGGTCTCTATGCAGAGTGCGTTGTGGACCACTGCCATTCTCTGGCGCAACAACATAAACAGGCCCACCGTCGATCCGCTTCACAACAACATGAATTTCTGATTCCCACTTGTCTGCTAATTTATGCTTCCCTCGAATGCTAACATTCCTTACTAAGACTCTGTCTCCCTCAATTAACTCGGCTGCTCTGACTTTAGCATCAAACCTGAGTTTGTTCTTCTCACCGGTCTTTTTAGAATTTTCAGCAGCTAATGTGAAGCTCTCCTGGAGCCTGCAACGCAGCTTTTGAACATATTCTGAATGGGTCTTGTGAGTGTCCGTTGAAGGCTTCACACCCAAGACGAGGTCGATTGGAAGGGTTGGCTGTCTGCCGAACATCAACTCGTATGGGGAAAATCCAGTTGTGTCATTCCTTGTACAATTATATGCATGGACAAGGGGTTTGACAAAGTCTCTCCAGTGGTATTTGTCCCTTTCCTCTAGGGTTTCCGAGCATGCTTAGCAGGGTCCTGTTAAAGCGCTCAACCGGATTTCCTTGGGGATGGTAAGGTGTGGTTCGCACTTTCTTTGCTCCAATCAGAGAGCATAACTCCTTGATTGTGTGAGATTCAAAGTCACGTCCCTGGTCACTATGAAGGCGACTTGGGAAGCCATAATGGACTAAGAAGTTCTCCCAAAGAGCTTTAGCGACTGTCTTAGCCTTTTGATCCTTTGTTGGCACTGCGACTGCAAACTTGGTAAAATGGTCAGTGATAACCAAAATGTTCCGAGTGTCATGGCTGTCAGGTTCAAGGGACAATGCAAACCAGTTCCAGTGGGTAGGTTGTCTTAATGCTCGTCATTGGGGCAGCTCTCTGCGGCTGAGCTTTCCTCCTGAAGCATCTTTCACATGTGCGACATTTCCGTTCAATAGACTCCTTCATCTTTGGCCAATAAAATCTGGTTCTGGCAAGACTTAACACACGATCCGGTCCCAAATGACCCACATTGTCGTGCAAGCCTTCTAAAGCTTTGTCTCTGTATTGCTCAGGCAACACAAGCTGATAGATCATCTCTCCTCTATCAGAACATCTCCTGTAAAGGATGCCATCTCTGAGCTCAAGTCTGTTCCACTCTCTGAACAAGAGCTTTACTTCGGGATGTTCAGCATTTGCATGTCTGAAACTTGGCTTTTGGTCTTGTTCTACCAGAGAAATTACTGTTCTGATAGATGGGTCATCTCTCTGGGCTTTATACCAACTGTCTTTCGTCATACCTGGTAGGGTAGTTTGACCGTGGTCAACAAACCGATCAGGCAATGAAGATGCATCAACACCAAGCGACTCCACAAGGACAGGGAGGCTAGGTGATGCTACAGCATGACGCTGACACACTGCAGTGATTACATCAGCAGAAATCTCACGGTTCTCCCCCTCTAAAATGCGTCTTTTCAGCTCATTAATCCTCTCTCTTTCCTGCACATAACCTTCATCCTCCTCTGGTGCAGCCTGATGTCGTCGAGACAGACCATCTGCATCCCCATTGGTGCATCCTGCCCTGTACTTGATGGCAAACCGAAAAGTTGACAGGGCTGCCAACCAGCGGTGTCCAGCAGCATCTAGCTTGGCAGAGGTAAGGACGTAAGTGAGCGGGTTGTTATCTGTCAAGACTGTAAATTCTGTTCCATACAAGTAATCTTTGAATTTCTCACACACAGCCCACTTTAATGCCAAGTATTCTAGCTTGTGAGCAGGATAATTTCTCTCACTTTTCGACAAGCCCCTGCTAGCGTAAGCTATAACTCTGAGCTCCTTGCCTTGCTCTTGATAAAGAGCGGCTCCCAAGCCTGCGGAGGAAGCATCCGTGTGTAGGACATACGGGAGCTTAGGATCTGCAAAAGCCAGGATGGGGGCTGATGTCAACTTGTCAATCAATGCCCTGAATGCAGACTCACACTCAACTGTCCACTCTGCATCAAGCGGGGCGTTCGGTTTTACGCTGTGCTTCGGTCTCTCGCGCTTGTATAGTTTACCTCTCTTCCTGGCTGAACTGTATCCAGCAGTGAGAGCATTGAGAGGCTTAGCGATTTTCGAATAGCCTTCCACAAATCGGCGGTAATATCCAGCAAAGCCCAGGAAGCGCTTCAACTCTTCCCTATTTGCAGGGCGAGGCCAATCTCTGAGAGCAGAGATTTTCTCTGGGTCAGTGTGAACTCCCTCAGCATCGACCACATGACCAAGGTATTTCACAGTTGTCTTAAAGAACTGACACTTCTCAGGTGACAGTTTCAGGCCATAATCCTTGAGGCGTTGCAACACCCTCAGGAGTCTGAGCTCATGCTCTTCCAGGGTCTCAGAAAAGACAATAAGATCGTCCAAAAACACAAGGACTTCACTCAGATGAAGGTCTCCAACACACTTTTCCATTAGATGTTGGAACGTGCTGGGAGCATTAGTGACACCTTGTGGCATACGATTAAACTCATAAAACCCCAAGGGACATGTGAGTGCAGTTTTATGTTTATCCTCTTCGGCCATTTCGACTTGATAGTAGCCAGACTTCAGGTCCATCACTGAGAACCACTTGGCTCCGCTCAGAGCTGAAAATGCCTCCTCAATATTGGTAAGACCATACGCATCTCTTATAGTGCGGCCATTTAGCTTCCTGTAATCAATGCACAATCTAATTTTCCCATTTTTCTTCCTCACCAACACTACTGGTGATGCATAGGGACTTTCTGACTCCCTTATGATCCCAGCATCCAAAAGTTTTCTGAGATGCTGTTTTACGGCTTCTCTGTCTGAAGGATGTATTGGTCTCGACCGCTCCTTGAAAGGCGTCTGGTCTTGTAACCGAATGTGGTGTTTCACAGCGGCGGTGTGACCAAGAGACAGGTCATCTGCAGCGAAAACATCAGAAACAGAGTTCAACCGGTCTGTTATTCGTTGTTTCCACTCTTCAGAAAGAGGGGAATCATCAAGGTTAAATGCAAGTGTACCAATCCCAGACTGGGAATCGGTGGACTTGGACAAAGGTGTGGTCAGGGGCAATACACTCTGCACAGCAGATACTTTAACAATGACCCGATTGGCAGGTAAAGTGACATCATGGGCTGCTGTGTTCCTAAGAATGACAGGGATTTTGTTTGAAGCTTTACAGTTTATATTCATAACTGCACACTCTAAAAATATCCCGCCCGGAAGGAAAGCTGTCTCGGGTGGCTCAAGAACAAAGGAGGTATGTGGATTTGCTTTTCCTACCCTGACTTCGCCATAGACACACGTTTGGTGTCCTGCTGGGACAACGACAGGTTTCTGTCCATGTAACTTTACTGGGCAAACTTTCGTTGCATCTCTGTGAATATGGGCGACATGTTGCAGAAGTGCACCAAACATATCTGACCTCCTCCAGAGTGTCGGCCCATCACGTTCTACTCCCCGCTGGTATAGCTGGAACAAGACGTTAGTACCAACTAATAACGGCGTCCTGCTATTGAATTGACAGTCGGGTACAATAAGGGCAAGAGCATTTAACTGCTCTTCTTTCCCAGTCACACTCTCCGGAAAAGTTAGGAGAACTTCAACGTTGCCTAAATAAGGCACAGGCTGCCCCCCAGCCCCTTCAACCTCAAGTAGGTGAGAGATGGGCTGAATGGGAAGCGATCTCAGGCATCTGTCATGAAAGGTTTCTGAAATAGTTGTGACCTGTGAGCCTGTGTCAAGTATAGACTCACATCTCGTGTGTCCAATGAAGACTTCAGAAATGCACCGGGGACCCACAAGCCCCGAAGGTAACATGAAATCCAGTCCATTGCTGGGTCCACAGGGTTGAGCGTGTACCTGCTGTTGTAAATCATGAATCATTGGAATGGGACTTGGTTGACTAGCTGCTTGGTGGGCTTTCTGGTGAGCCCAGAATCTGTCACGTTTCTCACGGAGTTCCATGTTCTTTTCCTGGACAAGTTCAGGGTTTGGAGTGTTAACACAGTTTGTTGCAATGTGGCCATCCTCACCACATTTAAAACAGAACCATGGTCTGGGTGGAGTAGGGGTTCTACGTGCTGAATAAGGGGTCGCAACATGGACAGACAAGGTTTCGCCATGTTGGGGTGTTCCCTTATTAGCAGAACTGTTTGGGGGTACTACAGGTTTCCTGTCGTTCCTTTCTTTCTGTATCAACTTTGCTACTCGTTTCCGAAGTTCTGCTAATTCTTTTGCAAGTTCGGAACTCTCATCTTGCCTCTTGGGAGTTGGAGCAGCAGGGTCCTCTGGGAACACTGGCATGCCCATCACAGAATGAAGATATGAAGCAGCTTTAGTTCCTAAATGTTTTTTCATTCGGTCCATTTTAGCTGCTCTCCGGCCTTCTTCTGTTCTCAAAAGCAAAAGCAACTCTGGAAATGATGGTGGACTGGGCTTCCGGTGCTCAAGCTGGAGGCCAATAATCAGACTCTGGTCCCAACACCCCCTACAGAATTGGCGGAGTAAGTATTTATCAGACTCAGAAGCTGAAACTCCTCCTCTAGAAACAGCTCTAGTTAGAAGTGCTTGCAGCCGGTTCAAATAAACAGAGGGTTTTTCACCTGAATTTTGGTTAGAGCCCAGGAAGGTTGCAAATAGCTCTTCACCATCTTCTACAACTCCAAATGCTGATTCAAGCTGAGTGAGATAAGCGACTGGCGTGGCATTTGTTCCAAGCGGTTTGACAATGTCAGCTGCTGGACTAAGCAGGCTCTCTAAGATTCTTCTCACTTTTTGGGAGTCAGACAATAAAGTGTCAGTAAGAAGAAGATCTACCTGGGTGCGCCAGGCATCATAATCAACTTCACCATTTGGCTTTTGGCAGCCGCCCTGAGAAGGTTCGAATCCGGCTTTGACTATAACCTGATGGAGTTGGATCACTTTTTGAACGTGGGGTGGGTTTATTGTATCTTCGGGCAGCGAAGGGGAAAAGTGGCTCTGCTCTCGGACTGGGTGGGGTCTGTACGGGACCCTTTGACAGGCCTTCCTCAGGAGACGTGTTGTCCTGAGTAAGTACAGGAATATGACACTCAGCGGGCTGGAGCCGAGTGTCGGGACTTTGTGGAAGTACAGGTTGCTCAGGATGAACAAGTTGTAACTGTTGCTGAAATACACTCCAAAATCCAGCTTTGCTGCTTCCAGCAAGGGTGCTCAGCTCAACCAAGCATCTCTGGGCTAAACTCCTGACCAAGCTCTTCCTGACACATCCCGCGAATTGTTTGCACATGCCAACTAACAGAAGGATCGTTAGGACTGGGTAAGTGACCAAGATTTGCGGGGGTCAAGTCGGGATATTGCTCGATCAGAGGAGTACTGTATAAGAGTTCGCCCTTTTGGATGATCTGTGTCATCCGGAACTCTCACTACTTTTCCAATGTCACCATTGACTTTGAAAAATCCACAATGTCTTCTTCAGTATACGTTTCATCTATGCCTGTCACATAAAGGCAATTAGGTCCATGGAGATCAAACTGATTACAAAGATCCATTTTCAACCAAATGTGTGTTATCAATACTTACAATATCTTCTCTACACTCTATTTGGGGTGAAATTTAATTTACTTTAAATTGCCCAAGCCCCACGTTGGGCGCCACTTTTGTAACCCTCTCCTCACTCCTGCCTCTTAAAGCAGGGGGGGCATCCACCTAAGTGAGGCGGGAACTCTTGATCTTCGGTTCGATGGAGGCTTGGGTCAATTTTATGTTTGTGGAAGTCAACCCCAAAATTAACACACAACACATTTGGACAAAGAAAATAACAACTGTATTACATAACAAAATGATAACTCAACACTTATATAAAAAATAGTTCAGACATAACCAATTGTTCAACCCCAAAAAAATAAAATACACAACTAAGAAAACCACTGAGATCTCAGGAGGAAAGAAAAATCTACTTTGGAGCTCCAAGAACTAAAACCTTCAATTGAGTTCTTAGTCCTACCGCCCTCTAATGTCCAGGAAAGTGCTTCTTGGGGTAGAGTTGGTTGGAGGGGAATGGTGAGGTAGGACGAGACTTCAGTCCGCTGGAGGGGAGAAGGAAGACCGCGGTGGAAGACGCAGGTGGCCCGGACCCAAGATGGCGGATGATCAAAGGCTCCTCCCGAACTCCAGATGGCGGATGATCAAAGGCTCTTCCCGAATTAACTTATACATACACGAAAAACACCCAAGATATCCTCTCTTATGGACGATAAGAAAGTTTCATTCGGTTCAACAACACAACTCTAGCAACAATCTATTTTTCTATTCTTCTTTTCTTCAAAAAAAAAACAAAAATCAATTCACTTCTTCTTACTCTCACGCTCCGTTCTTCTCTCTGCAACTCCACACGCAACCACACGAAGATAACACAACCCAGGTGAGATGATCACTCCAAATGAAATCTGAAACCCACCCTAACAAAGATGGTGAGCAGTTAAGAGGACCACTCTTAGTTAATATTTGCTAATTTTAACTTCGTTAGGAAACGAATTTCTGATAGTACTATTAATATTTCAAAAATAAAACAAAAGAATCAACAATGTCAAATAATGTATAAACCTCAGGATAAGGTCACACTACCTGGGTTACAGGATGACTGTCAAGGGTAAAGCAGAGAAACAATGTGAGATATGCATGCAGGGGAAGTTTGTTCAAACAAGGAACAGAGCACCCGACAGAAGAGCAAATCAGCTCTAGAGTTGGTTCATACTGATTTAGCAGGACCAGTAGACCCAGAGTCCAGGGAAGGGTACAGGTTTGCACTTTCATTCGCTGATGATTACTCCAGTGCTATCTTTGTATATTTTCTGAAACAAAAGAGCGACACAGTGCAAGCAACTGAGAAGTTTATTGCAGATACAGCACCGTATGGCAAGATCAAATGTATAAGATCTGACAATGGTACTGAATTCACAGGAAAACACTACCAGTCACTTCTTAGCAGAAATGGCATCAGACATGAGACTTCAGCCCCATATTCGCCACATCAAAACGGTACGGCTGAGCGAAACTGGCGAACACTTTTTGACATGGCCAGATGCATGCTGACAGAAAGTGGTCTATCAAAAGCACTATGGCCTTACGCAGTGCAGACAGCAGCAGTAGTAAGGAACAGATGCTACAACAATCGCACAGAGCAAACACCTTCCTTCATGTTGACAGGGCGAAGGCCAAACCTTTCGCAGATGCAAAAATTTGGAACAGCATGTTTTGCTTATAAACAAGACAAGAGAAAACTAGATCCAAATGGAGAAAAGGGAATTTTTGTTGGGTATGACAAAAATAGTCCAGCATACATGGTTTACTTCCCAGAGAAGGGGAAAGTGCAGAAACACCGACTTTTGAAGTTTGTGAGAAAAAGTACTACAGAACACCAAACACAGACAGATATCACACCTGTTGATAATGGTGAAGTGCGGAGCAGGGCTGTTGAGACAGAAACACGGTCAGGTGTGAGACCGACACGGGCACAGAGTCCAGAGTCGAATACCACACCAGAGGCTCTCGGTCAAACGCAGCCTAACTGTGAGACAGAGAACGAGCCTAAAAGGTACCCCTCCAGAATAAGAC
>CM026207.1:24954272-24966772 GCA_014839995.1 Xenentodon cancila
GATCCACAGTCTGGATACAGTCTCTAGTGTTAGGTAGGGGAGCTGCAGGTCTGGATCCAGTCTCTAAGTGGTTAGGTAGGGGATCCCAGGTCTGGATACAGTCTCGTAGTGTTAGTAGGGGATCCGCAGTCTGGATACAGTCTCTAGTGTTAGTAGGGGAGTCCGCAGGTCTGTCAGTCTCTAGTGTTAAGTAGGGGTATCCGCGTTCTGGATCAGTCTCCTATGTTAGGTAGGGATCCGTCAAAGGTTGGATCCAGTCTCTAGTGTTGGTAGGGGATCAGCAGTCTGTATACAGTCTCTAGTGTTAGGTAGGGGATCTGAAGGTCTGATCCAGTCTCTAGTGTTAAGTAGGGGGAATCCGCAGTTCTGGATCAGTCTCTAGGGGTTAGGTAGGGATCCGCAGGTCTGATCCAGTCTCTAGTGTTAGGTATGGATCCGAAGGTCTTGATACAGTCTCTAGTGTTAGGTAGGGGATCCGCAGTTCTGGATCCAGTCTCTAGTGTCTCTAGTGTTAGGTAGGGGATCTGCAGGTCTGGATCCAGTCTCTAGTGTTAGGTAGGGGATCTGCAGGTCTGGATTCTGTCTCTAGTGTTAGGTAGGGGATCTGCAGGTCTGGATCCAGTCTCTAGTGTTAAGTAGGGGATCCACAGTTCTGGATCCAGTCTCTAGTGTTAGGTAGGGGATCCGCAGGTCTGGATCCAGTCTCTAGTGTTAGGTAGGGGATCCGCAGGTCTGGATACAGTCTCTAGTGTTAGGTAGGGGATCCGCAGTTCTGGATCCAGTCTCTAGTGTCTCTAGTGTTAGGTAGGGGATCTGCAGGTCTGGATCCAGTCTCTAGTGTTAGGTAGGGGATCTGCAGGTCTGGATTCTGTCTCTAGTGTTAGGTGGGGGAGCTGCAGGTCTGCATCCAATCTCTAGTGTTAGGTAGGGGAGCTGCAGGTCTGGATCCAGTCTCTAGTGTTGGGTGGGGGAGCTGCAGGTCTGCATCCAGTCTCTAGTGTTAGGTAGGGGAGCTGCAGGTCTGGATCCAGTCTCTAGTGTCTCTAGTGTTAGGTAGGGGATCCACAGTTCTGGATCCAGTCTCTAGTGTCTCTAGTGTTAGGTAGGGGATCCACAGTTCTGGATCCAGTCTCTAGTGTTAGGTGGGGGAGCTGCAGGTCTGGATCCAGTCTCTAGTGTTAGGTGGGGGAGCTGCAGGTCTGGATCCAGTCTCTAGTGTTAGGTAGGGGAGCTGCAGGTCTGGATCCAGTCTCTAGTGTTAGGTAGGGGAGCTGCAGGTCTGCATCCAGTCTCTAGTGTTAGGTAGGGGAGCTGCAGGTCTGGATCCAGTCTCTAGTGTTAGGTAGGGGAGCTGCAGGTCTGGATCCAGTCTCTAGTGTTAGGTAGGGGAGCTGCAGGTCTGGATCCAGTCTCTAGTGTTAGGTAGGGGATCCACAGGTCTGGATACAGTCTCTAGTGTTAGGTAGGGGAGCTGCAGGTCTGGATCCAGTCTCTAGTGTTAGGTAGGGGATCCACAGGTCTGGATACAGTCTCTAGTGTTAGGTAGGGGATCTGCAGGTCTGGATACAGTCTCTAGTGTCTCTAGTGTTAGGTAGGGGATCTGCAGGTCTGGATCCAGTCTCTAGTGTTAGGTAGGGGATCTGCAGGTCTGGATCCAGTCTGTAGTGTTAGGTAGGGGATCCGCAGGTCTGGATCCAGTCTCTAGTGTCTCTAGTGTTAGGTAGGGGATCTGCAGGTCTGGATCCAGTCTCTAGTGTTAGGTAGGGGATCTGCAGGTCTGGATCCAGTCTCTAGTGTTAGGTAGGGGATCTGCAGTTCTGGATCCAGTCTCTAGTGTTAGGTAGGGGATCTGCAGGTCTGGATCCAGTCTCTAGTGTTAGGTAGGGGATCTGCAGGTCTGGATCCAGTCTCTAGTGTTAGGTAGGGGATCTGCAGGTCTGGATCCAGTCTCTAGTGTTAGGTAGGGGATCCACAGGTCTGGATACAGTCTCTAGTGTTAGGTAGGGGATCTGCAGGTCTGGATACAGTCTCTAGTGTCTCTAGTGTTAGGTAGGGGATCTGCAGGTCTGGATCCAGTCTCTAGTGTTAGGTAGGGGATCTGCAGGTCTGGATCCAGTCTGTAGTGTTAGGTAGGGGATCCGCAGGTCTGGATCCAGTCTCTAGTGTCTCTAGTGTTAGGTAGGGGATCTGCAGGTCTGGATCCAGTCTCTAGTGTTAGGTAGGGGATCTGCAGGTCTGGATCCAGTCTCTAGTGTTAGGTAGGGGATCTGCAGGTCTGGATCCAGTCTCTAGTGTTAGGTAGGGGATCTGCAGGTCTGGATCCAGTCTCTAGTGTTAGGTAGGGGATCTGCAGGTCTGGATCCAGTCTCTAGTGTTAGGTAGGGGATCTGCAGGTCTGGATCCAGTCTCTAGTGTTAGGTAGGGGATCTGCAGGTCTGGATCCAGTCTCTAGTGTTAGGTTGGGGAGCTGCAGGTCTGGATGTTGAAAGTTTGAATGTGCATGACTTAGACACACCTGACCGCTGACACTCTCTAATCTGTCAGGTGATGAAAGAAATCCAGAGTGCCATGGCAACAGCAGCATCAGATGACAGTAAACTGGTTTTACTGGGTGCCGTTGGCAGTGTCTTCTGCTGTGGCCTTGACTTCCTGTATTTCATCAGACGGCTGACAGACGACAGGAAGAAGGAGAGCATCAAGATGGCAGAGACCATCAGGTGAGTCCTCTGAAGCATACACACCAGCGCTCTGCGATGTCATTGATAATTGGGTCCTCTCAACTTCGTCTCCTCCCCAGGACCTTTGTCAACACCTTCATCCAGTTCAGGAAGCCCATTGTAGTGGCAGTTAATGGACCAGCAGTGGGACTAGGGGCCGCCCTCCTACCACTCTGTGACGTGGTGTGGGCCAATGAGAAGGCGTGGTTCCAGACGCCATACACATCCTGCGGCCAGACTCCTGACGCATGCTCGTCATTCACATTCCCCCGCATCATGGGCCTTGCCTCTGTAGGTCCAACACCACGCTTAGCACACTCACCACTCATCTTCTGTACTCATCCGTGGGCTCAACCTCAAGTTTTGTCTTTAGACAGTGTTGCAGATTAACCAGAATGTGCAGTTCCTCTGATACCCACAGGGGGCTGGCACCTAAACTGAGCCAGTTGCTAGTGATCCTATGTTAAGTTAAACTTCTGCGGTCACTGTCCCATTTCTTCCATTGTTACTTGCTTTAGTCTCAGTGTGTGGACATCATCGATGTGATGCTTTATAAAGCAATATTGGGTTATTGGACTTCAGAAACCTGTGGGTGACATCACAGGGGGTGTGTCCTGTTCCTCTACTATGGTCTCACTCACTCTCCTGTCTTTCCTTCAGGCTAACGAGCTGCTGCTGAGTGGCAGGAAGCTGACTGCTCAGGAGGCGTGTTCTAAAGGTCTGGTGTCTCAGGTTCTGTGGCCTGGAACCTTCACACAGGAAGTGATGCAGCGGATCAAAGAGCTAGTGGCAGTGGACCCCCAGGTGGGTGTGGCACACACAAATACACAAATAACATTAAATTGAGCAATTAAAAATTTAATTTGAGAAAAACAAAAGCAAATATTGAGTGCAAATGTGTCATATCAAAAATAAATCAGGAAGATCATCATCATCATCGAAGGTCAAAACCCGAGAGGGTGATAGTGTTTCATACCTGAACCAGCCGCTGGTTCCACATGACAGAAAGGTTCTGCCCCCCAATCTGGACCTGGATACTCTGAAATTCCAAAGTAAGCCTGTAGACTAAGAACCAAGCGTTCTTGGCGATTTGATATGGAACAATGATAGATCCAGAGCAGAACATGTTTCTGGTAGTGACAGGAGGGATGAGAGCTGTTCTGATTCTGATGCTCGTACCTAAATAGATAATGCATGTCTGACTCGCAGTACAACTAGAAGCTACACCCTCCAGAGTAATAAATCACTGTCTCATCCTTTATGGGCAAAAAAAAAAACAAAAAAGACTTGAGTTTTACTAGAATTTAAAAATAGAAAACAAGCAGTCATCCAGACTTTGACACCTCTGAGAGCAGCCTACAGCTTCTGTAACTCTGGAGTCTCATGAAGCTTCATAAATACAGCTGAATGACATCAGCATAAAGATGAAAATAAGTATAATAATCTAGTGGAGCCATGTACTGAAAACGGAAGTGGCCCCAGTCCAGAACCCTGGTGGAACACCAGAACAAACTCATGTGTTCATTTACATAAACCATTTGAAACCTGTCAGATACATGCGATTTCAACCCCAACTTTGTCCAGGATTTTCGAAATAAAAAGGAAGTTTTGATACAACTCTGTGATCCGCATTTAACTAACTCATACATTCTGGATCCACTTCCTGTCCTGCAGGTTTTGCTGGAGTCCAAAGCCCTGATGAGGAACACTAGCCGTAGTGCTCTGGAGCAGGTCAATGAGCGTGAGTGTGAAGCCCTGAAGAGGGTGTTGGGGTCCTCACAGGGGACCGACTCCATCCTTCAGTACCTGCAGAGGAGAACTGAGCTGTACTAGAACCAGGGCCTAACCTAGATTACTGCCAGAGCCAGGACTGGATCTGCACATGCATAGGAGAACTGAGCTCTGCTGGTGCTAGGACCTCGATCACTGCTGGAGCCATGACAACTAAGCTCTGCTAGAACCTGGACCAAATCTGGATCACTGATCAGCTCCTCTTCAAGAACTTCAAATTCCAGCACAGCGCTGGCCTTTTCGGGCCTGTTCTTTGACCTCAGGTGTATCTGTTCAGGACATGGACACATCTTGGACTTTTTGGCTCAGAAACAACTGGATGCTGCTGGTCAGGGGTTCCTCAGGTTTCCCTCCTGGATCCATATGGGTTTGTGTTTCCTGAGATGCTTAACAGACAGATATGAGGGGGAAAAGGCTCAGACGTTCTGCACACGCCCATTTCATACTGGGTCAGAACCAGAGTTTGGAATGGTACTTAAGCAGTTCTCTGCTGAACGGAATTCCTGTAGCGCTCCCTGCAGGTTGCACACATGAACGCTGGCATGCTGGAAGGAAGGGGGCACTGTCTGTCCATGTGTACCTGAATGATTGTGCAGTGAACTGTGGGTAAGCTCAGACTGCTGGCAAGTTTATCACATGTGGGATTCAAGGGTCACGTGACTCGATCAGGTTTCTTTGTAATGGAGGAGTGATCATGGTGATGAAGGTTCTCCTGTAAAACATTCTGAACTTCACTCTGATTTCATTATTTAATCAAAGCTGAATGTGAACAACTTTAAGAGACATTCTTTTGTATATAAAAAAAATATATATATCTGTAAATAAAACAGGTATGTGTCCCAAAGCCTATCCTTCAACGTCGTATTTGTGTCTAGATTGGTGAAGAATTATCTAGCTCTGCCCACAAGTTTTTGCAGAGTTGCAGGGTAAAACATCTTGAGGTCGTTCAAATGTTTATTACAGATTTCAAACAAATTCAAACAACTATTTACTTTACATTTACTTTACTGGATACATGTTCCCCCAAAGCTCGTGATGTAGTGTAGGTTTAGCACGCCAACACTGGTGGATGCAGCATGGGTTGAGCAAGATAATTTGGAGCTAAAGCAGTCACAATGTTCACAAACGCAGAGGATGTTTCACAGGTGCGTAGGACAAGATTCACAAATGTATACGCAGAATGATCTGCAACCAATCAGATATCTTCCTTGTTCTAGCCAATCAAAGGAACGCACCACACCCCATGGGATGATTTACTCATAAGCCAATCACATTAAGCCATTCAAACCGCGCTACTATTACTGCGTTATGTTTGGCTGAAACAAGGAAGATATCCGATTGGTTGCAGATCATTCCTTGTTTGCAAAAAAAAAAAAAAGCAGCGAAGTCCACAGACCCCTAGTCGTTTGTAAAAAATCAGGTTAAATCTGTGTGCTTCAGAAATACATTTATGGATCTTGTCCTACGCACCAGTTAAACATCCTCTGCGTTTGTGAACATTGTGAATGTTTTAGCTCCATAATGTAGTTATGTATTTTTGTGTTCATAATGATCAGCATTAGAATAGTTGATCGTGACTCTACAACTCTTTGACCTCTTAGATCGTACGGTCCTAATCCTCTATTTCCTGTTTGTTCTTGGTTACCTTTCTGAGCCAATCAGACATGCTACTGCTAGTCATGGTACCATCGGAACAGGGACGGGTGGAGGGTGAATCTGATTTAATCATGTAATCAAAGCAGCACTGTGGCAATGCGCTATGGCAACATACCATAAACACCCATTTAAAGTTCTCCCTGGCTGCTAAACAAGTAGACTGATGGCTTTCAAACATTCTGGCCCCATTTACGATTTAATTGATGCTGTTTAGCTTTTGACTGCCAGATACTGGAACATCCGAAGCTAAAAAGATGAAAATTGCCAACACAATGCATGGAACTGACAATTCCATACAATTCATGCTGGACATCAGCCAGGGCAATGTGAATGAACAAGAACGCTGCACACACAAACCTCACATGGGGACAGACGCATAGGGGGGTTTGATTGTAAAGATGTATATTGAGCTAAAATTCTGTCTTTTGATAAAAAAAAATGTTTTAAAAAGCCCACACAAAACTGCCTTTAAAGCCTTTATTTGCCAGTTAATGGCTTGTTGATGTGACAGCTAGATGAAAAAATTAAACATTTTGTAAGGACTCAAAAACAAAAACCTTCCAGAAGTCATTTATCTGGGTGAGGTTTCTCCATCTACACTCCACAGCGTCACCTCCAAGTCCCACATCGTCCTCTGCTACCTTCATCACATGACCACAGTGACCTACTGGGAGTCTTCTGAGCATCAGTCATTTTCCATCACATGGTCTGAAACCATATTACAAACTTTATTCAAAATAAATTTAGATTCTTTTGGCAATAACTGAAATTCATTGACAAAGTGAACATCATAGTCCTCAGTCTGAGCTCAGGGGCCTTCAGGGTCCCCGGGACAGGCCTGGGAGGTGGCGGACCCTAGGTAGTTCCCCACTGGTTTAGTTTAAACTCCTCTGCAGGAGTCTGGAGGTGTGGAGCAGACCGAACGGCTGCATCAGTCTGTTCTGTGACCGGTTCAGTTGTTGGGTCTAGGTGCCAGAACCAGGGTCAATCAGTGCCTTTAAAGCAGAAACTGGATCGGAACCTGCAGCAGAGGTTCAGCATGGACAGGTGGGTTGGTATCATGGGGGGCAGGCGTCGTGTGCCCCCACGGCCAGGTGGAGGTGGTAGCTTTGGTCGTGAAACATGACCAAGTTGTAGAAGTTCTCACCGCCCAGCAAGAAGCCATGCTCACGGTCGCCCCAGCTCAGAGGACTGTCCACGAAGCCGTGTACAGTCACAGACAGCCAGGACTGCTCCAGGTGACTCCTGCGGGACAGATGAGTCATAGTTGTAACCCTCAGTCATGTGACCTGTGTGTGTGTGTGTGTGTATGTGTGTGTCGGTCAGCTGACCTGAGCTGCTGGATGAGCCGGTGGATGTCCTGCGGGAGCAACAGGCCGCTCACGCTCACACTCAGAGCATGAGCGAGTGTAGTCTTCGGTTCTGGACAGACGAGCGACGACAGGAAGCTGCTGGACGAGTTCTGGCTGAAACCACAGAAGAAGAAGGTGGCTGATTTCATGATCAGAAGAGACTCAAGTACAGGCAGATATGCATCAAGTGAACATACACAACTCAATAGTGCACACTAACACACAAAGAATACGCAGAAATACACAAACGTGTAGATCTGTACATCCGGAGCACACAAAAGTACAAGAAGTACACAGAAGTAGAAACAAAATACAGCAAACATACAAGTACACTGAAGGTACACAAAAGCACACGGAAGTACACACAGGTACCTGCAGAGACCACCGACCAGCCACAGGAAGTCTCACCTGCTGATGCCGGCGTCCACGACTCCAAGCCACTCCAGGAAGCTGTGAGGGTCACATGACTGGGGGATGGGGCACTGCAGGTCCGTCAGGGCGTGGTAGCTGACCTCAGGTCTGTGCTCCGACCAATCATTACGTGACAGGAGGGGCTGCAGAGAAGCCCCTCCCCCTGCAGGGCAGAGACGTCATAGGTTCAAAGTACAGCTCCAGCACTGGATATCCCGATTTAGAGATTTCTCCAGATTTTTAGGAGGTCACAGTAACCATCAAATTCAACACGAGCCAGATGATGATGTCACTCACCTGGATGATGTGACAGCAGGAAGTCAGTCCGCAGCTGGAGGCGGGACTTCAGACCTGCAAGGAGCCTCAGATAGCCCCCGCCAGAGGGAGCCATGCTTTTGTCCGTCAAATCCACCGACACCACTGCAGAACACACAGTTACAGACATCACGTGTGACCTGGATTTATCTGGACGTGACAGGAGGTGATGTCATACCAAATCTGCTAGGGCGTTTGTGGGTGAATGAGGACGGTTTTCCCTCTAAGCCCAACATCTCAAATGAGTCTTTGTCCAAAGACAGAGTCAGGTGACCTGCAGACAGACAGACAGATGCCTGTCAGGTGGGGAGCAGACATGGGAAACAGGAAGTGATGTTGCTGCAGGGAGAGCCTACCGTTTGGTGTCAAAGCAACGCAGTTATCCTCATCGATCCGTGTCCCATAGGACAACCCGCATACACTTCCTTGAACACAGAACAAGTGTGGTTATGCATGTCCGGGTGTGGCTGCAAGTGGTGCAGGTGTGCTTGCATGTGTCCGGCTGTCGTTTGTGTCCAAGTGCGGTTACAGGCATGTTTGGATGTGGTTGTGTCCGGGTGTGGTTTTCTCCTGGTGTGATTATGCATGTGTCGTTACACGCACGTGTCCATGTGCAGTTTCAGGTAGGTCCAGGAGTGGTTGCACGCATGGCCCAGTGTGGTTAGATGTGCGGTTACATTTCACACATGATTAAGAGCATGTCCGCAGGTGTGGTTGCGCACGTGTCTGCAGGTGTGGTCGTGAGCATGTCCAGGTTTGGTTACCTTGGTAGACAGCACTCTGCAGGAAGTCCTCATTTAGCAGCTCGTAGACCAGCAGATTTCTGATGAGGTAGAAACTGCTGAAACTGTTCAACACTGAGTCTAGGTGGTAGGGGGCGGAGCTACAGTCTGGCAGCAGAACAGACACCTGCACAAGTGAAACGGGTTAACATAGTTCTGGTTCCTTGTTAGTTTAGTTCTGTTCCTCATCTGTTTGTTTAATGTATTGTTTTACTTTGGTTTTTCATTCACTCAGTATTGGATCAGACTCTTCATACCCTGTTAAGAGTCTCCTGAGGTTCTGAACCGTCTGCTGACCAACCGCAGACATTGCGTCTCCAGTACTGCAGAGTCCCAAAGCAGCATACACCAGTAATCCACCAATCACACTGCTGACACCCGTCAGCTGCTGTCTCACTCCCACATAAGCTTTCACGGCTAACACAATGTGATTGGCTGATGCTTGCATCAGCACCATGGACCATATAAAACAAACTGGACACACCCCCCCGTGATGTTACCCACAAGTTTCTGAAACCTCTCTGATGTTTTACCGTGCAATGTCACGTCAGTAGAAACTGACTCCACCCAACTCCATTTGATCTGACAGCGATCCCATTTTTTATCAAAACCATCAGGTTTGTCCTTTTTTAATTAATCAGTGTTTAGCGGTTAATAAATGATACACCCCCCAAGCATGATTCAAAGGAGTTGATGACCATTAACTTGTCTGTTTATGATCCATTCAATTTAGTTTGATGTGTTAGAGCTGAAAAACATCTCAAATATGCAGGAGAGGGACCTCCAGGACCGGACTCGAGGAGTCCTGAGCTACATTTGGGAGATAAAGGTTTTCATAAAAATGTGTCTCAGCAATGTTTATTATTGAACTTCAGATCTACAGATTCAACCTGGTTTCTTCTATGAGTTTAACAGATAATGATCACCACAGATCTGAAAAAGTTTAAACTCCCCCATCACACGGACTTTCATTAAACAGGTGCCTTCTAGCAAAGTCTTGCCCAGTATCCCCCCAAAACGCTACAACAGCCCTGCTCGTTGCTCCTGGCATCTGTCCCGTGTGTGAGCCGGAACGCCAGTGTGCGCATGCTCCCCTCACCTTGTGGTTGAAGTGCATCTGCTCCACCTGCGTGCTGACACGGTTGTGGTCTTCCAGAAAACTGGACCGCTCACACACCAGCAGGGTTCGGGGAGTCCGGCTCAGGTCCCCGCTCATCTTCACACAAGCGAGGCACGTGTACGCCAACTGCTAAACAGGAAGCCGGCAGCTAATTTCCTGTGATCCTGGATTTTCAGTTTAAAAGCTCCGAGGTGCAGCCGGGTGCACCCGTGAAGTGACTAGTGGCCTCGAAGTTCAACGGATGTCCTCTCAGGAGCAGAGCGGTGTACCACGTGACCCACACAATACCCACCTAGTACAAATTTTAGCTTGACAAGAGACAAATCACACCTTTTTTTTATTGAATTTGAGATCTATTAATATTTTCTAGAAAAATCTACGTTATTTTTCTGTGAGTGAAGCCATGTGACCCAGTGACTCCAGACTTGTTTTACCTCAGAGGTCAGAGCTGCAACAGCAGAACTGACCTTATTTCAGACGAAAAATCAGAAAATTCATAACAATGCTGTACATGGCACTCATGTAAGAACAGATCCACTGATGAAAACAATTTACAGGTAATATTTTAAATCTAAAGGTTAGATAACGTTTAAAGGTAATATTGTTTAATTTAAGGGTAAGATTATTTAATTTAAAGGTAGTATTATTAAGCAGCTGTAACATATAAATGGTAGGTGGATAATTCTTGTGCATATTGATCACTCTGTTTAATATTACTAATATTTATGTGTCCAACTCTAAACACAGTTATGTAGTTTTATTTTTAACAATAGAATATAAAATTAATGAGTCGCTCCTAGTGTTTCATACATCAAATATCTCATGTTGAGGTGACATTAATAGAGATGGAAGAAAACATGGGCAGATGTTCTACAGAGGAGTCGAGGATGAATGTAGCAGAGTGGACCTCACTGACATCTGGAGACATAAATGTAAAACAGAAAACAGAAACATACACCATTACACCTTTATTTAGAGACAGAAATAAAAACCATATTAGACAAATATACGCAATAAGACACACATCTACACCATAAAATAACTACAGACCATAAAACACAAATATAAACCATAAAACCTAAATTTACAGCGTAAAACACAAATATAAACTTTTTTTTAGTTTGGCACTGACATTGTTTACTTTTTACCATTTTGCTGTTATGCACTTTAAAAAAAATCTGTCTATATTAGTGGTTATTACCATGATTTTGAAAAAACTTATACAGATCCAAATATTGTTAAAATGCATATATATATATATATATATATATATATATATATATATATATATATATATATATATATATATATATATATATATATATATATATATATATATATATATATATATATATATATATATATATATACATAAAACATAAAACATACATATATATATATATATATATATATATATATATATATATATATATATATATATATATATGTGTATGTTTTTTTTTAAATTAATATTTGTATTCCATATTCTGACAGAGAGGACTAAAGTCACCAAAATGAAACACGAAAGGACAAGACTGCTAGAAAGACTAGACAGTGACGGGTGCAGTGAGTGTAGTGTGGTGTGTCTTAGTGGTCAAAACTGTTGCAGTAAAAACAGAAAAAGACACACCCAACTATATATATATATATATATATATATATATATATATATATATATATATATATATATATATATATATATATATATATATATATATATATATATATATATATATATATATAACGACGATAACAGAATTCTTTCTCACAGTATCCCGATCTATCCACTGTTACCGCCTCCTAATCTTGAACTAACCCTGAAAAACACACCTACTTCTCCGCCAGCCGCTGACACTGTTCCTCTCATTGAAGTTGCAAATCCTGACGATCCTAACACTGACGATGTTAAAAAGGCTGAAGAAGGCCTGACCTCCCATGGGGAGGATGTGGAGGGATCTGTCTGTGACGTGGAGGACCTCGGACGGTCCTGCCACCTTGATGACGGAGAGGTCCAGCGGGTTTGGATGACTGCTCTGGGCAGTGACTGGCGTCATGTAGGAGGTGACTGGGACCCCCAGTATGACGGTAATGTTTTGGATCCAGATAAAATGCAGCTGCGACACAGAGTGAAGGAACTCGGTGACGGAACAAAACAACGTTTCAACGCTTCATCTGTCCTCACAGTGGTGGACATCAGGAACACCGTTTTCTCTGTCCCCATTCATAAAGACAGCCGATCTTGGTTTGGTTTCAGATTTCTGGATGGAAGAAGAAGGAAGAAGAAGAAAAAAAAAAAGAGAGATCTGTACCAATGGGCTGCTGTGTTGAGCCATGATGATGATCATGTCTCAACAGG
>CM026207.1:24971772-25199272 GCA_014839995.1 Xenentodon cancila
GGTAGACAAAGGGCAGAGGAAAGCCGTGGTGGTGGATGTGGCAATACCAAGTGATGGTAACATCAGGCGAAAGGAACACGAGAAGCTTGAGAAATACCAAGGGCTTAGAGAGGAGCTGGAGAAGGCCTGGAAGGTGAAGGTGACAGTAGTGCCCGTGGTGATCGGAGCACTTGGGGCAGTAACCCCCAAACTGGAAGAGTGGCTGCAGCAGATCCCCGGAACAACCTCAGATATCTCAGTCCAGAAAAGTGCAGTGTTAGGAACAGCAAAGATACTGCGCAGAACCCTCAAGCTCCCTGGCCTCTGGTAGAGGACCCGAGCTTAGAAGGGACACCACCCACGGAGGGTGAGGAACGAGTTTTTTTTTATATATATATATATAAGAGATAATCAGCATATGTAATGCAGAGCTGAGAATGCAAGGGAATCATGTTGTTATGATATAATCGCTAAAAACAACAATAATGCACTTTGTACACTACTGTTAAGAGGTTAACAAATCCCCCTGAGTCAGTGGACCCTGAACCTCTATGAAACTGTGCCTGCAATGAGTTTGCCTTTTTCTTTACTGAAAAAATTCAGCACATCAGACAGTCACTGCTTCTATGGTATTTAATTTTAACAGCCACATTAAGACAGTGGTGAAGTCAGTCTGTTATCACCTAAAGAACATATCAAGGATTAAAGGACTGATGTCTCAGCAGGACCCATCGTCTTTGTTTATAGTTAATTTTCAATAACCTGTAAATTGTAAATTTTGCTATTGTTGTCATTTATATGATTATACTTATTTTTTATTGTACATAAACATGTTTTTGTCTTAGGGTTTCATCATTTGAATTATCATTGGTATACCTCAATACATTTTTTGAACCAATTGTGTTGGTTTCCTGAGTTTTTGTGCTTTTATTTTTGTTTCATAATTACCGTATATTTTCATTTATTATTTACTATGTTGTTTCGTATACAACACTTTATTAATGTGCACACTTATATTTGGGCTCGTATTTGTTTACTTGATGAGCTGGCACATGTCAAAACAGACAAGTAAAATAAAGCAGACTGATAAGCTGTTGTTTGGATTAAAGTTATAGTTTTATAAATCCTTGTCTTCAAGGATTTGTAAAGAAACAACAGCAATTGTGATAGTGACAGCTATTATTAATAACATTTTAAGTAATTCTCAAATAAATTAATAGAATTAATAGAATTTACATCATAAAAGTCACAGCCAAGCCATAAAAAGTGTTAAGAAACAATAACTGCCTCCAAAGGGGAAATAGTTATTGACAAGATTTTTTTTAACTGTGTCTTAAAAGACTTGAGGGTCTGCGGCATTCTCAGGGGATTTGGTTGCAAGTTCCACAGCCGAGGCACAGCCTGGAAGGGTCTGTTCCCATCGTGTGGACATTGGTCTTCGGGACATGAAGATGATGGGTGATGGCTGAGCGGAGGCTCCTTGTAGGTTTAGATCAGCTCTTTCACGTACACTGGTGCACTGCCATAGACGCTGGTAGGTCAGGGGAGAGATTTTATATTTAACCCTCAACTGAAATGGAAACCAGTAATGGTTATTTAGAATGGGTGTAATGTGCTGGGTTTTCCGCACCTTCATCGGGATCCTTGCAGCATAGTGTTGAAGGTGTTGAAGCCTCTGGAGACTCCTGCCAGGAATCCCAATGAGGACTACATTACAGTAATCCAGCCTGGAGGAGACAAAGACATAACCCACCTACATTTCAGCACCAGCAAAGGAGAGGAAGGGGCATAATTTGGATATGTTGAAATATGAAAGAAAGCTGTTTTACAAAGGTGTTAAATATGGATCTCAAAAGATAGGTAGGGGTGAAATCTGACCCCCAGATTGGTAACAGATGATGTGAGGGAAATGTTGTGGCCAGAAAATGAGAGAGTGAGGAGGGGGGAAGATTGGAATTGATGGCGGTTCCAGTAAAGAGAGCATCCGTTTTTGAGCTGTCTAACTGAAGAAAGATGTAATTCATCTTCCCCCTCCAGCAGTAAGAATGGGTAGTGAAACTGTGGGAGTGATGGGGTCCAACCTGACTTAGAGCTGAGTATCATCAGCATAGCAATGAAATGAGATCTCATACTTGCTGATAATGTGGCCAAGGGGGAGCAGATGGGAAAAAGGGTCGGCCCAAGGACTGACCCCTGAGGGACTCCCCAGGTGACAATGTGGGGTTTTGATCTGGCCTCCCCCAGAGTCCCAGAGTCACATTCTCAGCTCTAGCAGTCAGGTAGAACCAGAACCATTCAAGTGCAGTACCAGAATGTCCAAGTAAGTTTTTTAATCTCCAAAAGGATCTTATGATCTTGATGATGATTTTTGCATTGCAGAAACACCCAAAAACCGTGGCACGACACATCTGTGTTCATATGGGAAAAGCTAGAGAAAGATTTTAAGTTCTCCTATTAATATATTTTCTTTGATTATCAGAAACAAGACCGTCATCTGAAAAAAACAAGCCTTTTTTATTAATGTTAATTCTTTTTCTTGTTTTATTACATGGAATTTGCATTTAGAGAAAATACACAAATTATCTTACATATGATTGTTGGTATAATGTTTTTTTTTCTTTTACCTTCCCCTTGCATGTTCTTGTTTATGTTGTTATTGCTTACAATTTGTACTCAACAAAAGGTCTAAAAAAAACAACTAAATACGCATGAACATGTATTCCGTGAATAAATGACATTATTAACCTCCATGTTGCACTAATATCACTTAAATAGGAACTGCATACATGCACATCGCGAGAAGATTACCGTTTGGTCTAGTTTGCATTTATTTATTTATTTATTAAATACAAGTACATTGTTAAGTTTGGCAAATGTCATATCCGCCGTGCGTGTGGAGGTCACGTGTTTCCAGGCGGGGGGCGGGGGGCGGCGGGTGGACGTCTGCAACCAGATGCGCTCCACGGAGCGCGAGTGCGCCTCACGGTGGCAGTTTACTGCTCTCGCAATTGTTTTTTTCTTTGCGCGTGCGTTCAATTCAGTGTTTGTGCGTGTGAATCTGTTCAGTTGAGCTCAGTATCGATCTCTCAAACGCCACAGCAGCGAAAACAAATGACCATTTATTTGTAGCTGAGTGCGCTGTTAAGGAATTTCGTTTCTTTTCCTACCTTTCTCTGAGTTTATTAGTAATTAAATAAGCTTGTGGCAAGTATTGACACATTTACGTGGCTTTTATAATCTACATGTATATGTGTTTGGAATATATACAGAGAAAAAATGATGGAAAGAACACAATACATTAAAATGATCCACAGAACTAACTGTTAATGTTGCTTAAAAGAAGGCAGCAGTGTTTCTTTAGGATTTAACCGTGAAATGCAAACGCGAGATGAGTAAAATTAACTTTGTTAAACTAAAACAAATCCATCACAGTTGAGTGAATTAGAAAAAGTCTGAGATAAAAGAGCAAAACAATCGAATCAATAATATCTACAGTCTAATGTAAGACATGTCTGTATAAAAAAAGTGTTTCGTTCACTATCAAAGCCACGTTTTTGGCTCACCGTCACGCTGAAAACCGTCTAGTTACCGACACATGATGACGTTTGGAAACATGCCCCACGGTTTACGACCACGACCTGCGTTTGTGTGACGACGAGGTTTGTTTGGAGTATTTCCCACTGCACCTGAAGGCGGCGCGTGACAGGAGGTGGGGGTGAACGACGGGGACAGGAAGACAGGAGGACGTACATGACAACACTGCTCACACTGACATTTCTACGCTATCCATCCATCTTCTGCGATCGTTTCATTCCGGGCAGGAAAGCGAGAGACTGGTGGTCGAGACAGAGTCGGGGTGCAGCCTGGAGAGGTCTCCGGTCAATAACAGGGCCAACAATATTGGACCTTTTTACTAAGAATTAAAGGCTAGTTTTTCGACATCGGCGTTGCAAGTAAATCCAGATGAAAGTGATTTAAATTGGATAAGATGTAACTCCATGAGCACATCGTCGAGTTAGTTGACAGTTGCACACACATATATGTATTTATATGTGTGTGTGCACCGGCACCGGCGTCCAGCTAGGCTAACGTAAATACATTTGGGGCAGTTCGGTTCTGTTGACAGCGGCAGAGGGAGGACAAACAAACAGGCTGCCAAAATGAAATTCACGGAGCATCTCTCAGCTCACATCACGCCAGAGTGGAGGAAACAGTACATCCAGTATGAGGTAAGTGAGCTTCTCAGGAAACCTGCCCCGAGCTAGCCGTCCGTTAGCCAACGGGCTACGTGAACCGCCAGAAGTGTTTTCGTCACATTTGTGTGTCAGAGGACCGCAAGTCGGGGGGGGGGGGGGGGGTCGTTTCAGGGGGCAGTTGGACGACAGGGGTGGGGGGGCTGCTGCTTCCACGGGCGTCTGTGCTGACCAACAACGGCGGCTCACCGGTGCTGGCAGCCGAGGGCACGGGGAGGTCCCCCCGATGTGTCCCCTCGCAGGGCTTCGTGTGTCTCCCAGCTGGAATGTGTTTTAGGTTTTGATTTAGGCAAAAGTCGTTTGGGCAAGTCTCGCTTTATTGAATTTTCTAATCTCCGCGCCCGTTGACCCCTCCGTGTCTCCTTTAACAGCTGACCCAGCACTCCATCGTCCTCGCTGGTGTTTCAGTCTGAGCGGTGCTGAAGGGTCAATCTGCAACTCCTAATGCGCCAATAGCGTTCAAATTAGACATCTTCTGCACTAACTTGGTAGGCACAGTTGACCAATCATGAATATAAAAATAATAACTAATTAACTGACAAACTGCTGAGAGACAGGGGGCGGTTTATTACTCAGATCCACATTAGTTGGTACTGTTTGGACCAAAGCTGCAGCAGGACAGAAAACGTGTGAATGAGAGGGACCCGAGTGGATCAGGGAGACCACAGGGAGCAGAGATAAAGACGTTGAAGGATTGTGACTGCTTGGGGTCAGCAGTCCAAAACAACAGTGTGAAAAAGAGGTGCCTTGTGCATGATGATTGGAGCAGGTGGAGGAACGTGTGGGGATGAGGTGTTTAACAGTATACACAATAGTATGATCCAGGATATATATCACTTCACAAGCAATACAGGATAACACGATAACCTCTCATATTAAAACATTTTATGTTGCCTGTGCAGGATATGTTCTGCCTCTGTGTCCACCTGGAGAAATTATGACACACTTTTGTGCAAACGCTCACAAAAACCTGGGTGACATCACACATCATCTGAATGCCACCACTTGCTGCCTTGATACACTGCCAACAGGTTTTTTTTGGTTTGTTTTTTTAAAGTGTTTCAAAAAGTCTTGCCTCAGATCTTCCAGAGATTATAAATATGTCTGCTTACATCCAGTATGAGGTAAGCGGTCTACCTCATACTTGAAAAGAAATTGTGGATGAGGGTAATGATGACATCTTCCCTCAGCGCCTAAAAACAGCTGTAATTAAGCTACTTTTAAATAGAACAACCTAGACAGGTCAATCATAAACAGCTGTAGGCCCATATCAGCAGTTTGGATATATACAGAGGGATAGTGAACGTATTGGTAGAAGGATAAGGGAGGCCTAGATCAGGGCTCTTCACGTCTGCTACTTGGGGGCCACTGCTCTTAATGTTTCTTAATGTTGCTCAGTTCTACCACATGTGGCCCAAATTAGTGGACCATGACAGACTTGTGTAGACCTCGATGACAGCCTGACAGTGATTCAATCAGGTGTGTTTCTGAAGTAAAACATGCAGAGGCCCTCGAGGAGCAGGCATGAAGAAGCCTTGTGGATGTTGTGGACGTGATGTGAGAGAAGAGGATGGAGAGGATAGAATTATAGATGGAGGTGGCTGATCTGCTGCGATGACCCCTGAAGGTCCCTGAACAGCCAAAAGGAAAATAAGATCATATATATTTATAATATATTATATCCATTATATGTTTTCTGCTCTAAAAGTGCCACTGATGGCATTGAGACTTTAAGATTATGAGTCTTAGGTTTTGATTTAAGATTGTAAATAAGATAAATATTCCTTTTTTAAAAATACTTCTTCATATATGTATCTTGATTTTGTTCCATTTGAATCAAGAAAAAAAAGGCTTTGAGTTATTGATGACAAATGTCAACCACATATGTTTTTTAAGACTGCAGTTGGGAGCTTGGCAAAAACCTCTTTGTGGGACTGGAGAACTGTCTCCCCTCCCCCAGCCCCTCCCCCTCCCCTGCTGTTGAGGTATCCTAGTTAGAGTGGGTGTGTTGGACTCTGTGATTGACATTTGGCAAACACGCCCCCTGGCTGTGATTGGAGGAGCTGCAATGGAAGCGTTGGAAATTTGTAAACTGCATTGCGAGCTGTAGGTTCTGCCAAAGGAGTGGATTTGTTTCTCAAATTACCTAGTTTATGTAACAATAATGGAAAATAGTGGTAATTTCAGCCAATATGACAAAAAAATACACTTACCACCTGTAACTAAGGCACAATGAGGACTGACTTTATTGTATTGTACACCTCTATAATCATTAATTTAGAATATCATCTACTTATCTGTTTTTTTTTTGTGAGGAGGCGATTGAATTTGACACTTATGAAGCCTGCATTTTAATGTTGAAGATGTATTGGTGCATATGTGGTAGACAATGAAATATGATCCAGGAGGTTTAAGCCAGTCCAGATTTTAGAACTTTTGAAAGATATGCAGTGCTTTTAGTTTTTGTTTTTCCAAACTTTTGAACAGAGAAGAGCAGTGTTCCTTCTGTCTGTCTGGAATTTATGCATGTTAGCAGTTTACTTAACTTTATCCTGTCTGATAACATTGTGGTGTCATATAGCAAGAGTTTAAACTGACGTTTCTGTTTCAGTGCAGTACATACACGACCAATCATAAGGCTGGACCCTTTTTCCTTATAAATGAATGAGAAATTGTCTCCAGACTTTTGACTTGTAGTATAAATATTTTATTAAGTAACAGGGATAAACTTTAGTACTGACAGAGTAATTTTGCTTAGTGCATTTTAACCAAACTGAACTAAATGGCTGTCACAGACTAAGTGTGAGCTTATCAAAAATACAACCTTTAGATTTCCACTGGTGTGACTTTGCAACAGTAGAAGTGATAAGTACGTGTATATGTAGAATACTTTGTGTAGTTCATGTAATGTAGTTTTCCCCCACAGCTGTTTCACTATATTTCTGTTTCTTGCTGCTCCTGCAGGGTTTGACACAGCCCAGATGTAAGTTGTTGTTTCACACAGCTTGAAGTTTGGCCCTGTGCTCAGTTAGTTTTATCCTGTGAAGATTTGGGACCTAGGTCTGTTAGGTTTTCAGCGCATGCTGTCAATGGTTTTGAATATGGCTTTTATGTTTTTTAGTGGTGGCTGTGTTTAGGTCACACACAGCAAGACATTTTGGTAAACAAAGCAATGTGTACAGACTGCAGGCTGTGCAAAAGGAGACGGTTTTTTATTTCGCTTTTTGTTTTGGCGTATCCGTTTGGCCCATGTTTGAATCATCCTATTGTATATTACAACTCTGTTACTCATAGTTTTTGCAACCTGCAGTATGTTCCCATTTTTGAGTTTTATAAGCAGAAATGTGCAAAGTCTAAACAAGAGGATAGATCTTGACTCTGCTTATTACTGTTATATCTATTATGGAAGCAGATGTATTTGACCTGGCAAGTTTCTAGTTGGACTATCATCAGATATAAACTACAAAAATATAATTTTTTTTATGGTCATCTGACTCATAGAGCTGCTGAATACCTGACTAGAACGCTACATTGTTGTGGATGTATTGTATGTTTAAACACAGGAGGTTTGGGGTAATTAAATCTGATTTATTGCTGTCTTGCCCAGTGCCTCCACCTCTCACTCTAGCTGCGTCTTACATAAACAAACCTGATGAGAGCAGGTCTATCAAAATGAAGAGACGCTATCCATCTGGCAGCAAGAAACAAAAGGCAAAAGGAAAAAGAAAAAAAAAACAACCAGGAGGAGCAAAAACAAAAAAAGCACTTAAAAAGCGGTTAGTAGTGCAGATAATACACAAGTTAATTTAGCTCAGAGCAGCTCATTCAGTCCTGCTAATGTTGAGTCACAGCAAAGACACCTGCAGTCAACTTGCTCAAAGTAAAATAGTCTTGGACAACACTCGCTCTTCAGCTTTCAAATCAAAGCTGTGTCCAGTTAAACTCAACTGTCAAACAAAAATGCTAAGTTATAGAATTCATTGGCAAGAAATTTAGAAACTGTACTACTAAGGTGCAGGGATGGAAATAATTGTATGTTGTGTGGCAGTACAAATGTGCTCTATTTTAAAAAAAGTTTTTCTTTCACATTTTCATTAGTGTCAGATTATTTACTATATAAAGGTTGATTAATTAGTTGGAGGGGCCCCTGTGAATTTTTGCCCAGGGCCCCAAGAAACTCTGGAAGCATAATGGACAGGGTTTTAATGGTACTCGTTGACGGGAAGTTGTTCATGTTTTTAAACACATTTTGCACAGAGAGGCACTTCTTGAAAAATGTATTGACAGCAATTTTGAATGTTGCTACACAGTTAAAAAAAAAAAAAAGGAATGAAACTTGTTACACTGAACATGATTACACTGTAAATGTGTTTGTTTGTTTTTTTTAATGTAAAAATGATCTTATGAACCAAAGGGGAACTCACCAGACAAGGTTTGGGTACCACTACTCTAGTCTATTCTGTTTAGTTGGACTCTGTTCAGTGAAAAGAATGCTTACTTTAAAGAGGATGTTTCATTTTAAGAAGCATCCTTCTGTGTACAAACAGGATTAGAAGGTCCAGTACAGTCCCTAGAACATAGTCAGCGTATTATTTTTTAATTAGTTTGCTCATGGCTTGCCTTCCAGTTACTGTACAGTTGTATGGTGATAAACATGGCTGAAACCCTCAAGTCAGTGATTGGATCTTTCTTGTCTTTATCCCGCTTGGTGTGACATCTTCTCTTGCCCAGGTTATAGTTTAGACTGTAGAAAAAACTGGACTGTGATATCAACCATAGGTGCAGGTGCTGACCACCCAAATCTATCCAGTCCAGAAACGGGCAAACTGGCACACCAGTCTTGCCTCACTTACCAGTATCAGCAGTCAGGGTGCAGCTGGTCAGTGCCATTCCAAAAACCACTTTGGGCTTCAGGCTCTTACAGCTTCGAGAGCAAGTACACCACTATAAGTCATATCATGTGTAAAACAAGCAAGATTATGCCCAAGACCCTAGTGGTCTTTTGAGGAACTGCACATATGACCACTTCTGTTTTGGCATTGGTTTGTCGAGCTGGATGTAGTCCATTGGTTTAATACATGGGTACCTGATTCTGGCTGGGCTTAAGTGTTAATGCCTTGGAGTTTGTTCTTTTCACATTTCTCTTCAAGGTATGGATTACTCTTTGTAGGCATTGTTTTTTTATGTGTTTGTAGTACTCAAAGGTATTTGCAGTTGTTCTGAACATCTGATATGTTTCCTTATTTCCTTATTCAGCCCTTCTTTTTGTCTTCATCTTGTCTCTCAATGGAAAGATAGATCTGCTTATGTTCTGAACAAACTGAAATTCCTACTGAATAAACTGATAATGAACACTGGCTCTGTTCTGGAGCCTCTGGAGATGATAATGTAGAGGATACTTCACAAGATGAAGAAGATCATGGACAACCCTGAGCATCCTTTGCACAACACAGTTATTTAGCAACAGAGTGTCTTCAGTCAGAGGTTTCTTAAGATCCCCTGCAACGCAGTCCAGTGCAGGAAATCCTTCCCGTTTGGGTACCAGATCTACTCGGGGGGGCCTGCGCCTGCCAATGACGTCACACTATGGTAACACCACTCGGACAAACTACATTGTGTCCCATACATCTTCCTATTGAAACAAATATTAATCAAAGGCAGTGACCTCCCACCATCAAGTCCAAACATTTAACATCAAACTCCACACTGTATAATTAAAGAACCTCATTAGAAGTTACTATATCAGCTATGGCTGCGCATTTCACATTTCCCTTTGAAAATGTTGACAGCATTAATAAATCACTCGGTCACTGATGAAAGAAAAAAGTGCACTTCTTTTTCTCAATTTTAATGTCATCAAAACACAAATACTGGAGCAACAGAGCTGGTCCAAATGCCAAAGCGTAGAGAATCTCAGTGTCTGCTCCTCTGGACAGGTGGAGTCGGGATGAGACATGGAGATGTAGGAAGGGGAGCTACAATAAACAAAGGTGTCATGTCTTTGTTAGACTTGTGTCTGACATGTCCTTGTGCTGTTCAAGATTTATCAAGTTTAAATTTATGATCAACAAATAAAAAGTAAAACGCATTACTGAGCATAATTGGATTTATCTTAAGGCTCTTCTAATAAAATACATGACTCAATTACTTTTGTAGACCTTCATCATCCTGGATATACTGTATTTCAGTGAGCTAATTTAGTCTAGTCTGGGTTTTGTTTGTCCCTATCCTCTAAAAGAAAAAAGAAAAAATCATACGGACCAATGACGTCTGCACTCTGCATCTGGTCTATGACTACAACATCAGTACTGCCTTTAATGACAGAATTAAGACCATCCGGGTTAAGATGTAACACTAGGTGTGCTGTTTTTATACAGCCTTTTATTTCACAGCAGGTCCCCATGTTGTACATGACCTGGAAAATTAATGGCAAAAACACTGACCACCATAATGCATTTCCGTGATGTTTTAGGTGTGCCTGTGTTGTGTGTTCAGGAGTGTTCACTGGTTGGAGTTTCTGAGGAAATGATTAAATTGAGATTACCTTAAATATTAAGCATCCATCTACCTCAAACTCAACCTTTTGGGGGTGGGGGTGGGGGTGGGGGTGGGGTTGTGTATGCTTGTATGAAAAAATCTGGATTTTCTTACCGTAGTCAACCCTCATCAAATCTAGACCCCAATCATACTGAGTCTACCATACTATTAGGTCTAAAAACAATCTTTCTCAGTCTTTCAATACTGCTTGACGTCGAACCCAAAGAAAGAACAGCTGACTGGTGATAATAGCACTTTGGAACTTGTCCACACAGTCACTATGTAAGGACTCATATGTAGATACACTATATGGCCAAAAGTAATCGCTCACCTGCCTTGACTCACATATGACATAAGTGACATCCCATTCTTAATCTATAGGGTTCAATATGACGTCAGTCCACTCTTTGCAGCTATAACAGCTTTAACTCTTCATGGAATTGTCCAAAATGTCTTGGTATGCTGAAGCATTCAGACTTCCTTTCACTGGAACTACGGGGCCAAGCCCAGCTCCTGAACAACAACCCCACACCATAATCCCCCATCCACCAAACTTTACACTTGGAACAACGCAGTCAGACAAGTACCGTTGTCCTGGCAACCACCAAACCCAGACTGGTCCATCAGAGTCCAGTGGCAGTGTTCTTTACACCACTGCATCCAACCCTTTGCATTGCACTTGGTGACATATAGGTTGGATGCAGCTGCTCGGCCATGGAAACCCATTCATGGAGCTCTCTGAGCACTGTTCTGGAGCTGATCTGAAGGCCACATGAAGTTTGGAGGTCTGTAGCGATCGACTCTGCAGAAAGTTGGTGACCTCTTTGCACTATGCACCTCAGCATCCACTGACCCTGGCCCATCAGTTTACGTGGCCTACCATCTCATGGCTGAGTGTCTGTCGTTCACAAACACTTCCATGTTCTTATAATACAGCTGACAGTTGACTGTGGAATGTTCAGGAATGAGGAAATTTCAGGACTGGATTTGTTGCACAGGTGGCATCCTGTCACAGTTCCACGCTGGAATTCACTGAGCTCCTGAGAGCGACTCATTCTTTCACAAATAGTTGTAAAAACAGTCTTTGGGATACTGTATATATTGGCTGCAGGGACGATTGGAGTGTGTGTATATATGTGTGTGTATGTATGTATATGTATATATATATATATATATATATATATATATATATATATATATATATATATATATATATATATATATATATAGGGTGTATATATATATATATATAGGGTGTATATATATATATATAGGGTGTATATATATATATATAGGGTGTATATATATATACATATATATATATATATATATACATATCAGAGAGAGAGAGAGAGATGGATACACACACACACACACACACACACACACAATGTGTGTGCTTCTAGGTGTCCGTGCTATTTGTTGCAAATCTAAGTTTTCACATTCCTTTTTTAATGCTGCAATTCTTGATTATTACTTTAATGTCATGTAATCTATCAAGTGAATTTCTTGTTTTATTGATTCTGAGCAGCAGCCTGTCACATTGTAGACTTTCAGTATATTCTGCTTTTGCATCAAGCAGATGGAAGTGGATATCAAGAGAAGTTGTAAAACATTTGATCAGAAATGTTCTGACTATAATGTGCATATAAGAGGCAATAACCTAGTCTTTAACTTGTGGAAGTCTGAATGTTTTTTTCTTGTGTCTGCAGGCTTTTAAAGAAATGTTGTATGCTGCTCAGGACCAGGCACCATCTATTGAAGGTAATCAAAATGTACTTTGATTGTGAACCTATGCTGACCTTACAGTTTTACTTTATGGCATTTCATCTGTTATATATTTGAAAATACACAAAACATCCAAACCTGGATTTTTAAAAAAATCTCAACACTTGATAAATCCAGAATAAATGATAGCTAAAGATTATATGGCCTGGCTTTTTTAATGTGTAAACATTTCATTTTAAGGTTAACGGCACACAGACTTTAACACTGGATAACTCCAACATAATGATTGCAAAATGTGATCATAAAAAGGAGTACAATACTGTGCAACAATCTTTAACCACCCTCTTTTGTTGTTTCTTTCAAGTTTAATGACATCCATACTTATTAGTCTTGACAAAAAGTCTGCACACAAAATAGATGGGAGACGCTATCTGGGTGCAAACAGTGTCAGTGTCAACAAACAAAGCTGAGTGAAAGAGTCATGTGTGTCTTCTTTCTATCTATCTTTGTTAGTTTGACAAGACTGGTCATCCGACAGACCCTCTTCGCCAGCACCCCTAAATAGACCGTACTAGGGAGGCTGAGGGGTGTGATCCCTCTGTAGTTGGAGCACACCCTCCTGTCACCCTCCTTTAAGAGGTTGTCCCACCACTCAGTCTGACTATCGAGGCATTGTCCCCAATGTCCATGCAGTGTTGTACAGGCATGTCAATCAAGAATGCCTCACAACATCCAGAGCCATAAGGAGCTCTGGGTGATCTCATCCACCCCCGGTGCCTCACCACCAAGGTTCTTAGTCACCTCAGTGACTTTAGTCCCAGTCCCAGAGATATGAGAGCCCACCTCCAGGTCCTCAGGCTCTGATTACTCGTAGGAAGGGCTGAGATTGAGGAGGAAATATTCCTTCCATGACTCCCAAGGCCGAAGTCAAGGTCAGCAGCGCTCCATCCCTACTATACACAGTGTTGGTGGTGTACTGCTTTCTCTTCCTGAGCCGCTGGACAGTGGACCAGAATTTCCTTCAAGCCATCTGGAGGTTAGGACATTTGGCCTCTGAGGGCAAGTACCTCTGAGTACAGGACCCTTAACCTTCAATTATTTACCTTCAGGGATTAATAAAGTACTTTTTAATTGAATTTTCCCCACCTGTCTATATAAATGTCTCTGTTGGAGACCTGCTGACATCCTGACCTGCAGTTCCACCTCTGACCATCCCAGTGTCTGCTTCTACACCTGTTTATATAGTCGTCTCTGTAGATCACCAACTAACCAGGTATCAGTCACATATACGTGGAAGTCTGAGTTCTGCTGCTGACGGATAATTCATTCTAATATTTTTTGTTTTCTGTCATATTGACAACACATTTGTGCCTCTCCTCTCTCTGTTCTTCATTCTCTCTTTCCTGCCTTCCTCCTGCCTTTCCTGCTCTACCCGGCTGATCTTCAGCAGGAGGGTCCCCCCTTATGATCCAGGTCCTGATCCAGGTTTCTTCCCTCTTAAAGGGGAGTTTTTTCATGCCACTGTTTGGCTTAAGGCTTTTCTCCCTTTAGAGTTATTTTTTACGTGCCATTGTTTATTTAATATACAGAAATTGTAACAATTTTTGTACACATTGTTGTTTTCCCTTGGTTTTATGCTCAGCATACACTGGTACGTTTTGAAGTTGTAGTATTTCTGACAGTGTAAGAAATTCATCTGCTACAGTCCAAAATTGTGCTTGAGTTGTCCTCGGTCCACTGAAACGTACCTTGACCTTGACCTTGATCAGCCTGAATGTCTTTGGATGTTTTCCTTGGGTCTGCCATCTGGACTATCCTTTTGATTAACCTGAGGTTAATCATCCCATGGATGACTTAATACATGTCAATATAGTCACAGAAACATAAAGCTGCTTGGAGATGGGTGTTGGTTGTCTTTTACATTTTATGAACTGCTTTTCTGTCAGTATTTTGCTGTAAACTGTAATCAGTTTGCACACCTGAAGTCCTGTTAATGAAATGTTCTTTTCAGTACCAAGACAAAGCCCATGTAAGCATGGGGAGAACATGTAAACTCTACAAAAAAGACCCAGGTCGTGCTTTAAATCAGCGACGTTAAAGCTGAGAGGCAAGTGCTGACCAGCAAAAACGTATCACGAGGTTAAAGAGAAAATATGGAAACCGGCTGTGGTGCCAAGTTACTTGTTGTACGTATTTTCCCCTCCCTCCCCCTTCCTCTTCAGAAATTGTAAAGCAGTTTCCTTATTTACTGGGTTGCTATGGCTGGCAGGATAATATGACAATGAGCCACTTCCAGTCACTAGCTGAACAGTTGGTGGATTCACATATGCATCCATTTCCTTTCTTTTTCGAAAGCTGGATTTTAGAAGGCAATGAGATAAGGAATACTTGATAGATTAAAATAAAATCTGCATTTTTTTGAAGCTGTACTTCATGTTTCTATTTTTTTTCAAAGGCAGAGAGAATAAATGTAATTTTTTTTTTTTTCAGAAAACCCTCACTTTATTGTTCTCATTATTATTATTTTAAAGACAAGCTCTTAAGAAGGGGATTGTCAAATCTGAGCTAAAAATACATAGATTTTCAAATGGAAAGTGTAGCCTTTTACTGAGACAGACATGCCATAATGATAATGATAGTAATCATGATGACATGAGCTGAGACAGAAAGAAAACAGCAGAGTAAGGCCAAAAAAGTGATGCACAGATTAGAGTAGTGTTACGCTGGTGGATGTTTGTGTGAGACAGAGGGAGTGGTCGGGTCACTCCAATTTAGTTAATTTGGTGTCTTGTCTGAAACACAGTGAATCACTGAGTCTGAATCACAGTGTGATTCAGAACCCCCAGCCCAGACTGTTGTTTGGAAGCTGTTTAAAGTGGCAGCGGGTACACGTTAGTGGTAAGACGCACGGGTTCTACATGTCCATCATTCAGGTAAAGCTCATCAGAATCTGACCTGATGAGAAAAATGTTGTCGGTTACTTTCCAGTCTCTGTTCTTACGGAAGAACAAAAATATTTTATAAAATGAAAGGAGCAATTGATTCTGTTTTAGGGCATGCATACATGTAAATATAATCAGTGTAATTTTCCAAAGTCAGATCTTCAGTTGTTATGAATATTTCTGTCCATTCAGTCCCCCCATCCATGTACTTGTGCTGTGAAGCCGATGATGGGTCCTTTCAGTCATGTTAGTATGCTTGTATGTAGGTTTTGTTTTTCATCCCTGAATCAGCTGTATGCATATGTGTGTTTAAGTTTACCTGTCTGCGTAGGTATGTCTGTCTATATCAATAAGGTGAGTTAGTAAACATGCAGGACAGCAGCCCCCAAGGACCGGAGTCCAGGAGCTCTGGGCTCGAGCATCTTCATGTCATACGTATTTGTGAACACGCTCGTGTTTGAATGTGGTGCTTGTTATGGATAAACCGTGGCTAACACAGACTACAGAGGTCTTTCCTTTTTAGTCAGGCTACCACAGGCACCAATGCTGTTACCCACATTAGCATTATATACAGAGATGTGCAAGACAAAGGTGGCCTAGATTCATGTATGCAGCAGGGCAAAAACTATGGAGGAGTGCAACACAATAAAGAAGGCAAGGGTCACAAAGAGTAGATGCAGTTTTGTCTGTTTTGATCTAAAGGGCAAGTGTGTGTTTTAGTTTGGGGGTCGAGGCAGCAGGTTATGCATGTGTGTGTCTTCATGGCTCTGACAGCTTGGTGGAAGAAGCTTTTTCAGACCTGTCCAGTGTAGGTTGTGATGCTGCAGAGCCTCCTGATGTCAGGTAGGAGGTCACGCAGTCCATGAGAGGGGTGGGAGGAGTCTTTCATGATTGCAGTGGCACCGCATACACAGCGTGTGAGAAAGATCCCGGATGGAGGGAAGGGAATTCCCAATGATCTTCTCAGCTGTTCAGGAAACATGTTGCAGGGCCCTGCATTCCTGAGCGCTGCGAGTCCCAAACCACGTGGTGACACTGTACAGTGCCTTTGTGGAAGGCGATGAGGATAGGTGGTGGGAGGCTGGCTCTCTTCAGTCTCTGTAGGCAGTGAAGATAGTGTCATGTCTCCTTTGCTACAGAGCTACAGAGCTGGTGCTGGTGGTTCTTTGAGGTTCTCAGAGATGTTCACACCAAGAAGCTTAGCAGTAGACGCTGATAGGCAACGGGCAGTGATCGGCAGGCCTTCTCAGGTCAACCACTACTTCCTTTTGTTTTGTCCACATATAAGGACAGGTTGTTCTCCTGGCACCAGCTTACCAGATGTCCCACATCCACTCTGTACAGCGTCTCGTCGTTGTTGTTGCTGATGAAGCAGGCAACACTTGTGTTATCAGCAAATTTGGTGATGAGGTTGGACTCTGACTTTGCAGTGCTGTCATGGGTGAGCAGCGTGTACAACAGTGGGCTGCACACACCAATAACATTACCTCTGTTTGTGTCCACTACTGCCGCTGCCAGGGCTTTGATCTATTAAGGATTAGTAATTGAACAATCAGTGAAGAGGTTAGTGGTATGGTTAGATTGGGAAGTAACCCAATTTGTTCAGAAATACATTGTGTAACCAGAAGACAACAGAAACTGTATGCAAATTGTTGTAGAAGCTGCTGCTCCCTCTGCTGGTTAGAGTAGGACAGAGCTTTGCTGCATTAATCCGTTTTACGTGCACACACACAGACCGGGTTACTTTGACTGGACCCTCTCACTCTACCTATTTATTTTGTTCTTTCTTGCTTTTTTACACATCTAGATTTGGTGGATTATGGTAAACAGTCCTCACTGTTATAACAATGTGTCTGTCATTGCAGTCACAGATGAGGACACAGTCAAGAGGTACTACGCGAAGTTTGAGGAGAAGTTCTTCCAGACATGTGAAAAAGAGCTCGCCAAAATCAACACTTTCTATTCAGGTAACGGCTATAACTGTTGGCATTGCTCCTCACCATGTTATATACTATGCACTGCGGGAGTGTTCAAGGGTTTATTTTTTTTATTTTTATCCAAATGGACTCGGTGTGATTGATTCAGTTTACATGACTAGAATGCCGTTTTCTGAGTCTTGGTTTGTACTGAACTTTGTGGCCCCCAAAAACCAAACAAGTGTGAAAACATTGCATCTGTTCAACTGTTCCTTTCTGTGTTTTATATGCCATTTTCTTCCCAATCTCCATTCAGAAAAGCTGGCTGAGGCTCAGAGGCGATTTGCCACCCTGCAAAATGAACTGCAGTCGTCTCTAGATGCTCAGAGGGAGAGCTTGGCCAATGGGAGGGGCCTGAGAAGGAGGAAGACGGTGTTTGCCCTTTCGCAGCAGGAAAGATCCAAACACAGAAACATAAAGGACCTCCAGCTGGCCTTTTCTGAGTTCTACCTCAGCCTCATACTGCTACAAAACTACCAGGTGCAACTTCAGCTCAATACTAACCCTCTCTGGATTAAGTAATACAGTTTCCATCTTTAGAATAAAATGATTTTAATTTACATTTTTATTTAAAAGAAAGAACCATGAATTACTTATGTGTGATGTCAAGCTAAAATGAAGCAGTTATGCACTGTGGATGATTTGATGGTGATATTCAGTGATGAATCACAAGTCTGCTTTGGACAACAAATTGATTTTGGAACTTTACCAAAAGTCCAATGAAATAAAGGGATGACAGTACCCATGAAATAAGTAATTTATATAACACCTGAAATGTGTGCAAAATTTTGTGATTTTTTTTTTTTTTTTTTTTTTTTTGTTGTTTCTTTTTGGCATATTAAGCCCACCAAAAAGCGATTTAATTTGGGACAATAACAATAATAATAATAGATAATAAAAAACATTACTGGTACTTACTGGCACATTACAGATACCATGGCCCTTATAAGCCTGGTATAAGCTTAAATATTTGGTTAAAATTGAATAATGACAGATAATATTGATTTAATATTTTTTTATGGTAATGTTATGAATCTAAATAAGCATTAATTTGAACTATTTAGTCTTTGAGGACTTTTTTTTTTTTTTTAGTTTTATTTGCTAATGTTTGTTGACTCTACATCATTAAGGAAAGACTTTGAGGGAATTTCTGGCGCTCCATATCAAGAAGAGCCAGTTGAGGTGGTTTAGGCTAGAGTACTTCCTGGATGGATCTCTGTGGAGATGCTCCGCATATTTCTAATGAGAGGAGGCCCTGGGGCAGACTCACAGCTCGGTGGAGAGATTGGATACATGTAAGGCCAAAAGTGTTCGCTCACCTGCCTCGACTCGCATATGAACTTAAGTGACCTCCCATTCCTGATCCACAGGGTTCAATATGACGTCAGTCCAGCCTGTGCAGCCATAACAGATTCAACTCTTCTGGGAAGGCTGTCTACAAGGTTTAGGAGTGTGTTTGGGAATTTTTTACCATTCTTCCAGAAGTGCATTTGTGAGGTCCCACTGATGAGGCCTGGCTCTCAGTCTCCGCTCTAATTCATCCCAAAGATGTTCTATGGGTTGAGGTCAGGACTGCTTTGTACACTGGTGCACAGTCATGTTGGAAGAGGAAGGGGGCAGCTCCAATCTGTTCCCACAAAGTTGGGAGCTGGAATTATTCAAAATGACTTGTCCATCAGATTGCCAGATGGAGAAGCGCGAGTCATCACTCCAGAGAACGTCTCCACTGCTCCAGAGTCCAGTGGCGGTGTGTTTTACACCACTGCATCCAACCCTTTGCATTGCATTTGGTGATGTATAACTGCTGCAGCTGCTCGGCCATGGAAACCCGTTCATAAGGCTCTCTGCACTGTTCTTGAGCTAATCTGAAGGCCACGTGAAGTTTGGAGGAGTTTGTAGTAATTGACTGCAGAAAGTTGGAGACCTCTTCACACTATGCGCCTCAGCATCCGCTGACCCCGCTCCATCAGTTTACGTGTCCTACCACTTCATGGCTGAGTTGCCGTCATTCCCAAACACTTCCATGTTCTTATAATACAGCTGACAGGTGACTGTGGAATATTCAGGAGTGAGGAAATTTCACCACTGGATTTCTTGCACAGGTGGCATCTTATCACAGTTCCATGCTGGAATTCACCGAGCTCCTGAGAGCGACTCATTCTTTCACAAATAGTTGTAAAAAACAGTCTGCATGCCGAGGTGCTTGATTTTACACCTGTGGCCATGGAAGTGACTGGAACACCTGATTCCCATTATTTGGATGTGTGAGCGAATACCTTTGGCAATATAGGGTATCTCAGTGGACTTGGGAATGGCTTAAGAGTAGTGATGCCATGTTGTTGCAAACCAAGATTCTGCAGAATATAAGTAAGCCTTAGTAAGAACAAGTACAGACACAGGATGTATGTCAATCTCTCAGTACTCAGAAAGAAGTAAAGATTCAGACAAATTCCTTCACTGATATATTTCTTCCAGAATATTGGCATAGATGTAAAATATCTGAATGATAAAAATTAAAACTCAGTATGCCTCTTGAGCCAAATTAAATACTATACAACAATTTCTGCATATTCTTTATATTACTGTTGAATAGGTGTATGAGAAGCACAGTTGAAGGCATTTTTAGACCCTAAAACAAGGTTTAAAAGGTCCTAAATAGTTGTGTTCTCACTGTATTTGCCACGCAGAACCTGAACTTCACGGGTTTCAGGAAAATTCTCAAAAAACATGACAAGATTTTGGAAACGTTGAGGGGAGCTGACTGGAGGGTGGCTCATGTTGAAGTCGCTCCATTTTACACATGCAAGAAAATCACACAACTAATCTCTGAGACCGAGGTACGCGCGCACACACACACACACACACACACACACAGACTTATATATACAGACATTGCAGGACAGTTTAGAAATAAAACTTCCTCTTGTAACTGTATTGTGTTTCATGTTTTCCTCCTTGTGTGTCTTTTAGGCATTGGTCACAACAGAGTTGGAAGGTGGTGACAGGCAGAAAGCCATGAAGAGGCTGAGGGTGCCTCCACTGGGAGCTGCACAAGTCAGTTGCCCACACTTGACTCACTGCTACTATTAAGATTGTTAACTGCTTTGTCTTTCTTGAAGTAATTCTGTCAGTGAGGGAATGGTATTGCTTCATCTCTTAGTGGGTGTGCGTGCGTGTGTGTGTGTGTGTGTGTGTGTGTGTGTGTGTGTGTGTGTGTGTGTGTGTGTGTGTGTGTGTGTGTGTGTGTGTGTGTGTGTGTTGGTCCTACTTTGTCTCTAAAGTGTGTTTGTCTGTTCACAGCCTGCTCCGGCTTGGACCACCTTCAGAGTTGGTCTTTACTGTGGAGTGTTCCTTGTCTTAATAGTCACTGTGGTCATTGCAGGTATTATACACATGTTTCTACAGATTAAATGACACTGCTATATTTATAAAAATAGGGTGACTTGATTTTTTTTACTTCCTGGAATCTTTCATAGTCCATATAGCAGAAACATTTATTTTTTGAATATTAGTCATATTGCGCCACACAGTTTCATGGGGTAAATGAATCACTGGGGTCAGGAGAGGAGGTTGGCGTGGTTTGTCCTGAGCTCAACCTGAGCAAAGCTGCAATTCCTTAAATTGATGCAATACTTTACAACAGCTGCTTGCTTTAACCCCCCCCCCCTCCCCCCAGGAGCGATAGCTTCTTTCACTGCATTGACACACTTAAACATCTCCAGTTCAGAGGCTTTTGCAGGCACACATCTTTTACCGAATCCCCCAAGCGATGTTTGTAAAGGTTGTGGTGCTTGGACACATCCATTATTTTGTGGGGCGTGACGGCCATGTTTAAAGCTGCGGATGTGGATGATGATAAGTTCAGAGAAGATGACAAGTTAACTGACACGAGATGGTGTTATTTAGAGACAGTGGTCGTTTTGAATGGTCTAAATAGAGCTAAGAGTTCCCAAAGACTGCTGTTGATCCTGCCCAGCTCTGCTGACACACCTGACATCCTTTCTGACCTTGTCTGCAGTATGAGTGCAAGTAGAGCATCAGGAGTTACACATATCTTGATCCAGACAGACAATGTTCAAATTGATGGATGCTGGACTTGCGAATCTTCAAGCCAGGAAGTTATTCTGATATGGTCATTTGAGCACAGATATATGGGATCAGACAGGCCAAATCTAATTTTATTTGCATATATATTTGGTGTCTATTTTAAGTTTGACTACATAAACTAATGTGCAGATGAAGAAAGAAATTGCAACAAAAATCCAAAAAATTCAGAAGTGTATCAACCATATATTTTTTTTTTTTTTTCAATCATGACCTCGTTATATAGACGTGCTTCTAGTAAGCTTGGAAATCGAATGAAACTGCAAACAGTCTAAATTGTAGTGTCTGTACGCCTGAAGTAAACAAGGTATGAGAAATCACAAAATGTTGCTTAACATGTTCACGTTTACGTGTGTCAAGCACAAAAGTAGTGAAAGTAATTATGTTTCCAGTTTTGTTAAATTCCCTCTATGTAAATCATTGCTGACTTATCTGACCATGATTACGTATCTAAATGATACAACAAAAGAAAGGATTCAAAGAGGAAGAAACAGCGACACGAATCTTGCTTTTGCTGCTGATATACAGAACATAATATGCAGCTACTGTAACACGACACGACTGGATGACTGGGTGGATTTTTTATTTAATTTTTACGTCAAACATATTTAAACAGGAAACTTAGACAAAATGGGAATGCATCTTGCATCTAAATGAGGCTTATATGTACTCTGTGATTGCCAGGCCTGAACCACTTCATCACCATGAGACGTTCCCTTTTATAACATCTACGTAAACAAAACTGCATCTTCTCATCTAATGTTTTCCATTTACTGAAATATTCATATTTTAATGTTATATACAATAATGTGTGTGTGTATGTTAATTTTTATTTCATTTCAGTTAAAACATCAAGGTGAAACTGAGGGTTGTAGTAGCGCTAGAAATACATGAGGTTTACTCTCAGGCCTGCCTATCACATTGTTTATCTTCACAGGGGCTGTGGTGCTTCCTAGATCTGAAATCTGGCCGATGGTCAGGATCTACAGGGGAGGCTTCCTGTTAATAGAATTCCTCTTCCTTTTGGGTATATGCAAACACACACACGATCATGTGCTTAGGTGCTAAGTTAAAGCTGACTGTCCATACATCAGATTCAGATGGAAGATTTTCTTGATAACTGGAAAACTGATGTTGCTTCACAGTGGTTAAATTGGAAAACTATCTTAAAATAGCCATGTCAGCTGTGCTGGTTCCCTGTCCTCACTTCCTTGTTTGTTTTTCAGGGATTAACACTTACGGCTGGAGACAGGCAGGAGTTAATCATGTGCTCATATTTGAACTCAATCCCAGAAACAACCTCTCGCACCAGCATCTGTTTGAGGTCAGACAACACAAATATTAGCCTGCCGTCTGGGTTAATGAAATGATGTCTCTTTTTTCAAATGATGGATGGATTTTTATTTTTAAGTAATAGACCAAGCTGTCATATATATGTATAGGCTTGAAAAATGTTCAAGCTGCATGGTAAAGAAGAAAGAAACTTGGAAATACTGTCTTTGCCATGAAAGGGCATTAAGCCACCGAACACTAATGAATGAATTGTGTGTTTGTGCAGATTGCAGGCCTGTTGGGGGTGTTGTGGTGCGTCAGCCTGCTTTCCTGTCTCTTCAGTGACAGCATCCTCGTACCAATGCAGGCCAACCCACTTGTTCTTTACGGCTTCTTCCTGCTGTTTCTCATCAACCCCTTAAAGACCTGTTACTACAAGTCACGCTTCTGGCTGCTGAAACTCCTGGTAACATCACGCAATCTCACGCCAATAGCAATCTGTGTACTGTGTTAACTGTTCGTCAAGCTTGGGTGCAACTATATGGTATATATATGGTGAAGGTTTCGTCGTCATGGTTTCTCCTTCAGTTATTCTTTTTTTTTTCTGCAACTGTCTGCATATATGTGGTGGGTTGGTGCCAAGATTGACAAAAAGAACACATTTTTTTTATATGCAATTTGATCCTGGTGCAAGTGTAAGTTTATTTTTTGTTTTTCTTTGTGCATTTACAGTATGAGAGTGAGGGTGAATGTGACCTTCACCAGCCCTCTGACAGTCTGATTTAACAAACTTCACTGAGACCTGAGACTGAATCTGGCAGAGGGTTAAACAGACGACGAAGTACAGAAAGACAAAGACAGTGATGGATGTGGTATATGTGGTGTGGAGTGTGTAAATGAGTGTATGATGGTTGTGGGGTTTTCTTGGATGCAACACCCCAAACCCCCCAAATTTACACCAGAGGGGCTACAGAATTCCACACAGGCCTTCGGGACTCCAAAGTTAGGGACGGTCTCTCCCGCTTCCTATTATCCTGACTGCTAAAGGCACCGTGGGATGGGGAAGGCAGACGTGGCACAAGCTTCTCCCCCTGTGATTGCAGACAACAATGGAGCAACGCCAAGATCCATGACCAAGTTGGAAGATGAAACACTTGAGGTGTAAACTGGAAGCGTTGGGTCCAGGGAGGGTGAGAGGTCCGTGTGCCAGGGGGCAGGAGAGGAGGATGCTGAGTCTGTTCTGAGCTGAACTCCGTGAAGCCTGTTTGATTTCATCTCTGAACACACGTCTCTCCTAAACAATAAACATTGTTCTGCTGGACCTTGCTGTCTAGCTCCTACAAGTACACCTCATACTTAACTTCAATTTTTACTTCAATTGTTTTTGTTCATTCCTCAATAATTTACTCTCCCTTCTGGAAAACAAGTTCAATTATACACAGACTGAAGACCAACTAGAATGTACTTGTATTCAGTGTTCAGTTTTTATTGTGAAGGTAAAGTCAACTGTGTCTGACTTTCTCCACAGTTTCGAGTGGTGACTGCTCCATTTCATCGCGTAGGATTTGCTGACTTCTGGCTGGCTGACCAGCTAAACTCTCTAGTGGTGGTTTTGATGGATCTGGAGTACATGATCTGCTTCTACAGTTTTGAGCTCGACTGGAAAAAACACAACGGACTCATCAGCAAAGGTGCGACTGTAAGATTAGAAACAGCTGAAGACTAATTACCGAATGTGTATTTCAAAGTTTTGAAAACCGATGACTGACACTTTCCACGTGAACCTGTCCAGGTAATGATTTGTGTAATTCCTACTCCTACGGCGTTCGCGCAGTGATCAAGTGTCTGCCTGCATGGTTCCGATTCGTCCAATGTCTGCGACGTTACCGTGACACCAAGCGAGCCTTTCCTCATCTGGTTAATGCTGGGAAGTACTCCACGTCCTTTTTCGTTGTCACTTTCTCTGCCCTCTACAGCACACACAAAGGTAAAGTGACACACCACTCTGGTTCTGGACTCAGTACCCGTTTTGGGAAAAAAAAAACTGATGTTGCCTGAATAGAAGATACAACGTAAATCAAACTTCTTTAGGTTAATGGGTATCCCTACTTTCTCTTTCTTTGCAAGTGTGTTTAATCATATTTTCATTTGACTGTTTCTTCTTTACTGAAATGCTACTTGTTGGTTTTAATTTAAATCAATGTTGTTTATGTGTAAAGTTAGGCCCAGGAGTATTTTAGCAATGATGTATTTTTTAATGGTTTTGCCTTTATACGCTGCCTCAAAGGGTTTGAAATTAAACAGTTTGTCAAAGATGAAAATAAGGCACTTACCATTTTAAGGAAAGTGCCTCAATTTTTTATGGGTTCAGACATTTCTGGGCAAGTGACATAATTGTAAGTCTAACCGTAGTTTGACACTAGCAAAAAGTCCTTTGCAGTCAGTTCCTGAAGTCTGGAGCTCATGGACACCGCCACATTCTAATGGCGTTTTTACATTGTTGATGGCCCGGGTTTCATTTCTTGCAAAGCCGCAGTCCGTCGTTTTAGCGGACATCCTCGTCCCACCTCGGCCTGCCACAGAAGTGACCCGTTGGCCTCTGTTTACGTTAGTCCTGACCCGTGATGAAGTGTTCCCTCGGAGAGGAGTTATTGGTGGGGCCGGCTCGAAACGCCAACCCGTGTCAGTCAATGTAAAAAGGAGAAGCGACACGCCAGATTCGGGTGTTAATCGCGGGATATCCGCCGGTGTAAACAGGGCTTCAGCGGGGCTTCAGCGGGGCTTCAGCGGCTCTTGGAAGTGCTTTACTAGGCCGTCGTGGTAAACCCAGTTGGCGTTTCGGTCTTCAGTTACTGAGGAGCATACTCTCGACTGACTTGGCCATCACATATCAACATTTATTCGCCTTCAAAAAGTCTTGAACGTTTAGGATCACTATCCATGTGCACTGCAAAATGGCATCCTCTCAGCCTTGCCACATTTGGTTGGATAAGCCTGGGAAGGCGCCTTCGTCTTGTGCCAGCAGTGACTCGGTGACCAAACAACAGTGAGCCTGGTGCCTTCGCAGTCGTACATGATCAGTGCCCCTCGCGTTCGACACAGGACCTGGTCTACTTTGTATTGGGATCATTTTTAAATCTGGAGAATCATATCAAGTAGACATTCATGTCTGTCATCCCTCCTGTTTTTGCTCAGGATTTGGAAAAGATGCAGCAGATGAAAAACTTTGTTTACACTAAATTTCATGCAACCTACTACAATTAGGCTTCTGTTCTTGTGCTACATAAAACAGACAATAAGCTGATAAGATTACATGCTTGTCATACATAGTTACATATGCTTATTTTTGAAAGTTCCCGATGTTTCCTTTTATAATCCATATACACTTGTAGTTTGTTTGTTTGTTACTTACTAAAGTTTTACAAACTAAAACTGCTAACTGAAAATTAGGCCATCTCTAGTTTTGTTGTTTTATCAATGTTTTAATGAGTTTAATGAATGTTCTAATTTATTTAGACAAATAACTTCAAGTGTGTTCGAAAGCACAGAATTGATGGGAGTAATTAAATGTAGTGATGGTGTAGAGACGAAATGAAAGCCCACTTTATCAGATACAAATGACCGTTCACCTCACCCAGAGCCAAGCACACACTTAACTCTTAAATGTTGAACATGTATCTCCTTTAGAAAGCTGTCCCATTCAGATGTTTGCAGTTCTATTTATTGTGAGCTCATTCTTTTGGCTATATTTTTAAGTTGCACGCATACGTATGTGACTAGAAGAGACGGCAACGTAAATACGAATGCTCAAACCTGGACAAAACAAGGCTAGGGGTGGCCTAAACTTTTGCACAGTACCTTCTGCGCCTGTGCATGCGTGTGTTGGTGGGTTTGTATGTCTGCGTGTGTCTGGTGTGCCAGACGTTGTAGCTGGTATGTTTATAAAACATTATGTGCTTTCTACAAAAGTTTATCAAAAAAACAAGGCACTTCACAATTTAACTGTTTTAAAAATAATTAAAAGCTCTTCTGATGGCAGGCATTGGAAATGAGTTGCACTAGAAAAAGCATTGAGAGAAGGTTATTTGTCTATTGTTTACAAATAAACAGGAGACAAATAAACTTTAAGGATTTAAATTCTAATTTAATCTGAAAAAAAAGGGTCCAAATTCTTCCTGAAGTACCCAAACCTGGATTACTGAAAGCCCTTGCAATAAATACACTTATTAATAGTTAAATTAATGAATGAACAAATAAATAATTATGTTGAGTTCATTGTTTTATTTTTTGTATGATTAGGCAACTTTATTAAATAAAGGTCTAACTGGTTATGCCGTGTCTTTACCTCCTCAGAGCATCAGGAAGAAGCCCAGATTTTCTTCTATTTGTATGTTGGCTGTTTAGTAGTCAGCTCATGTTACACACTAATCTGGGATCTAAAGATGGACTGGGGCCTATTTGACCGCAATGCAGGAGAAAATACCTTCCTGAGAGAGGAGATAGTTTACCCACACAAGGTATTTCTTTAGACAGAAATATCTGACACTCTTAGTCCTTGAGATTTTAAACTGTCATGTAATGATGTGCCGATGGCTGTATTATTTTTCCATATTCTCTCTCCTCCAGGCCTATTACTACAGTGCCATAGTGGAGGATGTGCTCTTGCGTTTTGCATGGATTTTAACCATCACCCTCACCACACTAACTGATTTTCATGGCATTTCTGACATACTAGCTACAGTGTTGGCTCCTCTGGAGGTCTTTAGGTAAACAAAGTCTTCATGTTTTCAAAAATGTTCTCTCTCTATTAAATTCCCTGTCTTTTCTTATTCCCCTGTTTTCCATATGATTGTTTAGCCCCGGAAAAACAATAGTCTGGATGTCTTGGAAATGTAAATTTAAAAAAATAATGAAACTGATTCTTTTGTTTCCTTTTTCTATTTCTTTGCAGTTAGTATGAACCCAAGATATTTAAGATTTTTTTTTTTTCCTCTTCAACCTAATTTTATATTTGAATGTGTCTACTTTTGCACTTTTCAAAACTACAGGCACAATTCAGTGCTAGTAAGGAGGCAATTTGATGCAGTAGTATCCATGTATCCAAGTATCCATAACAGACTTGATGTTGAACACTTCAAACACATGTTCATTCAGTTCAGTTTGCAGAATGTACTGCAACCCAGTACGGTGGCTGCGGTTGGGATGCCTCACGGCACTGTAAAAGCAACTGTCTCTTCCTGCTGTAATACCCCGTTACGTTATGAGTTCATAGTGTCAAAAATACTTTATTATTAAAGGTTTTTTTTCTGGAATAGGCACGTGGCTGGTTGTGCAGTTGTATACATACAACCAAAACACACCATATTTTGGCAACATTAGTTTTTAGAATATGTTGCATTTCTAAAACAACTGAGTGTTTGAGGATCACCTTTGTCATTGTGGGAATAGTTTGCCACATTAACTAATGCTGGTTGAGGCGGTAGCAATATGGACTTAAATGCTGGTTAGAGATTCTGGCTCCAGAGAAGGGATGTCCTTGACCTTGTTATTTATCAACATACAGAGGCAGCAAGTGGCAGCACATCTGTATGTGTGTATATGTGTGTAAGCACATGCTGGACTGTCTCTTTAACTGCGACTCGCTCTCAACTGAGCCAACACTGAGGAAGGCGGTGTGCCATGGGGCTGCAGTTCACATCTTCACCACATGGTGTCACTGTTAGACACTGTTCCACACGGTCGTACGTCTGTGTCATGTACTACGTTAAAAAAAAAACCCAAAACCTTTCCTGTGCAAGAGAGTTAATATTAATCTTGTGCAGAGGTAGCAACAGCATCTCTAGACTCGGAGGTATGTGGAGAGGACCATCTCACAGTGGAGATCTGTATTTTGGTCAGATGACCTATGTTTTTGGAAGATGCCAAAATACAACTAAGATCAGTCAAATCAACAAAGTCCAAAGACCGGGGTTTGTGATTTCATTGGATTTAGTCAGTGACAACAGCAAAGGTTATTTACACTTTTGTGTGCTGCTGGTGTGCTGTAGTTCATACTGTCTGCAAAGAAACCCTTTGTCTTTCTTTTTTTTACACTTTCCTTTTGATCACATTTTTTTCCAGTTTAGGTTTATAGATCAAATAATGGACATAAAGCCTGGAAAAAAAGTGAAAGTGAAAGCTATAACCAGTCAGCATTTGTCCCTTTTTAGACGATTTGTCTGGAACTTCTTCCGACTGGAGAACGAACATCTGAATAACTGTGGTGAGTTCAGGGCTGTCAGAGACATTAGTGTGGCTCCACTCAACGCTGATGATCAGACCCTGCTGGAGCAGATGATGGACCAGGAGGACGGAGTCAGGAACCGGCAAGGCAAGAAGAGCTGGAAGAGGAGCTACAGTATGAGTCTACGCAGGCCCAGACTGGCCTCACAGTGAGTGTCTAGCTGGGGTCTCGTGTTCATCTGGGTTTAAGTTGGGACTTCCACTGTGCCGTTGTAACGCCTCGATCCTTGCCTTTGTCAGTTGGGACTGTGTGACATCTTCCACAGCTGCGCTCAGCGTTTAGTCTGAGCTGTTTGTTAATGTTAAACGTTCAGCTCATCTAAAACAGTCGTAGTAAAGCCTTGGCTTTTGCAGTGCTGGGATGGAGGTGACTGCACGCTCAGTGCAGCTGCACAGAGGGACCTGGACATCCTGACCAGTCAGATTATTTCCCCACTTTCATGGCAGGGCCGGGGTTGGGTGCACGTTTGTTTCCCTTCATACTTCAGTTTGGCTCAGGTGAAGATGATGACGATCAGGGTGCACACTTAGACACAAACATTTACACCACAGACGTTAAACTGTTCACTTTGACAGCATGAGTGACGTTACTGTTAAAACCATCTCTTGGCTGTGAAATGCAGTTTCTCAGCTTTCGGAAAACATTGGAATTTTTCTGATAGCATAAACCATAGCATAATTACACCAATGCAAACGTGTCGCCAGCAGTGCAGCTCGGCGTCAGAGCGTTGTCACCAGGGCCTCGCGCACGGATGGAGTAACCAGGAATGTGGCTTTGATGTTTCATGTTCGGTAAGAATTGACTCTGTAATCACCTTCTGCTCCTTTCCCTCTTCAGGTCAAAGACCCGTGACACCAAGGTTTTGATAGAGGACACGGATGACGACTCCTGACATCAGGCCACGCCCCTCGCCTGGGTTCAGAATTTATTCAAAGGAGGAAACTCCACCTCCTAAATGAGAAATTACCCAGTGAACGGGCGTTGGAACTCTCAACCAAGGAAGAGCTTTGAACTCATATTATTTTCTCCATGCATGAGCCTCTGCTTGGAGTCATTTCAAGAGAGGAACGCTCACTTTTCGGGCTCATCACTTAAACTACCTTGCCCAAGTGGTCAGTGAAAACCTCTCCAGTCAGCCAGCAGTGGACTCTTTAACGGCATCTAGTGCACAGCCTTCCCTTTGGGTCTTCTCAAAGCCTCAGCATGAACAACTAAATGGACCAAAACCGATCTGGCATGAAGCGTTCCTGCTCTTCTTCAGTGCCACATACCACTCCCAACAGAGACATGTGAACAACTTCAGTGTCAGTGCGGTCTGTTATCCACATGTCCCAACCTCTTGTTAATGTTAGAAAGAGGCCTTTAACATATTATGTGCTATTGGCACATTACGTAATTTAATGTAAGCTTTTAATTTGAAGTATGGAATGAACTTGTAGCTTTTCTTCAACAGTAATATAATTTAAAAGTTTCCACTTGATCTTTCTCTTCTGTTATGACAATCGCAGACTGTGCTGATGAATAAATGGCATGTCAGTCAGTCACTGTGCTCTTTAACACACTTTGATTTATCACACATTTTTCCTCTTGCACTTTTCCATGCTTTAGGAACACAAAAAGGTGAAGAACACACTTTTGAAGGACCGGTAGATTGGAACAGAATACCTTTTATGCTCTTTGAGAACCTCAGGAGAACACGTACAGGCAGCAGTTGTTGATAACTCTGTAAATATGACGGGCTCAGACATATTTAAAGTGCAAACCATCAAAAACAGCTGCTGGAACGACTGACTGTGCAGTTAAGAAGTCATTTTGCTTTTTTCAGAAGCGATGAAGAACACTAACTTCAGCTAACCGTCTTCAGTGTCTTCGGTAGGGAAGCAGCGTGCTCCGCCCCCCGAATGTACGATGACTTTTTATTTTTTCCACAACAGGGAGACATGCTTCAAAATACATGTGAACATATTTAGCTTTAACATAAACACAAACATGCCCCCAGAGAGCCTAATCTGAATTCTGTTTGATGAGGAAGGCGTTGATTTATGGAAAATGTGTGTCAGATGGGTTTATTGAAATGTGATGATGATGGTGAAGAGTCTCCTGTCTGTCCCCGACGGGTTCAAACTCGCCATCAAAACCATTTCATGTCATTTCATTACCAGTTATAACAGTTACGCTTGCTTGAAAGAGACATTTTCATCTTGCAACACTGACTTTCATATACTAGTATTTTATTTTTTTTAATGTTTGGTATAAAACTCAGTGTCACCTCATGCACTTGTGTCCCACCATGCAGCTACCTGATGATGCAAGACGCCAATCAGTGCAGCAGAGGATGTAGCTCAAGGTTCACGGCGTGACATTAAAGTTTCAAAGATGTACGATTTTCATGAGTTCTCATAAATTATTGTTTAATATTTTAATGAGTGTAAACTTAATAGATCCTGCTTCCAGTTATGTTATGGCGTTTTAAAATATCCCAGTGTGTTGATTTGGTTGTGTATAGGTAGTGTTCCAAATGTTCGTGTTTGAGATATCCTATTTGACAAATAAAAACTAAAAGCCACATAGTAACTTTGGGCCAAACCTTTAAATTTAATTGGTGTGCTACTTTGAAAAAATAAAAAAAAGAGGAAAATACCAAAAAAGTAGTTTTTGTCACCATAGTCTCAAGATGAATTGGATCAAACATTTTGAACGTTTGTTTTCTTTCATTGGTGTTTTGTTTTTCATGAATGCTTTTGCTCGTGCTTCTCTACGACCAGCGGCTGGACGGCATCTGGGACCCTGCAGACGTGTCGTTCTACCAGCTGAGCTTGCAGAACCGCTCCTAATTTCTAATTTATTTTATTTTTGGTACATAGTATCTATAATTCCCTATAAATGAGCTTAATGAATATTCTTTAAGATCGGCCATTGTCAGTGCCAGATGTTGACTGCTGGAGTATCGCTAGAAAACCCACACTGAAGGCAAAGGTACTAACCACCAAGCCACTGTCATCTGCTCCCTCCGTGGACTTGTTAGGTTGGACCGTTGCATCACATGATACAGCCCAAAAAGTCACTTTGTAGCATCACATAATTTATTGGTGGAAAAGGTTTGTCCAATCAAAATTCCTTTAAGAACTGTGCATTAGCAGTATCTGTGCATCTATTATACCAATGTACATGAAAAATCCATGTAAGGCCCAAGACTAGTTTGTATTACCTTGTTTTTTTAATGGTAAGAAAAATGTTAAGACAAGTAGCAGGAATAGGCATAATTCAAGAAAAATTAATTTGGAAAAGCATAAATCAGATATTCTGCACTGCAGAACCTCAGTTCCAGTGGTTCACAGCAAGTGGATCTGAAGTTATGGCACTTGTAACGGTACCACAGTTGTAGAAATGGCACGTCCCACCTACCTGAAATGTATAAACAACAGGATGACACGGGAGACGTGGCCGGCCGTCACTGAATCCACGTCAGTTATATTTACTAACACGTCATTCAACACGCTGTTAACATTCTCTGTTTAAATATTCACTCAGTATGTGACTGTCTACGAGTTGACTCCTCAGACACACTTCTGCGTTGACAAAATAAATAGCGTTTTACCAAAACTAAGTCATCTTCATAGTCCAGACAGATTCTGGTGTTATTGCATCCTTAATGCACCTTTAACCACATGCTATAAAGTATTTCCAGGACACGTTTCACAGCAGGATGTAAGCAAACATGAAGTGTTAACAAATAAATCTTTAAATGTGAACTGTTTTACCAAAACATAATTAAATAATTAAAGGAGTATAAAGAAAAGGATGACACGGGGGACGTGGCCTGCCGTCACTGAATCCTCATCGGTTACGTGCGTTGTCATCTTGGAGGATAGTGATCTTTTTTCTGCACTGAGATTACCCTCCTGAGATTCTGATCCATCAGAAAACGATGCTGGACTTGGTTGAGGAGGTCAGATCACTGAAAATCCAGAACTCCGAGAAGGACAAGCGGATGTCCGTCAGGATGATACTCAGTACTAGCAGTTATTCATCATCATCTGTTGACAGAAGATCACCTTTTACGACTGTGAATTGTGATAAAATAGAGCTGAAGTACAAACATCAGGACATGGAGGATGACGTTGACCCGCATCATAACTTCAACTATGATATCATCATTAACTGCTGCTATTACTCAGAGGATCGGTACAACAGGACAGTTCAGTCTGACAACAATCTTTTTATTATACATTTCAACAGCAGAAGCATGTGTTCAAACTTTAATAAAATCAAGCATTATCTGAGCCAGTTTGAACTACCATTCAGTATTATAACCATCTCTGAAACGTGGATCAGCCCTGAGATGGGAGCTGACTTTGATCTGGATGGATATGAATTCAACTACGTCAACAGAGAGAGGAAGACTGGTGGAGGAGCGGCTGTGCATGTGGACTAAACCTGAACCGGACTGGTGGAAAAAATGACAAGAGGGATGGATGATATATTTGAATGTTTAACAGTAGAAATGTATATGGAATAGAAAAAGAATGTAATTATAAGCTGCATGTATAGAACACCAGGGTCTAACTTAGAAACCTCCCGGAAGTGGTTTGAGGACACGTATGTAGGTTCAACTCAGAAGGTCTTCTCCATCTGTGGGGATTTTAACATTCATCTGCTTAACACAAATAATCACAAACCAACAAAAGAGTTTATCCATACAGTGCAGTCTGGGCCTGTGTCCTAAAATGACCAGACCTGGTAGAATAACTTCTCACAGTACAATGTTAGCAGACAACATATTTACAACCCTGATAGAAAACAAAGCAATAAGTGGATTATTAATAAATGATATCAGTGATCACCTACCAGTTTTTGTACTGGCCTTGGTTGGTTTTGGTGTCGGAGTGCAACATAGTGGGATTGGGTGGAGGTCTGGGTGCTCTCAGGGTGCACCGTCTGTGTGCGTGAATATGTAGTATATACTGCAGTATATGTAGTATATAGTGTAGTATATGTAGTATACTGTAGTATATGTAGTATATGTAGGGTGTAGTATATGTAGTGTATTATATGTAGTATATACTGTAGTATATGTAGTGTGTAGTATATGTAGTGTATACTGTAGTATATGTAGTATATATTGTAGTATATATAGTGTAGTATATGTAGTGTAGTATATGTAGTATATACTGTAGTATATGTAGTGTGTAGTATATGTAGTGTATACTGTAGTATATGTAGTATATATTGTAGTATATATAGTGTAGTATATGTAGTGTAGTATATGTAGTATATACTGTAGATCAGCAAGTATCCAACAGACATCCATAGAGACAGGTGAAGGCAGACACTGGGATGGTCAGAGGTGGAACTGCAGGTCAGCAAGCAGCTCCTGAGGTTCTGGTCCACAGGACATGGACAGAAGAGAAAAAGTGTAATATATGTAGTATATACTGTAGTATATGTACTGTATAGTGTGGTATATGTAGTATATACTGTAGTATATACTGTAGTGTATGTATTGTATAGTGTGGTATATGTAGTATATACTGTAGTATATAGTGTAGTATATGTAGTATACTGTAGTATATGTAGTATATACTGTAGTATATGTAGTGTGTAGTATATGTAGACAGCATATAGTATGTAGTATGTATATGTAGTATGTAGTGTAGTATATGTAGTATATACTGTAGTATATGTAGTATGTAGTGTAGTATATGTAGTATGTAGTGTAGTATATGTAGTATATACTGTAGTATATGTAGTATATAGTGTGGTATATGTAGTATACTGTAGTATATGTAGTATATACTGTAGTATATGTCGTGTATAGTGTAGTATATAGTGTAGTATATGTAGTATACTGTAGTATATGTAGTATATACTAGAGTATATGTAGTGTATAGTGTGGTATATGTAGTATATGTAGTATATACTGTAGTATATGTAGTATATACTGTAGTATATGTAGTATATACTGTAGTATATGTAGTGTGTAGTATATGTAGACAGCATATAGTATGTAGTATGTATATGTAGTATCTAGTGTAGTATATGTAGTATCTAGTGTAGTATATGTAGTATATACTGTAGTATATGTAGTATGTAGTGTAGTATATGTAGTATATACTGTAGTATATGTAGTATATAGTGTAGTATATGTAATATACTTTAGTATATGTAGTATATACTGTAGTATATGTAGTGTATAGTGTGGTATATGTAGTATATAGTGTGGTATATGTAGTATATAGTGTAGTATATGTAGTATGTAGTGTAGTATATGTAGTATGTAGTGTAGTATATGTAGTATATACTGTAGTATATGTAGTGTATAGTGTAGTATATAGTGTAGTATATGTAGTATACTGTAGTATATGTAGTATATACTAGAGTATATGTAGTGTATAGTGTGGTATATGTAGTATATAGTGTGGTATATGTAGTATATAGTGTAGTATATGTAGTATGTAGTGTAGTATATGTAGTATGTAGTGTAGTATATGTAGTATATACTGTAGTATATGTAGTGTATAGTGTAGTATATAGTGTAGTATATGTAGTATACTGTAGTATATGTAGTATATACTAGAGTATATGTAGTGTATAGTGTGGTATATGTAGTATATGTAGTATATACTGTAGTATATGTAGTATACTGTAGTATATGTAGTATATACTGTAGTATATGTAGTATATAGTGTAGTATATGTAGTATACTGTAGTATATGTAGTATATACTGTAGTATATGTAGTGTATAGTGTGGTATATGTAGTATATAGTATGGTATATGTAGTATACAGTAGAGTATATGTAGTATTGTGTGGTATATGTAGTATATACTATAGTTAATATAGTGTATAGTGTAGTATATGTAGTATATACTATAGTTAATATAGTGTATAGTGTGGTATATGTAGTATATACTATAGTTACTATAGTGTATACTGTAGTATATGCAGTATATACTATAGTTAATATAGGGTATAGTGTAGTATATGTAGTATATACTATAGTTAATATAGTGTATAGTGTAGTATATGTAGTATATGCTGTAGTATATGTAGTATATACTGTACTATATGTAGTATGTAGTGTAGTATATACTGTAGTATATGTAGTATATAGTGTAGTATATGTAGTATACTGTAGTATATGTAGTATATACTGTAGTATATGTAGTGTATAGTGTGGTATATGTAGTATATAGTGTGGTATATGTAGTATATAGTGTGTTATATGTAGTATATAGTGTAGTATATGTAGTATATAGTGTAGTATATGTAGTATGTAGTGTAGTATATGTAGTATGTAGTGTAGTATATGTAGTATATACTGTAGTATATGTTGTGTATAGTGTAGTATATAGTGTAGTATATGTAGTATACTGTAGTATATTTAGTATATACTAGAGTATATGTAGTGTATAGTGTGGTATATGTAGTATATACTGTAGTATATGTAGTATATACTGTAGTATATGTAGTATATACTGTAGTATATGTAGTATACTGTAGTATATGTAGTATATACTATAGTTAATATAGTGTATAGTGTAGTATATGTAGTATATACTATAGTTAATATAGTGTATAGTGTAGTATATGTAGTATATGCTGTAGTATATGTAGTATATACTGTAGTATATGTAGTATATACTGTAGTATATGTAGTATGTAGTGTAGTATATACTGTAGTATATGTAGTATATAGTGTAGTATATGTAGTATACTGTAGTATATGTAGTATATACTGTAGTATATGTAGTGTATAGTGTGGTATATGTAGTATATAGTGTGGTATATGTAGTACATAGTGTGGTATATGTAGTATATAGTGTGGTATATGTAGTATGTAGTGTAGTATATGTAGTATGTAGTGTAGTATATGTAGTATATACTGTAGTATATGTTGTGTATAGTGTAGTATATAGTGTAGTATATGTAGTATACTGTAGTATATTTAGTATATTCTAGAGTATATGTAGTGTATAGTGTGGTATATGTAGTATATACTGTAGTATATGTAGTATATACTGTAGTATATGTAGTATACTGTAGTATATGTAGTATATACTGTAGTATATGTAGTATATACTGTAGTATATGTAGTATGTAGTGTAGTATATACTGTAGTATATGTAGTATATAGTGTAGTATATGTAGTATACTGTAGTATATGTAGTATATACTGTAGTATATGTAGTGTATAGTGTGGTATATGTAGTATATAGTGTGGTATATGTAGTATATAGTGTGTTATATGTAGTGTATAGTGTGGTATATGTAGTATGTAGTGTAGTATATGTAGTATGTAGTGTAGTATATGTAGTATATACTGTAGTATATGTTGTGTATAGTGTAGTATATAGTGTAGTATATGTAGTATACTGTAGTATATTTAGTATATTCTAGAGTATATGTAGTGTATAGTGTGGTATATGTAGTATATACTGTAGTATATGTAGTATATACTGTAGTATATGTAGTATACTGTAGTATATGTAGTATATACTGTAGTATATGTAGTATATACTGTAGTATACTGTAGTATATGTAGTATATAGTGTAGTATATGTAGTGTATAGTGTGGTATATGTAGTATATAGTGTGGTATATGTAGTATACAGTGTAGTATATGTAGTATAGTGTGGTATATGTAGTATATACTATAGTTAATATAGTGTATAGTGTGGTATATGTAGTATATACTATAGTTAATATAGTGTATAGTGTAGTATATGTAGTATATACTATAGTTAATATAGTGTATAGTGTAGTATATGTAGTATATACTATAGTTAATATAGTGTATAGTGTGGTATATGTAGTATATACTATAGTTAATATAGTGTATAGTGTGGTATATGTAGTATATACTATACTTAATATAGTTTATAGTGTGGTATATGTAGTATATACTATAGTTAATATAGTGTATAGTGTAGTATATGTAGTATATACTATAGTTAATATAGTGTATAGTGTGGTATATGTAGTATATACTATAGTTAATATAGTGTATAGTGTGGTATATGTAGTATATACTATAGTTAATATAGTGTATAGTGTGGTATATGTAGTATATACTATAGTTAATATAGTGTATAGTGTGGTATATGTAGTATATACTATAGTTAATATAGTGTATAGTGTGGTATATGTAGTATATACTATAGTTAATATAGTGTATAGTGTGGTATATGTAGTATATACTATAGTTAATATAGTGTATAGTGTGGTATATGTAGTATATACTATAGTTAATATAGTGTATAGTGTGGTATATGTAGTATATACTATAGTTAATATAGTGTATAGTGTGGTATATGTAGTATATACTATAGTTAATATAGTGTATAGTGTGGTATATGTAGTATATACTATAGTTAATATAGTGTATAGTGTGGTATATGTAGTATATACTATAGTTAATATAGTGTATAGTGTGGTATATGTAGTATATACTATAGTTAATATAGTGTATAGTGTAGTATATGTAGTATAGAATGTGAATGTGTACACGAGTATCAGTGTGTATTTGGATGTGAATTTACAACTCTAACTTTATGTAGCGTTAAAATAATTCTAGATCACTTTACTTTATATAAATTCATAAGATTCTATAAACCGGAAGAGGTAGGATTAACTAAGTTTTACTTCTTCCTACCTTTTTCAGTCATGTTAAACAGGATCTATGTGACATGTGTATGTCTATGTGTGTGCATGTTGTGTGCATGTGTATAGGTATGTATGTATAGATAGGTGTGTGCACACTGGGTATAGATTTATTTTATAGATTTATATATTTATTTTTTATAGATTTTATAGATTTGTGTACAAAAATTTCCAGATCCAGATCCATTTATTTATATAGATTTACTTTCAAGGGCTTCTATATGTTCAAATGTGTGTATATGTATATTTATGTATTTATAGATTCATACTAGTGTTGTTACGCTTTACACAGTGGTTTTGACATGTCTGGAAGGAATCAATAAAATGAAAACGAAACGAAATATGTAAATGAGGTATAAGTAAAGTCACATGTTTGTAGTATCTTCAAGTATCAAGTTTTATCTGTCAGTCAGTAATGTTGTGTCGTACAAGTTTATGGCATGAGGTAGGAAATATTCCATTACCGGTCCCTCCAACACCTGAGCTGTCTGAGTGTTAGAGGAAAGACTGGAGTGATCCCTCGAAGATCAGAGTTTGTTCAGCGTCCTCTCCACACAGCCTCAGCCGTCTCCTGTCTGCAGCCTTTGACAGAGCCAGCCTTCCTCATCACTTTGTTTATTCTGTTTGTGTCACTGGCTGAAATGCTGCTCCTTCAGACCACAGAGAAGAACAGAACACTGGCTCCAACGGACTGGTAGAACGTCTCCAGCATCTACCTGCACACATTGAAGGACCTCGGATTTCCTCTGGAAGTGGAGTCGACTCAGAACCTTCTTGTTGTTGGTGTTCCAGTTCAGCCGGCTGTCGCTGTAAACGCACATGTATCTGCAGTCCTCAACCTTCTCCACATCTTCACCCAGGATGCTCTGGGCTGTGACACTGATCTCCCATGTCCCTAGTCTTGTCATCATTTAGCAGCAGGTGATTTCTTCTGGCCCACTCCACAAGCCCAGGGGGACTGATTGGGGGTTCTTTGCTTTTAGGTTCTATTGAGCCAGATTTAATTAACTATGTGGTTATTATTATTTTTATTTTTTTTTGAGAACCCACCAAATTCCACATGAATCAGACGAAAGTTCAAGAGTTTCACTTGTTGTCATGCCCTTTGACTCCATTAGATTGCATCTAATTAAAACAAAAAATCCATAAAGGATCAAATAAAACTGTAATACAGATGTAAATTGATAATCTTACATGTTTTCATACTCATTTTCTGTATTTTATGCCATTGACATGAATGACTACTCACAGATCTGTGCAGTCAGTAATTTGCTAAGCAAGCTTTGGTTTTGCCAAGTCAATTCATTCTTCATCATCTGTTTTGTTGTCATCACAACCGTCCAATAACCATTTACACAGAGTCGATTAAACTAACCCATAACCGGCGTGTAACCTGACTTTAGTTCATAGAAACTGAATTCAAACTTTATCTCAGGGTTTGCTGATCTTCCTCTGTAGAGTAAGCTGCTAAAAATAACACATCAGAGGGTTGTTGCACAAATCTAAAATAAGTGATTCATCTGGGATATGTCAGTTATCCTGGCTGAACGTAGCCATACGCTGGGTGCATGGAAGCAAAGAAGTCCCCAGTGAGTTATTCTTGTGAGGCGTGCGCCACAGAAGTGATGTATGCGTATATACAGAATACTACATACAGGATAAGGCAGAAACAAATAAAGTAAAATACACCAGATCTTAGTGTGTGTGTGTTTGTGGGTATGTGGGAGGGGCTTATTTATATTGATATGGACTGGATAATGTTTTAGGAATGAGAGGATGTCACACTGGTTGATGGAAACTTACAGAGAGAAGTCAAAGACAAAAAGTGAGTGGTCAGGCTCAGCACTGGGAAGAGAAGAAGAAGGGAAGATGGTTTTATTGAATTCAAAGAAAAGTGGGAAGAATGAGAAAAACAGGAAGAAATGGGAAAGAGGAGGGCGTCATATCTCGAATCAGAAAAAAATACTTTATATAGAACAGGGAAAACTTACTCAGGCAGACGGAATCCCTGTGGATAAGAGAAACCATGCACGTAGGCAGCAGGTAATGTTGCATTATCAGGAATATGAGGTAGAAAATCAAGAGTAATCAAACAGGAATACTTAAGGAATATTTCATTCAGTACCAACAGAGGATTCAACAAGTGAGTACTACCGTACTGTACTTATGTATTTGTAGTGATTATGTTAGTAAAGCCAAACTGAGATACTGATCAAGAAGTTATAAATATTTTTAAGCGCATGGTTTGAACCTGTAGCGGTGGTCCTACAGCGCCACTTACCGGTAGGTGGCGCCAATGCGAATCATTTCGTTGGCCGTCGAGGACAAATAAAGAAGAAGAAGAAGAAGAAGTCGTAACCGTCAAGTTATTTATATCGTAATTTTATCTGCGTGTACAAATTAAATATTATTATTTTTTCATTTATTTTTTGACATGAGTTCTGCGCCTCTGAAGAGGTTCTACGAGACGTTACCGGTATGGATCGTGGAGGACCATCACCATGTAAGACTGAAGTGAACGTATCTAAAAAAACATCACTGCTTTTCTACAAAATAACCGTGTGGATTTAAATGTTTCCCGTCGGGACAGGCGAGTCCTGGGAATGCAGGCTGAATACGGATACACGCTTACGTGTCTGAGGTTTTCTACAGTTAATGTCGCCATAGGAGCTGTATCGTATTGACTAAAATTAAAAAATATGACTATGTGAATGGGACGCGTCCTATTCACACACACATAGGTGAGGTGAGGTGAGGTGAGGTGAGGTGAGGTGAGGTGAGGTGAGGTGAGGTGATGTTGCACGGAGGTCAAAAGGCATAACCTCGCTTCTGCTGCTGCTCCACACTGGCATTTAACAGGTTAATGAGATCTGCGTGAAGTGCAAAAGGATTCAGACTCGGTCAGAAAGCAGGGTAACTTACAAGCTTGTCACAAATGAGTGAAAACGTCCACATTTGGGCAACAGTGGTTGGAGACCAGCTGGACTGTCCAGTCACAAACTTGTGACTAAATAAAGTAGCCGGTGACTTGAAGCACCAGGGACTTGTTGCTGACTGCGGACAGTAAAATAGCAGCAGGGGACCATCGTCAGACTGCAAAACGCCATAACAGTTAGGGTTCACACTGCGGGGACCTCTACTTTGCCTGGTATTCTTGTAAATGGCAGCAGTGAGTAACTTTCTCAAGGCCACACAGCTGTTTACTTCCAACCTTCAACTTCACTTAATACTTCAGGTGTGTGGAAATAGTCTTATTTTCACTATTAGACATTATTGTTGTAACTATTATAACTGATTAGCTTTGTTGATTTTAAACATTGTCAACTATTATTATTGTGATTATTATTACCAGACTACATTTCTTCTTTAAAATAATTGCTCACCACGGTGCTTGCACAGGTTTAAGCCGGTTTTCGGAGTCTGATATACATTTTGAGTGATTCAGACCAGTTATTTTACACTTTTGAAACAGTAACATCTTACGTGGAATGACAAGCGGTTACTTTTCAGTGATTGCAGTACGTTTCTAATGGTAGGCTCTTACAATTTACTTACTCATTTATCAGTTTGTTTGTTTTTTCTTTCTCTACATACCCCCTGTGGTTAGAAATGCCATCATCGGCTGTAATTTCACTCTCTGCCACTACTGAATCACTACCAACAGTCTTATGATGGTCAGTTGGACCACGACGCTTCTCGGCTTTGTCAGAAAGACCCAAATGGGATTCTTATGTCGTGTCCTCAGATCTGTTATGCAATTTCTGATGTGATCTCGTCTTTTGGGCCGTTAGGGGACGTCCTTCCTGTCCACAGTATTAACCGTTGACTCTTTAAAGAGATCTAATCATGACTGCAACAGTTAATTTAATATTGTATTTTTGAATTTTATTAATTTTGTCCTTTTGAAAGGACATCTGTTAAAAAACTGCACATGATGCCTGGTTGTGTGTCAGTGTTTGGTTCACATCACAGATTTGATATAAATGACACACTTCCGTCAGTTACAACCCCGGATCGTCACACCACCACCACCACCACCACCACCACCATCACCACCACCACCACCACCACGCTTGCTTGTCAGCATGAGGATGTTTTTCCAAAATGCAGCGATAGTTTTCCACCAGTTGTAACGGGACGCACACCTTCCGGATAGTCATTGTTTTGCCCGGTCTCTGGGACATAAAAACGCATTTTCTTTTTTCACAGCAGTGTAGACCCACCTCTGTGTTTTATTTCTCTCTGGATTAAAGCTTTATTGTGGTAATGTTTATTATTATTTTTTGTTGGTTTGTTTGTTTCTTAATTTATGTATTTTTTTAAACGGCTTAATCCAAAAGTCATGCTTCCAAATTTCTGTAAAATAAAGACTTCTTTCTCAGGTATGCTGGGAGATTTACGTCTTCCAGTCTTGTAATAGACTGGATGGATGGATGCATGCACACCAAATCAAATGGGCGTAGACATTTTTGGATTTATTTTCTGGGTTTGTTGGACGTGGTGAACAAGGAATAACATGGCTTGAAGCGACACTAAGCACATTTGATAATATTGATCTTCTTTTTTTATTGCATGTTTGTAGGTGGTGTGCCACATCTACCGGGCCATTGCCTCGAGACATCTCCCTCTCAAGAACATTAAGATGGTTCATTTGGACTCCCATCCAGACCTGCTTATCCCGGTCAACATGCCTGCTGAGACGGTCTTTGACAAGGAGAAGCTCTTCAGGTATATTTGTTTCAAACGTGCAGGCGCCTCCTTCAGTCAGCTTCAGAGGGCTGTGACACTTAAATCTGAGTAGGGTGATTTTTTTTTTTTTTTTTGGTACCACATTTATAGAAAGATATACATTTAATTCATAGATGATTGACAGTCGGCTCAGTAACTGGCTTGCCGTTACCACGTCCTCATTCATAATCAGCAACCCTCCGTTTGTATCAACCCGCCTCGGCTAAATGCGGTGGTCATATTTGATTTCACCGTCAAGTCAACATGTTAAACAGTATATCCAGCTGTAAATGTCTGACGGCAGCTCTGCAGATGTTTTGGAGGGGTTCGACTAAAGAAGCCAAAGCTACCTTTGATTGACATACAGTGGGCGTGTTCCTACCAGCTTCTCCAGTGGGTCACGTGACCTAATGCTTTGTTGATTGTTTTATACAGTCTGAGGACAACCCACCCATTCCTCTATCTCCTCCCACTCTATCCCTTCCTCCTCCTCCTTCCCATTTGCCCTCCCCTTCTCTGTCTCTCCCCTCTTTCTCTATCTTTGTGTGTGTGTGTGTGTGTGTGTGTGTGTGTGTGTGTGTGTGTGTGTGTGTGTGTGTGTGTGTGTGCGTGTGTGCATGCGCGCGCGCGCGCGTGTGTGTGTGTGCATGCGCGCGCGCGTGTGTGTGTGTGTGTGTGTGTGTGTGCGTGTGGGCGTGTGTACGTGTACGTACATTTTATATATTTCTGGGTCTGTTTATTTCACCTTGACCAGGCTTAAAAACCTGATCCTGAAGACGTAGCCTGATTCAGCTACGAGAGTTTTCTGTTGAATAGGACCATTATGAAAAATCTCATCTCTATTTTCAGTAGTTGGAGACAGATAAGTGAACTGAACCTATTTTTTTGGGGGGAAAAAAGAAGAATTTTGTCCAGTGTCACGATGGTTGCAGTGAAATATTGTTACATAATTTGAATATTGATGGGTGTTCACAGGTCAGATTGTGAGTAAATTGTTGGATCTTTCTTCTTTTTTTCTTTTAGTGAGTTAAGTATAGAAAACTGGATAATTCCCATGGTTTATGCTGGACATGTGTCTTGTGTGGCATGGCTGCATCCGTACTGGGCGCAGCAGATCAGAGAAGGAGAGCACAGGATGACTGTAGGCAAAGACTCCTCCACCACCACCATAAGGTAGGACGTAACTCTGAATCCGAGGAAAATGACTGTTCAAGCATTTCGTCTTTTTTATGATTAACCCTGTCATCTTTCCTTTTATCTCTTCTTGTCTGTTTGCTGGGGTGTCTGTGTCCTCTCCCCCTTCTGCAGGATTAACAGCACAGACAATTACTACCTCAGTGATGGTCTGTATGTTTGTGAGGAGCAGCTAGAGAATTCAAAACCTCTCAGCCTGAATGTGCTCAAAGTCAACCCTGTCAAACAAAGTCAAGGATCATTAAAAGGTACCTGCTTTGGCTTTTCCTTTTTTTTTTTTTTTAAATTATTGCATGCAAAACGTCATCACTATGCAGACGTTTCCTGTAGGAGCACCACATCTCCGCCCAGCCCCTGAAGATGAGACCCATTGACGTTCCATGAAATGAAAATATTACTCACTGCTTTTGCTTTCCGTGCAGGTGATGGGTCTTGTAGCATAGTATGATGCAGCACAATATTGGAAGATTAAAACATTAAGAGAGTAGACAAGGGGAGAAGCAAACTCCAACCGTTTTTTTATCATCTTGGTGGTAGTGGTAGATTAAAAGAAAACCCCCCACCGGACCTCTACATTGGCATACTATGGCAACAAGACCTGAACCGACTCGCCGGTCCATCTGTCGCTTTTTTTCTTGTAATCTCCATCTTCATCAAATGTTTCTGGTCCAAATGGTTTGAAAGAGTTATGTTCACATTATTTATGTTCACGTGAGTGCTGAGCGTAATTTAGGAATCCCGAGCGGCAGAGACCCCCTGACGGGTAGTTCCTGTTGGGGGGTCTGTATGTTCCTGAGTACTTGTTTTACTACGTAAACGTCTTTCTTCCCTGTAAAAGTTCCTAAAGGCCACTTTTGCAGGGCCGTTCCTGGTAATGGAGACAGACGTCAGCAATCCGGCTCTAGGAAAACTACCCAGAATCCCCACTAATGGAAACGCGCAGTAAAAATGAGAGTAGAGACCAGAGTATAGTTAGCAGACCTGTCAGGCCTTTGGCTAGATCAGGAATTTGATTTTGAGACAGATTTAGTCGTGTCAATGTCGATACAGGGGAAGAATGAACGGCATGCAGGAGAAAGCAAACCCGCGTGGACAACCAGCCTTGACTTGGATCAGTCCTCTATTGGAACGTGGCTAAAACTGCTGAGCTGCTGTCACCGATGACAGACGTCGTCTTTCCCTCTCGCCACCCTCACTGGACCCAGCAGTGAAGGCTGGACTTGGAGAAGGTAGACTTGTGCCCGCTTGTTCTCGTCAGGCTGGGTTCAGCAGGTCAGGACGGTAATCTTCATATACGTGGATCAGCTTACCTTCAGACTTTAGTTTTGATCCACTTCAAATGTTCACTACTGTTGTTTAATATTTGGTACCACTTCAGGTGAGTTTATAAAGCATTTATTGCTTTATATAAATTAACTTCTTTTGAGTGCAGTGTCAAAATGTCCCACTGCATTAGAAATAAACATATTTGTATACTGGTTAACAAACAATGGTCTCCATTACTAGATTTCATATACGGTAAGGCTTTTGTACAACTTCAGGTAAATTGATATTAATAAATACAGGGGGCATACCCTTTTTGATTGGCAGTCATACTGTCGGTATTCATCCAGTGTCGCCTAAATGCCGCCGTACATGCGCAATGCACAAAACTTGACTGCAATGGAGTCGCCCGAAGAGTCGCCCGAAGAGTGGGCCGAAGAGTGGGCCGAAGAGTGGGCCGAAGAGTGGTAAAAAGAAATTGATTTTCCAGTTCTGAATGTTTAAACATCAGGATTCTTTGGCTTTCTGGACGGTATGTTCACTAGTATCACTGGCCTTGAAACCACGACTATCACTGAGTTTCTTGCCTAAGAAGTCCCTTAGAGACTTGGACGTTAGCGCTGTTGCCTTGCAGCAAACGGGTTCCTGGTTCCTGGTTGAGTCTGCAGCCTGAGGTTCTGTGTAAAGTCTGCATGGTTTCCCTGTGAGGGTTTTTTAGTGTGTACTCTGGGTTCCTCAACAGGTAATTGATGGTTGTACATTTCCCAGAAGGGCAGAGCTGGGATAAGAACAAGCTGATCTCTGCTCTGCTCCTTTATCTGTAAAGGAGCAGAGCCACTGACGTACACTGTATAGCCAAAGGTATTCGCTCACACATCCAAATGATCAGAATCAGGTGTTCCAGTCACTTCCATGGTCACAGGTGTATAAAATCAAGCACCTCGGCATGCAGACTGTTTTTACAACTATTTGTGAAAGAACGAGTCGCTCTCAGGAGATCAGTGAATTCCAGCATGGAGCTGTGATAGGATGCCACCTCTGCAACAAGTCCAGTTGCATAGTGTGAAGAGGTCTCCAACTTTCTGACAGTCGCTACAGACCTCCAAACTTCACGTGGCCTTCAGACTATCTCAAGAACAGTGCACAGAAAGCTTCATGGATGGGACAACGGTACTTTTCTAGCTGCATTGTGCCAAGTGTAAATTTGGTGGAGGGGGATTATGATGTGGGATTGTTTTCCAGGAGCTGGGCTTGGCCTCTTAGTTCCAGTGAAAGGAACTCTGAATGCTTCAGCATACCAAGACATCCCTCCTTTGTGGGAACAGTTTGGAGCTGGCCCCTTCTTCTTCCAACATGACTGTGCTCCAGTGCACAAAGCAGGTCCATAAAGACCTGGAAGACAGATCTGGTGTGGATGAACCTGACTGGCCTGGATTCCGTTGTAACTCTTTTCATTTAACATTTCAGGAGAAAAGACCGAGGCGGGAACAGAGACGCGCTTTGTGAAGCGACCTCGGACAGAGTCCAGTAAAGATGAGACGGAGTCCTCCTCCGGGACCAGTAGCACACAATTAGAAGATGGCTGTAACGGCGAGGACACACGGCGCAGCAACGGGACAGCGGCCAGCGTTCAAGATGACGTTGATGGTGATGACGACGAAGGATCCACCAGTTATGTTGTTGACAGAATGACTTCATTTCTAAGTGAAACTGACCCATACGTCTTGGACATAGATTTGGATTTCTTCTCCTGTAAAAATCCCTTTAAGGAATTATACACAGAGGTATTTCTTCTGCAGATTAAATTGTCCTTTATTATTTGTTATTTATAGTCCATTAATACCATAGGTCGATCAGGGAATTGAGCATTTATGAAAAATGTTGTGATCATCCAGTCTCTTCTCTTCACACTCAAGTGTCATGACATTTAACCTCCAGTTTAGTTAAAAGCAAATTCATTCTTAAATAAAAAAATCAAGTCAAAATGTATTTGAATAGCACATCTAAAACAAGGAGTTGACCAAAGTGCTGCACATCTGCACAGATTAAACAACGTCAGCAATAAATGTTACTGCAAGTAAAAGATTAAAATAACGTAAATGAAGGTAAAACAATGTTTGTGTGATTAAAGTCCCCAAAAACTGGACTAAAAGCTGACGAATAAATGCTTTCAGGAGAGCTTTAAATGAATAAAAGTAATCTTTTATCATCAGTTGAGAAACTGTATCGTCTGTTTTACTGCACAAACAATGTTTATGAGCTGTAATTTTAGACTTACGAGTTTTACTGAGCTTTGTTGGACAAAGTGAATTTACCTTTTGAACCAATTTCTTTTTACATACTTAAACTTCAGTGGTGAATTTCTTACCTGTTTGATAATAGTTCAGAAATTAATTAGGAAAAGTAAATAAAATCAGAGTCAGCTTTATTCCCCAAGTATGTAGAGAAGGAATTCTTTGTCTGTAGGTAACATGTCATGTTTTAATCTTAATAGCACTGGTTGTGAAACAGTGCAGGTGTAATGTCTCCTGAGGGAACGTGTGCGCTTAGTTTCATCAGGTTCTGACTGTTGAAGAGTAGTAACATGATTCCTGGAGTTGACCTGAGCTCTTGTTTCTGCTCAGGAAGAATACTCCATCCTTAAGGAACTCTACAACTTCAGAGGACCCACTCTAAATAATGAGGTCAGATGTTTTGTTTTCACTCAAGCTGTTAGTCCATATAACTACTAACCATCTTAAATACGCCGGTCCTGACACAGACAGCTCCTGGTTTATACTTACATTCCAGCCTTTCTTTCATTTTCGAGAAGATTCCTAGTTGAACTTCCAGCCTTCCTCAGTGGAGCTTGTATGTTCTCCCTCCACTTTCATTGGGCTTTCTCACAGAACCTGCGCTTCCTCCCACAATCCTGAAACATGTCTGTTAGGTTTAACATGCCTGTTAGGTTTAACATGCCTGTTAGGTTTAACATGCCTGTTAGGTGCAGTGAGTGTGGGGATTTCTCTGAAGATGGCCCTGCAATGGATTGGTGACTCCTGCTTTTTCAATGATGACAGAGGAATCTGGTGAATAAATTAGGATTCTTCTGTTCCAGTGATTTAACAGTATATTTGTGTGTGTGAAGGAGGAGATTGAAGAGTGTGTAGATCGCCGCATACGTCAGCTAGAAGACCTGGAAGCAGCGTTTGCTGACCTGCTTGAGGATGATGGAGAAGACACAGTTGGACGCTGGGCCAGAAACCTCGGGTAACGCTCTCTTTTATTCAGCTCAGTCAAATGTTACACACACACAGCAACAATTTTACATTTTGAACACTAAACATATATTTTTTAGTCAGTGTCACCAAACCCGATGGCCCGAAGTCCCTTCTGCACAGAAGCAGTCGCTGGCTGAGAGCTGTTCGTTCTCTCACCAGTCCTCCAGGACGTGGCTGTACGTTTTTGTGACTGTCGCAGCCAAACATGCCTGATGTTGAGGCAGCTTTAATGAAAGGTTGCGGTGGTTTTTAGTGGGGTTTTTTTTGTTTCTTTTTAAACACCTGGAAAATGTTTGAAATAATGAATTAAAATGTTAGAATCTGATGTTGCAATGTTGCTGTTTAGTTAGTCCTGACCCGTGATCAGCTGTGCCCCCGGAGGCCAGTTATTGGCGGGGCCAGCTCGACACGCCACCCTGTGTCAGTTAATGTAAAAACGACAGGCGTCACACTAGATTCAGGGGTTAAATGCGGGTCTGTCCGAGAGGGCAGTCCACTGATCCTGGGAGGCCCTGATCCTTATCCACGCCACGTCATACTCGACTGTGTTCCAGTGACGGCTGAAGACGCCAGCTCAGTCATGTCAACCGTACCAAATCATCTGCAGAAAGCAGCATTGACATTTTGACACCACCAGCCTGGACCCCGTCTGCCCCTTAGATGTATATAGAATGTTTTTTTTTCATAAAAGTTTTGAACGAAATGGGTGACAAACCCCCCAAAGGCAAATTTGTCTGCTGACATGCTGACTGGATATCACCATTTCCTCTACATCTAACCGTTAACTACAAAGGTTGCTCAATGTCTTCAATATGCTGTCCTTCTTTTATTTATATTTTACAGCATGTCTTCATTAGTGCCGCTGGTTTCTAGTTTGAAAGCAAGAAATCCTTGTCCTGACTATGAAATGGTAAGAATAATTTTCTTTTCCTATATTACTACTAATGATAACCAGCTTAGAGTAAAACTAGGTAACTTCCAGATAGTTGTAGAGCAATGCCTGTCAGTCTTGGTTATACTAGTAATCAGATTACTAAAAGATCTAATCTGTAATGTACACCGTGATTAAACTGATGGATTCTGTTGGTCTACATCAACCTAATGAAGCCAATAAGAAACCGAGTGCAGGTTGGTGCTGCTACGCTGGGACTCAGCTGGGTGAAGCAGCCAGTATGAACGCCAGATGCTGCTCAGAGATCATCGTTATCATTTATTCACGCCTGCCGCTGCCTCTCATTGGTACTTGTTTTCTGCTACAGTGGTACGTTACACATGCAGTCTGTGGAACAGAAAACACGAGAACAATGCAAAACTAAAAAATAAGTAAATACAGCGGGAATACCAGTCTGTGGTATTAGATTTCTTTTGTTTTGTTTTTGTGAAACGCTTATACATTCACTGGCATAAATCAACTTCTCCATGATGTTGCGCCTCTTGTGACCAGATTTGGCTTCGTCGCAGTCGTCCAGGTCTTTGTACCTCCAGTCTGCAGCCACAACAAAATCCATCAACTCTTTCCCGTTGTAGCAAGAACACAAGTTTGGAAGTAACCAGTCAACGTTTAGAGAACTCTTTTCTGTCTGTATGATGAAGTGGAACTTTTAATTTGTCTTCTGAGTAACATTTGTGAGGTTCCACGTTAACTTGAAATAGAGAAAGATCAAAGGCAGCAGCAACTCGCCCTCAGAATCACAGAATCCCACAAACCGGCTGCGGTGAGCGTCTCCGGCATTTATACTTCTACGTTATTGTTTTCTTTGCTCTTTAATCAGACCAACCACTTGGTGTCAGTGTAGGTTATTTATTTTTCTGCAGCACAGTAGCTCGCAGTGCACGATTCCTTTTATTTACTGCCTTTATACAGCTCAGACATACCAAAGGAGCAAATAAAATATATTTTATGCAACTTGGAGCTGATAAATGTTGAGCATCAGTTGTTCACAGCTATGCCGGAGCTTTGATGGACAAGTATTAATCACCCATGAACTTTCCAATACATACTGATAGTCGCGAACCATCATTAAAGAAAATGTGGCCAGAAAAACGTAGTAGAACTCACTCAGTTTTCTGTTTTTTTTCAATTTGTTTGGGACTTTAGATAAGAAAAGAAAAAGATGATCATCATCTGGGGTTGCGCCTGACTACCTGCGTATACTGAATAAGCAGATTTTTCTTTCAACTCGTTTTTTATCCTTCCCTGATCATAAACTCGTATTTTAAGATTATTTAAGTGCCAGGAGCAATGACACATCACCACCACAGAGTCCAGACTGTAACTCATTAGCTGCCCTGGACACCAAGTTCTGGTTAAAAATGATCGCAAATGTGGACTGAAATAAATACAGCATTGCATAAACCTCTAAAACGATGTTGTGGCTTTTGTGTGGCCTAATCAAAGGTAAGGGCCGTGCAACATAATGTGTATGTGACTGTGGGGAATGTGGACATTCAGCAAGACAAAACTCATTAGATATACCAATTAAATGTTTACTATTCCTCTTCTGCCCTTTCGACTCGCTGATCTTCACGACCGCCAACCGCTTTCCCAGGTTCACCAGGCGGGATTAACATGCGACTCAGCTGAGCTGCCGCATCACATCAGCACTGACGATGAGATTGACAGACTCATCACGGCTATGCAGCTTATTCTGAAGGTTCTGCCCACCCCCACTTTGGTTACTATGTCCAGGTGAATAATATTGATATAAAATCGGATGTCTGTTGTCATGAAGACAGTTTAAATGTTCTTGCAATCATGCGTTTCTGCAGGTCCAGTCTAGATGAATACTGCCCAGTGGAACAGGTGGATTCAGTCCAGAGCAGAGTTCTGGCTGCACTTGAGGGGCTGTATGGAGAACTGGATTTGCATAAAGACTATGAAATCAGCCAAACGGAGACACGGGACTGCCAACCATAGAAAAATGGGTCTTTTTTTTTTGTTGATGCGGTGAATACTTTTACCAGCGTAAATACACCGGACAAAAAAGGACAGATTTTTAGAGTCACCATGGCAATGCCAAATGAATGGAAGAGAGCATCCTTCACTTGCTTAGAACCGGTGCTGTTGTAAAAGGTAGATCTCATGGGAACGAAGCAGCTGTCGTTTTGAAGGAAAGAGAGTACTTCAGTGTGTGAATTTAAAATATTTAGTGTCACAGACTAAACGTTGTATAGCTGTATTTCTTTGTTATGCATAAAATATTTAAACATTAATTATTTGGGGATGCACTTTTTTTTTTTTATTGTGTGAGTTGGGAAATCGTTGCAGTTGATGTACTGAACTCAAATGTAAAATCCGATTGCCTGGTTTCCCATTGCAGGTTCGAGCGGAAATGATCAGATTTTCGGTCGTCCAGCAGCAGCTCTCAGCTGCAGGCACAGCAGGAGACGTTCTCCTCTTCACGTACAGACTGCAAATGAATCATGTCTGCGAATCCAAACTGTGCTGGTCTTGCACCGGCCCAGTGCCTATGAATAATAATAATAATAATGATTATTCATATGTGAGTCTAATAAATGTAATGATTAGAATACATATTCAACAGTCAGGACAAAGGAGGAGGGTTGAAATTGTGACACACAAAAAAAAAGAATGGACAAAAGAGAGTTAATTTGTGGATCATGTTAAGAGTGTTTTCTTTATTCCCTATTTATCTCTCCCATCCCTTACGTCCTGTCTCCTATAGCATCCTTAATATTAATTACAATAGTACAGCCAATAGCTGCTTCTCTTACTGAGGAGTTTACTGACAAAAATCTAGAGCAAACTTGAAGCGGGCTCCTCTGCATTTCAGAAAAATATTTCAAATCAGACAGCAAGTGCAGCGCTACAGCATCTTCTACTGTTTGCGAATTGGGATTTTTTTTTTTTTTTTCACGCATTGCCAAAGTACCAGATCAGGACTCTGTATCGGCTGATACACAAAATCAAATGACTCTGACTCGGGAGCAAAAAGATATGATCAAGACAACCGTAATCATAAGTGTATTTAGTTGTTTGCGTGTGTGTTGTAATATACAGCAATGACCACAGGCTAGAAACGTATGTTCATGTAAAGTCTCATTTACTACTGGCTCTGCAGTCGCACTAGATTTTGGTTTCATCCTTCTGACTATTTGTCTTAAATGACGAAGTTCTTTGTTTATAAAGTATTGACTCACAAAACGTGAATGATGAAGAGCTGGACTGTTGTATGCCATTAGATGGAGGCCAGAGTTTTTATCCTCTATGTACAAAGTGCATATTCTATGAACATATTAAACATTAAAGCATGACCGTAGCAGTATTGGTATCAGCCGTGCAGAAGCAGTTAAATATCAGTTATTGACGCTGGTTTACATATTTCACATTGTGCATCGCTAATAAAAAATTACTCAGACATAACAGGTATAACTAGGTCATGGTTGTCACGGACTTTTGGAGCAGTTTGCCCAAATTAAGGAAAAAATAATTCAGGAGTGTCAATGGGAATATAGTTGCCATCAACACATCCAGTCACACGGAAAACTCAACTCTCAGATGTGGGAGCAGCGTGGTGTTGATGTAAATAATTCATGATGCTGGTTTCAAAAAATCCTGTTAAATTCTTCTTTGGTTTTTGTAAAAAAGTGGCTACCAAACAATAATAATCAGGATAATAAAATGACTAACTGCTTGATAGATGGGTCCACTTTCTCTGAGCTAGTGCAAATTTTTTTAAAGACCTAGAGACATATAGAAACATGTTGGCAAGACAACTACTCCCCGAAAACATGATGCCAAAGCCAACATCTGCCAGCTGTTTCGAGGAGGGCATACACGAAAGCTGGAATGACTCATCTGGTTACGTAAAAAAGTCTGAGCTAAGTCTGAATTTTTGGTTCCAAATAGTACTGTGTGCTAGAATACCCTCTGAACGTAACGTGGTGGAGCTTTGTTCAGGTCGTGTTGACCTGAACCAGGGGAGTACTCCAGCTCTTACCTGGCTAAGTAATCTCAGAGGAAGCTGCAAACCGCGTTGTTGATCGGAAACTAACATCTGTACTTATTGTACACTCACAGCTAAGGAAATATAAGAATTGAAAGCTGGTTTGTACCGTAAGATATCCCGTTTGGGGTGATCTCATACATAACATTTACATGTGCTAACTGATATAAATGCCAGCACATGTGAGCAGTGCAGAAATGATCTCTGTATGTAATTCCAGTCCTGTGAAAACGGATACGGCACTGCCAACAGCAGTGTTTTTTCACATCTTCATAAGTCTCTAATGGGAACTGAGATAGGTAATTCACCCTTTGGTCTTTATTATTATCATATTTTCAGCGCTAATTATTATTACAAATGTTGTACATGTGCTAAAAAGTGATTTACTTGCAAAAATGTAGGCCTATTCTTAAACATGAATTAGTGCTAAATGTGACAAAATGTTGCTGTTATTTTTTTGCTTGACACACTTTACAAATGGCACCCCATAACTTAATCATTTATGCTCATTATTTATCATTTTTGTGAAAAAAACAATTACCAAATGCTTTTGTAGAGCAAAGATGTTGAGTTTCCAATTGGAATGTTCTGACACGACTTCCGTCGTTCCCAGCTTTAGAGAATAACACTCAACACGATATCTACAGGTGTGGTATCACGACACAAAATCTGCTGTTTGCCTGTTTCTAATCAATCAAGTAATCAATAAATTATGTCAGTGCAAACTAAATATACTGTCGGGATTTAAAAAAAAACAAAAAACTTGGAGTCAAACATTCTACCGACACATGGAGTTAGTACCATGATTTGGTAAAAAAAAGTATATATATATATATATATATATATATATATATATATATATATATATATATATATATATATATACTATACACTAGAGAACTGGATGCTTGTGATCTTTGGGCTCTTAGGTGACATTAGGCATTTTCAGATTAGATCCTGTTATTATTGCTGGATGCATGTTTAATGTGCGTTGGGTAATATAAAGGCGTGTTATTTGCCACCCTGTGCCTGAAGGAGTGTTGAAGGAGTGTATCCGCGTAACATAACGTAAGATGAGTGGGCGTGTAGAATGACGTATGATGGGATGAACGTTTTTTGTCTGGGTTTTGCTTATTGCAAAGCCCCGGTTTGTCATTTTTGTGGCCAGTTGTTCAAACATTGGATCATCCTTTGTGGTTCTGAATGCCGGTTTATGGCGTCCGAGGCTCCGAGGCTGAGTGGCTTGTGGATCTCCACAGTTACTCATCTTGCAAGTATAGGCCCTATCTGTGACGTCCTGCTGCTGTTGTTACTCTCGTCAGCTGTTTCCTTATTTTATAATAATTATAATTTAAAAAAACAAAAAAAACCAATTCCTCCGGTGGGTTGTACTCTGGTTATGTCATCAATAAATCCTGCCCACGACCCGCCACCCCCCGTTAGTTCTGTTTACATCAGTCCTGACCCACGGTTAAGTGTGCCGTCGGAGGGGAGATATTTGCAGGGCCAGCTCGACAGGACACCCACATCAGTCAATGTAAAAAGGACAGGTGACACGTTAGAGCCACGTGTTAAACGTGGGGTACCCGCCAATGTAAACGGGGCTACTGCATCAAACACAGGTTGATTCTCTACTGGAATTCACTGCATGGCTTTGCAGGAGAGGAGTCTGGGTGCTGGACTGATCTGCCTGCGATCCAGACCTTTCACCAACGGGAAACATTTGGTGCACGATGACACAAAACATCTGACAATGAAGGCCCAGGACTGTTGATCAGCTAGATCCTGCATGCAACTAGAACGGGACAACATTCCTCTTCAAATCTCCAGGAGCGGGTCTCCCCAGGTCCCAGTTTACAGACAGTTGCTAAAAGAAGACGGTACAAAATGGTTAACATCGTCCTGATACAACTCTGATGAGATGTGTTGCTGCCTTTCAATTTAAAAAGAGCTTAGATTTTCCATTAAATGGCAAAATATCTTCTTTGATGTTGCGTTCGTCAGACTCAACACCTTAATCAGATGGATAAACCATTTCTTTTTATTTTTCAGTGTGAAGGCTCATGTTCTGGGTCTCTAGGAAGCGCCTAGATACAACCTGTGTTGTAATAGCTGCTATATAAATAAAATTGAATTGTATTGTAATTGAATTGAAGTGTAGCGTGAAAGTGTGTTAAAACAATCAAAATTGTGTGTCTCACACTGATTGCATGAGAGTTTGCAGCTATGCTTCCTTCCTGCTCCGGTTATCACGACCGTAATCAGTTCAAAAGTGCACTAAAGCACATCCTGTCTGGGACTCAGATCAGCAGCTTGTGTGTCAGTTCTTGTGTATTTGAAGAGAAATAAAGGTTGTCTGGAAACTAGACACTCCGAGACGCCGATATCGACAGACAAGTAACATTTACCGAGAACCAAAGAAATGTTGGTGTCCTTGATAAGTCTGCTGTACTGGATTCCAGTTGACGGTGAGATGTTTAGTAATTATGGCTCAGTTATACAGGCAGTTTTACATCATAAATATATGTATTCATGTTGCATAACGTTATAGAGGCAGCGCAGAACTCTTGTAGAAAACCACTGTCACATAAATATTTTCCACATTACCTGGGCAGGTGTGTTTGTACAGGCAAGGCAAGTTTATCTATATGCAGCGCAATTCAACGACAAGGTGATTCAAAGCCATTTATGTTCACAGAGGTCATGTTACAATAAATGAGCCTTGTTGTAAGTTTTAGAAGCCTATCTCATCATCAGACAGATGCATTTGTGACAGAATTCATTTATATTTTTCTGTTGATTATTTTTAAAAGCAGTTGGGTTTGTCTTTGTTTCTGTAGGTGTTTGCAATGGACCTGAAGTCAATATTTATCCCGGAGAAAGGCTGATTATTCAAGCTGAAACTCCTTTCAGACTGAGATGTGAATTTAAATGTTTAAGAACCGACCATGTTGCACAACTGTGGAGAAATACCGTGCATAAGGTAGTTCAAATATTCTTATGAGCTTGTCCTGACAGTTATATACAGAATATACAGAATTAGAAAAAAACAACCTGTTTACTTGTTGAAATGATTGGTTTTGCTTGTGCTGAAGAATTTACAGCTACACCTCCAAGCAGGTTCAGTAGACACTTGAGATTATTGATGACCACATAAACAATTCAGTGAGTTGATAATCCATTGAGGGGTAAACTTTTAATCCATTTAATGTGCAGTTTTTAACATGTTACAACCAATGCTTTGTTAAAACAACAACAAGAACAAGCAAAGTATCTAAAACCTTTAGGCTTTCTGTGGAATTAAAACCCGTGAGATCCTTTAAAACTTAACTTTTATTTGTGTTTTTTCTGATTTTACGCCTGTCATTCTGTCATTCCCATTCGCTCTTCACTCCTGCGGTTTTAGTTTCCGATCTAAGTTTGAAACCTAAAAAGCGCAGAGTTGAAAAATGTTATGTTCATATTTATAAAATAAAACAGAAATTACTGCTGTGTTTAGCCGAGGGTGACAGGTCGCTAAGTGCGGTGGCCTGAAGCTTACTGACGAGGAAGTGAGAACGGCTAGCCATTGGCTGATCCGACTGTCAGTCAGCAATATTAGAAATACATTTATTGCTTTATATAAACTTTCCAGACGTGGTACAAAAAATAAATCCACCCTCCCTCATGGATGTAAAATCTAAAGTTTTGACGTTTTCATACGGGAGTCAGTGGAGATTGACTCTGTTGCAGCCTCTAGTGGCCAGTCGAGGAACTGCAACGGATCTCTTTTCAACATGAGCCTCAAAGCGCTTTGGTCCAAGGCAACAAAACTTCAGATTCCACATCCACGGCTGTGGGAAGAGTCCTTACTGTTTTAACTTATGGCATGTTATGTGTAACATCAGCTACTGTCGTGTTAGACATTTTTAAAATTGGTAGAAAAAAACGAGCAGAGTTTAGTTAAATCATATTTTTAGTGTTTTGATTACTTACAGGTCTTGGTACTCATAGGTACTTGTCTGGATGTAAGCGATTTCATTTAAAACTCTGAAATATTTATATTTTCTCAGGCAGTGAGTTCTTAAGCAAACCAGAAAAAACCCAGCTTCTCATATTGTAAATGATTGGTGTGGTAAAGGCCATTTAAACAACATATTTATGCAATGCTTAGAGATACCTGTTGACTATATATGTATATATATATATATATATATATATATATATATATATATATATATATATATATATATATATATATATATATATATATATATATATATATATATATATAAAGAAGCGTAGATACTTATTGGCGCTTCAGTTGTGCTACAGCACAGGACCGAGCTATGCTGCAGTCTTCATAACATCACCTTAACATTCTCTTGCACTTATTTCATTCATTTTATTTTTATTTTTTCTTGAACAAATTTCAAATGAATTGCTCTTTTACTCCCAGGTTGACGCGTTGCGTTTACTGCCAGAACGACTGCAAACAAGACTGTTTTGTCTTTCATGTCAGCTGGGCGGGATAAATGAGACAATTCTTAAACATTTTGTCTTGAAGTTGATGTGTTAGAAACAGGAAAAGCATGAAAAAGTATGAATTTGAGTTAGTAAGTAGTGAGAGCAGAAAGATTGGTTCACTACCTCCAATGCAGTTATCCTGTGTCTCGAAAATAAAATAAAAAATGTTTCATCAATATAAAACAACAGTTTGAATTTTTGATTTTTGGACAACAATCTGAGATATTTTCTAATCCAGTTTTTTTATACACATGCTTTCACTCAGAGTACATTGACTATATGACTATATATGTTAAAAATATTATTTATATATAAATATAAATAAACATGTTCCTTGTCCTTTTCCATCTCACGGTGCATTGTCTTGTATTAGATGCTCGGGCCTGCTGTTTGACAAAAGTATTGTATTTTTTATAACTTTGATGCTGCAGTTGCTTTTTTGTCTCGTGAGAGTTGTAAACAACACAAGTAAGCATCAGAACTGGACCGTATCAGTGGTAAAAGATGGCCCGGTCTTGAAAATTTTTTTTTTTTAGACAACAAGGATGTCCAGACAGGTTTTTAAAACTTAATATGGGAGCACACGACACAGAGATGAGTCTAGGAAGCTGGATGATAAATGCGACTAGTTTCTTAGTGTCAACACTAACGGCGGCCCTTAAAGGTTTAGTGGATCCACGGCTGGAACGTCACGACTGTTTTGGTGACTAAAGCAGACTGATCTGCATGTACGTCTTTACAACATACTGTGCTGTACTATCTATCGTGACATTTGATTGTATCCAAAAACTCAAAATAATTCAGTATTCAGGAAAATTTATTAAGGACGTTTTATTTTCAACCCAGTTATTTCACATTTTATCAGGATAAGTTTAAACTTCTCCAATAAATAAATTTAGACTTACATGTACATAATTTCAACAAAAAAACCTTGATGAGTCTGTTTCATAAAACATTGTAATAAGTTAATGTTAACATTAGAAACATTGATATCATAATTATAACTTTAAAATTTAAAAAAAACTAACTTACATTAATGTCGACAGGCGATTTTCCGTTAATTAGCACAGTGGAATTACATTTGGTCAATGCGGGATTCACTTCTTTTTGACTGAGCCACAGTTGGGCATTGATGTTGGACGCTGAACCCACGAGACTCCACACTATTTACTTTTGTGTTATTTGAGAAATCTGTTTTAGCATATCTGTTGTACCTGTGACCAGGATGTGGTCCACACCAGGGGGACTCCAGCTTCACTAACTGTTTTCTCATTTGCTGTCTGCTGCAAGAGCTGCAGTCAGTCAGAGGCTGTGAACAAAACTTATTTCAGTCAAATCCACTTTTTTCTAAGAGAGACCAGGTTCAAAGTATAAATAATGCCATATCAAAAGGAAAAAATCTGCTTAGCGAGGGAATCCAACCAAACAAGTAGGGTACTGAGATAACAGGAAATGGAGATCAACAAGCAGAGAGATTAGTCCAAAGATATCAACCAATGGAACAAAAAAAGACAATCTTGATAACATATACATAAAAGACGAGTAAAGGGAAGTGGTTCATGAAAGAGCCCAGTGCGTCGTGAGAAGTCCCCTTGCTTAACTTTCAGTATGTGTGGTTTAAAAGACTTTTAGTGTGTGTGTTATAAAAAACATAGATAAAAATCCAGTTCTTAATAATCTAGACAGTATTTCTAAAATGCTCAGGTCAAAAACCATCAGCCTCAGTCTTATCCGAATTTAGTAGCAGGAAACTAGCAGCCACCCAGGTCTTTATATCATTAAGAAATATTTGTAATCCAGCTAGATTGTTGACCCGGGTACATGGTATTGCTGAGTATCGTCTGCACAGCAGTGAATGCATCGACTCAAACACAGAGGCAGTTCAGGGTGCAATGTCAGAACTTTAGAAACAATCCATGACAAAAGCAGGAATAAAATCCAAAAAGACTAAATAGAATTTGATTACCAAAACAGATTTCGGAGATAAAGCCTATTTTTTCTTTCATGGTTATTTTGATTACATGTCATTATTGGGAAGTTTTTCATGATTTTACATGTTGCTGTGTATATGAATAAACGAAGACTGTCCATATGCTTTATTTCCTATGGGAAGGCTGCAGCCTATTCCAGCTTGCATGGAGGGGTTGGCAGTTTCACATCATAATATCAACAACATAAAACATGTTAAAAGCCTTGACATAAAACCACACATGCATATCGGAATAACCATGCCCTTTGTCAGCCTGATGTTGAATTACTTGTAAGAATCAGCCACATCTGTGACTAGAGTAGTAATAGTTTTGGTCTCCTAGGAGAAAGTATCCCTCATCAACATCACCTCCCTCCTGCCCAGTGTGACCCTGCATCTGAACATCAGCTCTGCAGCAACAGCAGATGCTGGTAACTACTACTGCATGACTCAAACTTCGGAAACAAGAAGCCCATCAGTTGAGATTAACATCACAGGTAGATATGTTTTTTTTAATACTTAGATTTATGTTTCATGTGAAGTCTTATTTACACCGCACTGCAATTTAGGTTGGGAAGGTAAAAAGAAATGAACTCATTTTGGCTTGGGAAAGATATATTTTTAAGTAAACAAAATGATTGTTTTTGTGGTATTGTTGTTGTAAATAGATACAGTGCAAAGTATTACATAGTAGTTTCTGTTATGTTTTCACTAAAGTTGTCATCTTGTCATATTTCACACGGTGCATATTTGCGAGGTCTAGGTAATTGACACGGATATGTAGACTGGCTCAGGAATCCTGAATCCCAAGGAGTCCATTCATACTTAGGGTGCGTTATAGGAGAATACTAATGCAAAAAGCACTGAGCACTCCCTCAGTAGGATTGGATTGATCAGTTCAGTCGTAAATGGTGAGCCATAATTATCCATCCATCATCTATACCCGCTTAATCCGTCTCCGGGTCACGGGGGACTGTCGGGAGCGAAAGGCAGGGGTCCCCCTGGACAGGTCGCCAGTCCATCACAGGGCCACATACAAGACAAACAACCAGTCACACTCACATTCTCACCTACGGGCAATTTAGACTTCTCAATCAACCTACCCTGCATGTTTTTGGACTGTGGGAGGAACCCGGAGTACCCGGAGGGAACCCACGCAAGCACGGGGAGAACATGCAAACTCCACACAGAAATCGAACCAGGAACCTTCTTGCTATGAGCCAACAGTTAACCACTAAGCCACCGTGCTGCCCATAACTACTTTTACCAATTTGCTTTACAGTGTTTACACGTCCCAATTGGTTGGGAGTCTAAGATGACAGGAAAAAAATAATATTAATAATATATAAGAAGTGTTTGCACAAAGGAGTCTAATAACTGAGGCTCTGCCTCCCGTTACGCTTTTGGAAATTCTAGGAGCCATAAGTGAGTCTGAAGTGAGAGTGAAGTGCCTGATTGGATGATATGGAACTATAAGATACCTTATAGTGCCTTAAGATAAAAGGATGCTGGGCCCTTAAGACATCTTTGTAGTCCAGTTAGTTGACATATATTGTCTGGCTTCATGAATGATTATAGATTAGTATTATGTTTATAGCAATGAAAGTGTACTGCCTAATAATTGTTCCTAATGGAAAAATAGGTTGAGCAAAAAGCAATGACCCAAGTACGGAACCCTGAGGAACACCATGATACACTCTGGCATATGAGGGAGACTCCACATTTGCATGAACAAACTGGAACTCTGCTATCAGATGTACAGCTGACATCTGATAGAGGTTCAGTTTTTATTTAAGAAGCAGTTTGGTCAGGTCTTACATTGTTTCCAGAGTTATTGTTTCTGTAAAAGGACAGTAGGATGGACATGTTGTTATTATAATTTGTTATTATAACTTACTGATTGATTAGGTGTCGTTGCACCAGATGGCTTGAGAAATGCATTTACCGTGGCCACACCCAACACCCCTAAAGGTGACAGGTCCCGCAGTCATGCACAAGGTAAAAACACAAACACGTGACTTTGTTCCTGCTAATTCTGCTTAAACATGGTTTCAATATGTGTCTTTGTTATTTTACATGCTTAAAACCTGAATTTATAGTTAATTTTGTAAAGAGTTCTCTTTTGATTATATTTGTTTTAGTTAGTATGATTCTAGCCTCACAATTTGCTGTCACAATTTTCAAAAATAGTTTTAGTTAATTTTTTGCCAGGCTGGACAAATTTCTCAACAAGCAGAATATTATGAGCACCAGTCAATATAGTTTCAGGGCAAATCATTCAAAATCAGTGACATTAATGGAATTAATAGATTAAATATTCACTACAATAGATAAGAACAAATATTTTTTAAAGAAAGCATATGATACTATAGATCACAACATTCTTCTTTAAAACCTTAATAAGTATGGTACCATATATGGGTTATTTATAGAACCAATGACAGTATATTCAAATAAATAATATAGTCCTCAGCCTTAAACTGTTCATCATATGTATTAATGATATTGTAATGCACTTAAACTGTCAAAATGTATTTTATTTGCAGATGACACACCTTTTTTTAATGCGGGTGATAATGTAGAGCTTGGGAAAGGGGTGGTCTGAACAGAACTGAAAAAAATGAAACCGTGGCTTTTTATGAATAAATGAGTTCTACATCATTATAAAACATATTTCATGGTATTTAGTAATCACGATACAAATATATAATAAATATAATAAAACATAATATATAGTGCATAGAGAAGGTAATACTATTGACAGAGTAAGAGAAATTAAGTTTTTGGGTGTTATTGTTTATGAAAATATTTCATAAAAGTCACAACGTAAATGATTCAATGAACCATAATGCTTTTACATCTATTATATAATTCTTTGATTGATCCATGTCTGACTTATTGCATATAACTTTTGGGGACTACATGTAAAACTTTGACGAATACAGTTTTTATTTTACAAAAAAGAGCACTAAGAATTATTAGTCAAAACAGATAGAGATCCATCCAGTCCATTATTTATTAAGTTACAGTTATTCAGATTTGGTGATCTAATTGATTACAGTATTTTGAAGCCCATAGAAAATGTTTACTGAGAAATATATAAAAAAAAGATTTGAAAAAAAGATAAATCCATTAAAAGGGTGTGAGGTATTTTTAAAACCAAGATTCAGAACAAAAGTGTTGGAGTGATGTGTTTCAGTGTACGGGCTTATGCAACAATCTAGATGAGGAATCCAAAGAAGCAAAATCAGTTATTGTTTAAAACAGATTGTTAGACACACTGATAAGAAAATATAATGAGTGAGGTTTATTTGTTTTGTGCTTGTTTTGCTCTGTGGCATGTAGAAAAAGTAAAATACTATGAATTTGTTATGGTTGAATGAACAGAACCCCAGAGCAGAGCGTCAAGGAAGGTAGAAATGATTTATTTCCCAATATGGAACGCAGAACAAGGCAGGAACAAGGCTTGGCAGACGTAGAATCCCCAGTGGAAAACTTGACTTGACCAGACTTGACTCGACTTGGTTTGGCTTGGCTTGACCAGACTCGACTCGGTTTGGCTTGACAGATTTGACTCGGCTTGGCTTGGCTTAACTTAACTTGGCTGTTGGAAGCGGACGCAATCCTCTGGCAACCAGAAGTGGTGAGAAGGCCTGGTAAATAGGTGGAGGCTGATGAGGGAATTGAGTGCAGGTGTCCGAAACGGCTGGCCACGCCCCTGACATCCACCTGGTCTGAAACACACAGAAGGGGAGGGGAAAAACACCACAGAGCCTCCACAACCATCACAGTACCCCCCCCTCAACGGTCGCCACCTGGCAGCCTACCAGGCTTGTGCGGGAACCGGGCATAAAACTCCTGCAGGAGAGCCGGGGACAAAATAAAAGAGCGAGGAACCCAGGAACGTTCCTCTGGGCCAAACCCCTCCCAATCCACCAAGTACTGCCACCCGCGCCCCCGCCGCCGAACATCCAACAGGCGGCGAACAGCAAACGCTGGGTGATCATCGACGAGCAGGGGGGGTGGAGGGGGCACGGCCGGAGGGCTGAGCGTGCTGTCCGTGACCGGCTTCAGGAGGGAGACATGGAATGACGGATGTACCTGTAAAGAGGCCGGCAGCTTAAGCCGGACCGTGACAGGGTTCAGGATACGGTCGATTTCAAACGGGCCAATAAAACGAGGAGTCAGCTTCCGAGACTCGCAGCGGAGAGGAAGGTCCCGCGTGGATAACCAGACCCGTTGTCCGCGCTTGTAGGCTGGGGCAGGTATCCGACGGCGGTCCGCCAATCTCCGGTTGCGGTCTGCTGTACGCCCCAGCGCAGCCCTGACCCCCCGCCAGACTCGATGAGCCCTCTTCAGGTGCATCTGGATGGAGGGCACCGCCACCGCCGCCTCCTGGGTAGGAAAAAGGGGGGGCTGATAGCCGTTAGCCGCCATGAAGGGAGACATGCCCGTGGCAGAAGAGACCAAGGTGTTATGTGCATACTCAATCCACGGCAGGTGGGTGGACCAGGAAGCACGGTGGTCAGCCGCGACACAACGAATGGCGGACTCCAGGTCCTGGTTAGCCCGCTCAGTTTGGCCGTTGGACTGAGGGTGGTAACCAGATGACAGACTAACCGTAGCCCCGATGGCCTTACAAAAAGCCCCCCAGACCCGGGAAGTGAACTGGGGACCCCTGTCAGACACAATGTCCTGAGGCAGTCCATGGAGCTGAAAAACATGCTGCACCAGGAGATCCGCAGTCTCACAAGCTGTGGGCAGCTTAGGTAGGGGGATGAAATGGACGGACTTAGAGAAACGGTCCACCACTGTCAGGACGGTGGTGTTACCCTCTGACGGGGGAAGTCCGGTAACGAAATCCGCGGCGATGTGTGACCATGGACGATGTGGGACAGGAAGAGGCTGAAGCAGACCAGCCGGGGCCGATGAGACGTCTTGTTCCGCACACATACAGGGCAGGCAGCGACAAACTCCCGGGTGTCAGCTATGATAGATGGCCACCAAAAGCGCTGTTGCAGCAGGGAGAGCGTGCGGTGGACCCCGGGATGGCACGCCAGGGTAGAACTGTGACCCCACTGTAGCACCGCGGGCCTGACCGGCGGGGGCACAAATAGGAGACCCGCGGGACATGTAGGGGGAATGGGAAGGTCTCTCTGAGCCTCCTGGACGACCCTCTCCACCTCCCAGCCAGCGACCCCTACAATGCGTGAGGAAGGCAAAATGGTGTCTTCCCCAGGCCCAGGAGCTGTAGTCAGGTCGAACTGACGGGACAGAGAATCGGGCTTCCCATTCTTGGATCCAGGGCGGTAGGTGAGTGTAAAATTGAAGCGACCGAGAAATAAGGCCCACCGGGCCTGACGCGAGTTGAGTCTCCGAGCGGAACGGAGGTAGGAGAGGTTCTTGTGGTCTGACCACACCAGGAACGGCTGGGAAGCACCCTCCAGCCAGTGCCTCCATTCCTTTAGCGCCAAGACCACCGCCAGTAGTTCCCGGTTGCCCACATCATAGTTTCTCTCGGCCGGAGTGAGACGCCGAGAGAAAAAGGCGCAGGGGTGCAGCTTTTGGTCCGAAACGGATCGCTGGGACAGGACGGCTCCCACCCCTGTCTCCGAGGCGTCCGTTTCTACCACAAATTGAGCTGTCGGATCAGGGTGACACAATACCGGGGCAGAACAGAACAGTTGCTTAAGCTTACCAAAAGCCGCGTCAGCTTCAGGCGACCAGGAGAACGGGACCTGTACCGAGGTGAGTCCAGTGAGGGGGGCGGCTACTCTACTGTAGTTACGAATGAACCTCCGGTAGAAGTTAGCGAAGCCCAAAAATCTCTGCAGTTGTTTCCTGGTAGCGGGTGTCGGCCAATCTACCACTGCCTTGATCTTAGACGGGTCGGGCTTCAGCTGCCCCTCTCCCACGACAAACCCTAAAAAACTAACGGAAGACACATGGAACTCGCACTTTTCCGCCTTAACATAAAGTCTATTTTCCAGTAGTCGCTGCAAAACGAGACGGACATGCTGGACGTGCTCCCTGTTGTCGCGGGAGAAAAGCAAAATGTCATCTAAATAAACAAACACAAATCTATCCAGCATGTCTCGTAAAACGTCATTGATTAGTGCCTGAAAAACCGCGGGTGCATTGGTGAGCCCAAATGGCATGACCAGGTATTCGAAATGTCCCAAGGGAGTATTAAACGCCGTCTTCCACTCGTCCCCCTCCCTTATCCTCACCAAGTGATAGGCGTTACGGAGGTCCAACTTGGTAAAAATAGTGGCTTGATTCAGGGAGCCGAAAGCTGAGTCGAGGAGAGGCAGGGGATACTTGTTCCTGACCGTGATGCTGTTTAGGCCCCTAAAATCAATGCAGGGGCGCAGAGACTTGTCCTTCTTTTCAACAAAAAAGAAACCGGCCCCCACAGGAGAGGAGGAGGGTCGAATAAGTCCAGCAGCCAAACTCTCTGTAATATATGTCTCCATAGCCTCCCTCTCCGGTATTGACAGCTTGAAAAGCTTACTCGATGGCAATGGGGCACCGGGGATTAGGTCAATGGAGCAGTCGTACGGTCTATGAGGGGGCAATGAGGAGGCCCGGTCCTTAGAAAAAACCTCCTGGAGATCATGGTATGCTGGCGGAACTAAAGCTAAATCCACTGCTTTGGGAGGGTATGGTGTGTCCACTGTGGGAGTGGGAATAGCGGAACGTAGGCAATGGCTATGGCAGAACAGGCTCCAATTCACAACCGAGTGGCTAGACCAGTCTATGTGTGGGTTGTGGAGACTGAGCCAGGGAAGTCCCAGAACGAGGGGGTTGGAAGGTGAGGAAATGACGTACGGAGACAGCAGCTCCTTGTGGTTGCCGGAAACCTGTAAAGACAGTGGCACGGTACGGTGGGTGATACGAGAGAGCACTCTGCCGTCGAGAGCGAAAACTTCTCGTGGCTCGGGAAGAGGCTCCGACGGGATGTTAGCACTGGATACCATCCCCGAGTCAATAAAGTTGTCATCCGCCCCAGAGTCCACCAGGGCGAGGACAGGGATTTGGGCGGACTTAAGAAAAATGGTTCCCTCCAGTTGGAGGGGCTTGGAGGAGGGGTTGACGGGAGTTCGGCTCATTAGCGCCCCTCCCGGAGCGGGCAAGCCTGGCCTATTCGGCCGAAGGGGACAGTTGATCAGTAGGTGGCCAGCCTGGCCACAATAGAAACAGAGATACTGGTGCCGACGGCGCTGACGTTCCTCCTTAGTGATCCGGTCACCCCCTAGCTGCCTGGGCTTCTCCCGAGATCGAGCAGTTGGTGGATCGGTGGTTCCCAACCGACGTCGCGGTGACGCGGAGGGCTTTTGCTGGGCCGGAAAAGGGCCCCGCTCAACCCTCTCGCTAAAGCGTTTATCGCAAAATGAAAAAACTGGGCCTTGCTGCCCCAGGAGAGCCTGCTCGATTCCCTCGGTCTCGGACCGAGTTTGGGTCAGGTGTTGCGTCTCTGCGGGGTTCATTGTGGCCAGAGGATTCTGTTATGGTTGAATGAACAGAACCCCAGAGCAGAGAGCCAAGGAAGGTAGAAATGATTTATTTCCCAATATGGAACGCAGAACAAGGCAGGAACAAGGCTTGGCAGACGTAGAATCCCCAGTGGAAAACTTGACTTGACTCGACTTGGCCAGGCTCGGGTTAAGTTAAGTTAAGTTAAGTTAAGTTAAGTTAAGTTAAGTTAAGTTAAGTTAAGTTAAGTTAAGTTAAGTTAAGTTAAGTTAAGTTAAGTTAAGTTAAGTTAAGTTAAGTTAAGTTAAGTTAAGTTAAGTTAAGTTAAGTTAAGTTAAGTTAAGTTAAGTTAAGTTAAGTTAAGTTAAGTTAAGTTAAGTTAAGTTAAGTTAAGTTAAGTTAAGTTAAGTTAAGTTAAGTTAAGTTAAGTTAAGTTAAGTTGGCTGTTGGAAGCTGACGCAATCCTCTGGCAACCAGAAGTGGTGAGAAGGCCTGGTAAATAGGTGGAGGCTGATGAGGGAATTGAGTGCAGGTGTCCGAAACGGCTGGCCACGCCCCTGCCATCCACCTGGTCTGAAACACACAGAAGGGGAGGGGAAAAACACCACAGAGCCTCCACAACCATCACAGAATTTGATGGAAATCAGCAGCATGTTGGCCTGCAACTGTTTTTAAGTTCTATTTTATTACTTAAATACATTTCTTTTATTTTTTTATTTAATTATTTGTGTAAGAGGGGCAGATTTGATAAGATTTTCTTCTTTCTGCTCCTTTTCATTCAAGTGTTTGAAATTTATATTGTATATGAAGTAAGTTTGGAGCTCAGGGCTCCTGTGGTTGTGGTACCGCGGGTCCTGTCTGCACCTGTGTGTGTGTGTGTGTGTGTGTGTTTGTTCTTTCTCTCGCACTACTTTCTAAAGCTATGCTACTTTTCATTTACTTCTTTTTTTTCTGAAGAATTAATGTGACTTCATGCCAGCGTTGTGTCCATCTATGTTCATGTAGGTTTGCAGGGTCAGATGTGGTACTGGATGCTTCTGGGAAAAGCTGCCATCGTCCTCATCAGCCTGGTTTCCCTGGGTGTAATTTACAAGAGAAGATGAGAAATGTAGAAAAGAATCCAGAAATCCATCCACAACAAATGCTTCTGAGGTTCTGATGTAAAAGAAAACAAAAAACGGTTCCACAGAAAAAGGTTTCTATTAAAGAGCCAGTGCCAGACAGGTGAGGCATTTTACTTTTCCACACCATTTGTATTATAATATAATAACATAAGATTTATCTGCACAAACTGAAATATGTTGTGCAGTCGAGATGATAACATGCCTTAGGTTATATTTGTATCTCAGTTAGAGATTACCAGCGTACACAGGACAATGTTAGTTAGAAGTGTGGTGCATTCAAGACCACTAAAATACAGAATTTGTTCTGCTTCAAGCTCGTGATTTGTTGGTTAAGCAGACATCCTTATACTGTAGAAATACAACAAAATACAGTGGACAAATAGAAGTCGGCTTACAGTAATATTTCAGAATTACTGTACTGTAATATTTACTGCGTAATCATCAGTTAGGTAGCTGGTGTCTGCAGTACAGATGCCGTGAACTTCACCAACAGAAGGGGATCCACGGGAAGAATCAGGAATGGGAGGATGGCCATGACAAGCCTGAGACTTAGGCGCTCTCAACTTAACAGGGGACCATTCAGAAAAGGCCAACATGGTCACAAAAAGGTTATTAAAGTAGATAAGAAAAAATATTAAAACAATTAATGTTATATCGTCAAACAAGATAAGAGGCAGAAAGAGACAGATGATTCAAACCTTCTCAAATATGAAACAAAATTCACTTTTGGCCATGCAGTAAGTCAAAAAGTGGCAAGAGCTCGTGAAGTTTCTCAGTCTGTGTACTGTGTGCTTCTTTTTTAATATTCATAAGACAATAATATGATTAATGCATAGTAATTGTGTTGTATGTTAAAAATGGATGTAGATTGCATTTTTGTTAACAAGCTTGCTACACCTTTAGGCAGGATTACGTTTAATCACTCGCAAACGTTTATCAAGGTACTTTGAATATTATTTTAATGAACTTGTCAGGTTTTGGATGCAAACACTTTATTCTTTCGAGCCACAAGATTTTAATCTTTCTTCTTCAAAAGCATCAGCTGCTAAGTGACTTATTATTAAACGCTGCTCCTTCATATTATGTCCGTCAGCGTTGAATTTGTCATGAGAACTTCCATTTACTCAGCAACCGCGACAAAGCGGTGGTGAAAGACTGCATCTCTGTCTTGTGTGTCTTTAACTCTGGAGCATGTAGCCTGTGTTGTTGCCTTTAGCTGTTAATATATGTATGGAAAATATAAATAATATTTGTTTAATCTCTTCCTGACTCTTAAATGTTTATTGTCTCAAAAATCAAGTAATGTTCAGTTGAATAAGAGACTTGATTAAAATCCATCATCAAGCATAAATTCATCATCCTTGGTCTAACAGCTTTAATCAAAGCATATATATATATATATATATATATATATATATATATATATATATATATATAGCATAAAGAATATTATAGCAGATTAATCTACATTTCAAGAGTCCTTACTGGGTTAAAATAATGTTTGTCAACACCTCTTTTAAACTAGACGCCAAAGCAGTAATAAGAGTTTTGTTTAAAACAGTAATTAATCTTTAACCGAACTGCTTGATAAATATTACTGACAGTGAAACGTCTCCCCTGTGGTGGCTGCACTTAAAATGATGATGATTTTTTTATTATGATAACATAGATATCAGTTTCAACAAAGTGTGCTTTCTCATATATCTCTTACATTTTAATTAATCAATGTAATGTATATACATTTATGTATTTATTAAATAAATGATTACACCCCCAACTACGGACCTGACAGCCCCCTGAACTTGGTCACATTGATTCAATTACTAACTTTAAAGGAGAGGCTGAACAGGTGGGAGCCGTCAGGGACACGCCCACCGCATGTCAATCAAAGGGTATCTTCGGCTCCCAGCACCTTCAGCCGAACCCCTCCGAAGTATCTGCAGAGCCCCATGGAGTAGGTCTGGACCTAACGAGTCTGACTGGTTTACAAAGGCCACCAATAACAGCAGAGTGAGGGAGAGCTGCTGGCAGAGCCCACATAGTAATAGAAGACTAACAATTGGAGACAGAGACCCTAATCCTAATCCTAACCCTAACCCTAACCTTAACCCTAATCCTAACCCTAATCCTAATCTTAATCCTAACCTTAACCCTAACCTTAACCCTAACCTTAACCCTAATCCTAACCTTAACCCTAACCTTAACCCTAATCCTAACCCTAACCTTAACCCTAATCCTAGTCCTAACCCTAACCCTAACCTTAACCCTAACCTCAACCCTAACCGTAACCCTAATTCTAACCCTAAACTTAATCCTAACCCTAATCATAACCTTAACCCTAATCCTAATCCTGAACTTAATCCTAACCTTAACCCTAACCGTAACCCTAACCCTAACCTTAACCCTAATCCTAATCCTAACATTAATCCTAAACCTAACCTTAACCCTAACCCTAATCCTAATCCTGAACTTAATCCTAACCTTAACCCTAATCCTAACCCTAACCCAACAGAGTTTGGGGGGTCAAATCAAAGTAAAACAACTCCTTTGCTAGTTGATATATATATATATATAAGCAAGCATTTAAAATTCCTTGAAATCAGATCTTAAAGTATCACTCTGCCCATGAAAAGGTCAGATTAGTGTTAGAGCTACTGGATTATGTTGACAGAATAAAGAGCGATGGTTTCATATTATTGCCAGAGTTTTGTACATGTTTTGACAACATCAAACACTCTTTTCATTTTGACACCCTATGGTGTTGGTATTTCATAAAATCTGTATTTAATTAACATACTCATATAATTTTAAAAAGCGGTAAATTAGGTGATCACTTTGATTATATGGATTGTAGTGAATTGTTCACCCTGGGAGCACATCAACTTGTCACCCAGAAAAGAGATGTCCCCTTGTTTATTAAACCCGAACTCATTTTCATTCTTCTGCAAGAGTCTCTCTTGTTTTTAGGAGACAGTTAAGAACCAGTTTCACTCGTTAAAGTCGGTGCCGGTGGTCCAGTTTGACATCTTATTAACCTACGGACTAAATAACTGGCAAAGTCTGATTCTCATTTTCTGACCCCCAAAAAAGAAGATTTATTGAACCGACTGAACAAATAAAACCAAATGTTTTCTGACTGAATTATTAAAAGATCGTTTCTTTGGATGTGATTGTGTTAACCCGGGGCTCCGGCGTGTGTCCCTGTCTGGGTTCAACGTGTTGCCAATAAAGTTTGACAGAAAAAAAAAACCCGCCGAAGAAGAAGAACATGGCGGTGCCCCTCAACGCCAGGTGACTCACTCCGGGTTTATCGGCGCCGGTGCGCTTTTCTTTTTAAACAAAAAAGGAATAAACTAGTTAAACCAATATGACAGGAGGAAATATATTTTGCGAAGCGCCAAAATTCCTAAAAACGGCCCCGTTGTTGTGTCGGAGCGCATTTCTGTCCCCACGCGACGGAGCGTGCCGCCTGCAGGGCCGGAGACGCCTCGGCGTCAGCCGAGCCGCGGCGGGCAAGGTCCGGTACAGCGTCAAGCCCAGGGACCGGGTGGAAATCCCGGGCCTGGAGGAGATCACATACGGGGAGCGGCTGCACTACGTGCCGGGGCTGCGGAGGCCCGTCAGTCCGCCCTGGCAGAGGGACCACTCGGACCCGCGGTTCTACCGGTCCCCGCCGGCCCAGGAGATGCCGCTGTACAAGGAGCAGCCTTGTTACGTGTTCAACCAGAGAACCAGCGTGCTCGAAGGTAAAACCCGGCAATCTGTCGTACATGTGTCACTTAAACGGTTTTTATTATTCTACGTGTGTGACGTCATCACGCCGTAGACCCGAATTCCTTCAGGTAACTAAAATTATTGCTCGCGTTGCTCCGTCTGTACACAAGGAAAACGATCTACCCTCATCTTTGCTCTATTTTTCTTTTAAACTCGTTGTTTAAAACTGTCACGTGACCTCAGATGTCCGTCTCTCCACGTCAGGTGTGCGTCAGGCTGCATGGTTAACCAAAACCAAGGTGACCTCTGGTCTGCCTCCTCACCTCCTGGCATTGGCAGAGACTCCTGAAAACCGGGTGCAAGATCAAGATGAGCGTGTGCAAAACGCCATCAAACATGCCCGGTTCTGGGACACAACAGACGAACGACCGTGCAAAGAAAAATACAGGTGTGAGCACCTGTTTTTCTGTTTGAGTTGCTGAACACGGGGAGTGCACATCAGAAGCATCTTATATGAACTCGTGCTAGGATATGGTCCTCTACGCAGCACCGTGCAAAGGATGTAAGCATTGTTATACCCCCGGTATTATCAAGGACGGGTTTACGGAGCACCGACTGTCATCTGGTCATGTTGGAGGAAGAAAATGCATAATAAAATTAGACGTCAGAACAGAGAATGTCTGAAATGTGGGTAGAAAGACTTGAAAGACTGTTTTATTGTCAAGTGATTCTGTTCATTTTAAGTCATATATGTCGGTCATGTTGTATCGTCATTTTGAGAACCGTGTGGATTTTAATAACTACCTTTGCTGGGGTTTTTTGTGGATTCTGGATCTCAGAGAGCTAAATCAATCCTTTCTCACTTCATGTACATAACCAAGGTTTCCTCATATGAGAACATATGCCTTTGACATTACAGCATTCAAATGCTCCGTCTCTAACCGTCTGCGTGTTTGTTGTTTAGCAACACTCTGCTCCTCAACCTCCTCCATCTGTGTGCAAGTCTACAGTCCAGTAGTCCAGCTACCAGAAGAAGGATCCTTGCAGAGAACTATTCCTTGGCAGCCACTTGGAAAAGAGGTATTACATCCTTATAAATGGAAGAGAAAGCTCTTATTGTTATTATACACAGTAGAATGAGATTAAAAGACCATCCATCTAAATGTGCACACACAGTTAGTATAATTAAAAAAAAAAAAAAAGAGTCCTAGTGTGTTTGTTCTGGCACAAATGGACCTGCAGCGCCTGCCAGAGGGCAAAAGGTTTAAGACATGGGAGTCGGGGTGGATGGTGTTCTTGGAGATGTTTCCGGCCCTGCTGAGACAGCGGGAGCTGTACCAGTCTCTTCCTGTCGGCCTCCGTGCAGCTGGAGTACCACACTGTCACGGCGTAGGTCATCAGGCTCTCGATGGTGGAACGGTAGAAGGTCGCCAGCAGCTGTGTGTTTAGTTGCTCCTTCCTGAGCACCATCGGGAAGTCTAGCCGCTGCTTTCTTGACTAGTGCTGCGGTGGTGACTGACCACGAGAGGTCTGCAGAGATGTGGAGGCGGAGGAATTTGGGGGACTCAACTCGCTCTGCGCGTTCACCGTTGATGTACAGAGGGGCGGGGCCAGCACTGTTCCGCCTGAAGTCCAGGATGAGTTCCTGGTCTTGGTGATGTTCAGTGCATACGACTCACCACTCGAGTTTCAGGGCCGCATCGTCGAAATGGACATCACTCATTCACTGAACTCCCCTGTTGATATGATAAATAAACTTTACATGCATATGTTCCAGTTAACTTATGTCATTTTTTTGTTTCACACCAGGTGAGGACCTGTTCCAGGTCAGAGGCCGGAACGGTTTGCTACAAAACAGCATGGATCCACTTCCAGAGGTTTCTGGGAAAGAGGAAGTGGCCAGCACATCAGATCACATCCTGGAAACTTTCTACCCCATCTCCCCCACCATCGACCTGCAGAAAGTGAACGTGTATAAAGGGGACATGAACTGCACAGGTGGGGAGGTCCCTAGTCCTCGTTTCAGTGTTGCTCCAACATCAGTACGGTGTCTTGACGTTCCTCCAAAGCAGAACTGTGTCGCTGTGTACTTCTCAGGCCTAACTGAACTGCCTCTGCTGCGTTCAACCAGGTTTCAGGAGTGACTATCCCTACCCTCATGCGCACACACTTTTCTTCCTGGAGTCAGAGCCACGCTGTAAGCTCCGGCCCGAGCAGTTCAGAGCCAAGATGATCATGTTCACCTTTGGAAACGCTTTGGCCCGAGCACATCAACTGTATGGGGTAAGGACATGCAAACATGGAGTAAAACTGGCACAACTCAGTCTAGTTTCATTGTTTTGCACAAATTACAAAGAACCTTCTCTTACACTGTGTGTCCCAGACCCAAGGCCAGAAGCTACTAGAGCACCCAATAACCGTGCAGTCAGTGGGGACTAATGGCAGAATTTTCCAGTTTCTGGTGTTCCAACTCAACACTACCGATTTTTCAGGGGACGATGGCATCAAAAACCAGGTAAAGTATATGTGAACCGCAGTTCAGTATGTGAGAAACAAATGCGTTCAGTGCAATGGTGGTTTATTACGGGTAAATGCAGTGTACTTCACACAGACAAGGCATGAGAAACAAGCACTCACACGCATGAACACATGCAGAACTCCACCCGTGCCCACTCTTCTGTGGGCGGTTGCCCTCTTCAAGCTCCTCTACCAGATGCTTTGGAGCTTGAGAGTCCGTAAGAAAAGGCAACAAGAGGATTTTATTTTGTAAAGAGTCGAGTAACATGATCGAGTCACTGACGTGCATTCGGACGGGATTAAAATCAGACGTCCTCTGTGATTATTACAAATCACAACGGGTCCCCAGACTATTTTAATCCGCTGCGAGTGGGGCATAAGGCACTATAATACTTCATGAATTATACTCAATGTTTGGATGAACTTGGGATGTATCATATCAAACATAGTCAATTTGTCGATACAATAATCTCCTCTGATTGCACACGCTGAATTTGCATGTACTTTGCATATTGTGCTTTTAAAAAAACTCAAACCTGAGGCCTGTAGTCAGTTGCTGTGTATTAACGAGGAAGTTTAAATGTATAAGAAACGCATTGATGTATGTCAACCAAAAAGTAAAAGATGTTTACAGAATTATTATTCTGACCATGCCTATCATCAAATATTCATGCCGTCTGGGTTTTAGATCGTCAACGTTTTGTGAAGACAACGCTTGAGGACTAACAAAAAACAATCTGAAGAAAATAGACGTTGCCGTCAACACGTCCTAACTTTTTGACAGGTTAATTTTACGCTTTTGTGCCTTACAGATGTGGCTGGATGAAGACGTTGAGCTGTATGATTTTGCTAAAGTTAAACCACTTATCCGGAAGAAGCAAGTTAAGGTATGTTGTTCTCTCCTGAGTTCAGTGTTTTTTAGACTGGTTGGTTGAAGAGGTTCAGGAATGGACGGAAAATCAACTGGTACTGATTTTCAGGAGCTGTATCAACTATAGAAGTATAAAACTGATGAGCCACGTCGTGATGAGCTTGGGAAGAGTACTGCAAGCTATGTGAAGAGAAATGGTTATAATGTGTGAGCAACAGAATGCCAAAAAGGAGCACTGAAGATGCAGTGTTTGATTTGAGAATGCTGATGGAGAAGAACAGGAAGGGTTGGAAGGAGTTGCATTGCCTTTGTAGATTTAGATGAAGTGTGTTATTGCATGAGGAAGTCATGCGGTGCCACAGAAAAGTATGGTCTAGTAGTGAGATGTGCAGTCGGATTTACACAAGGGTTTCAGGTGGAAGTAGGAGTGCATCAAGGATCAGCTCTGAGCCTCTTCTTGTTTGCCATGGTTAGGTTGACTGATGGGGTCAGACAAGAGTCTTCATGGGCCGTGATGCTTGCAGATGACATTGTGCTCTGCAGCGAGAGTAGGAAGGAGGTGGGAGGAAACCAAGCGAGGAGGAATGAAGATCAGGCACAAGAAGATGTATATGTGTGTAAATGAAAGGGATGGAGGCAGATCAGTGAAGGTGGTACAGAAGTTTAGTTTTGCCCAAATGTGCTGAGTAAAAGGGAAAGAGGGTTGAAGAGGGTACAGGCAGTGTTTAGTGGGTGGAGAAGAATGTGTGGAGTCAACTGTGATAGAAGAGTAGCAAAGAGAAAAGACGAGATGGTAGTGAGGCCAGACCTTCACTATGGCTTACAGACAGAGTTAAAGACGGCAAGATTACTGTTGAGAGCAACGAGCATGGACAGAGGTAGAGAAGCAGCCATATCAGAGGAAGAGCCAGGGTTAGATGTGTTGAAGTGAGAACAAGTGAGGCTAGATTAAAGTGGTTTGGATGCATAAGGAGGGGGATGGTGAAGTACTGGAAGAAGGATGATGGAGGAGGAGCAGCCGTGCAAGAGAAAAGGAGAAGACCGTAGAGTAGATTTCTGGATGTGGTGAAGGAAGACATTTACAGTGTTAAACCCGTGGAAATGTCTGTTCTCATCAAATCTGTGGTGTTGCACAAATGTAGACACGTGATCTTTGTGCTAAAATATAAGTTGGAATGTTAATTATGTATTTTATTTTTTTACTCTGCATAAGGAGCATGTAGTGCAGCTTTGTAGATGATAAAATGGTCTGCTGTTGCTCTGTATCTAATGAGCTGCCTTATTATAAATAAATAAATTGATTGATCGCTGTCTCTGCAGGTACCACCCGGTCTGGCAGGATACAGACCTGAAACGTTCAACAAGTTCCTGGCCCTGTACCTGCATGGAGCTATGTAGGAACTGCTGTTTACCTCGTAAACGTGCACGTGTAAATGGACACGGTGTTGCTAGTGAGTCATGAGTCAACTGTCCGTGTGTCTGGGATTTCACAAACAATTTGGAATGATTGAAACTACAAAATCTGACTTTAATTCACCGCTTCCACGCCTGTGTTAGAGCTCAAATAATAATAATAATAATAAAAAGAAACCTGACAATGACTGCTGGCTTTGCTCTGGTTAAATGAACAACGGCTGCTGTCATTCTGACGTTGTGCTTCAGGTGACTGCTGCAGCAGTCTGGGCCCGTGGTGAGCGGGTCAGTAGCAACATCTGCTTTACTGGGATAAAAAGGCCACTTGAGGTTTATGGGTCGATTATTCATCATAATAATAAAATCATATCAGATTCTCTTTCAGCAGCTCGATTTACTTAAAAAGCAGAAGCGCAAACAATAGCAGGCTGTCCTGAGGCCTCTTATGAAAAAGGTGCGTGAAATTGTTACTCAAGTGAATGTGTGCCAGGAAACTCAAAATTGCATTTGCCTGAAAATAATTAGATCTATAAAAACCCTGAATACACTTTCCTAATCTGACCCCACTGGAAGCTCCCAGGGCTGGAAGATATAAATGTGTGCAACGTTCCATCAGAGAGGGAGGGGGACACAGACAAGTCTCCGTCTTCCAATGTTGAACCCAGCATGGCACTCGGATCCAAGGGAACAGCTCTAGGATGTGTCGGGAAGCTGTGTCAGGAAGTGCGTATGGTCCCTGGATAGTTGTTCCCTTTGAACTCTGGCATTCCCATAGTCTTCAACTACCACTCGATTTATCTTACCGAACCGCTGCTGTGTCATCACAGTTTTCCATGCTCGCAGAAGTTATCATAAATGCTTTTCATCTTGTGAGAAACACGACTACATTATTGGATATCTTGCCCAGATCAATTAAGAATAGAAATTTGTCAGCCAACTGTATCCATTCATTTTATGCACAAAAGGCACAGCACAGTTATTTATATTCTTTTCCATTTGATCTGCAGAGGAGAAATGACATATTTCTGTTTAGAGATCATAAATAGAACTTTCAGTGGTTTGTATTCGTGTACAATGAGATGAGTTCCTCAGCTCGGCATCTGTGTCACAAATGGACCATTTCTCCAAATCTGGGAACGCTTGGGTCGGGTTCACTGTGGTGTGGTGTGCACAGTCCATTTTGAGTGAACTCAATGGTATAAATGAGGTCCCTTCTCTTGATTTGTTTTCTGTCATTGATACTTTGAAATATTTAATTCAACGTCAGAAGCATTGGTGAGTCCCATAGGCATTACTTTAAAGACCCGTTTTCAGTCTTCCTCCTCCACTTCAACATGCCAATAGCCGCATTGTGTACAGTATTTAATTTGCTCTTAATGAGCTGTCACCTTGACTTTGTATTTCAGCTCTCTGCTCTGGTGTTGCATCATCAGTGCAAATGTGGTGCTTGATTATGCCTGTGTGATCTCTAACATCTGCCACATTATGGAGCTGTTATGTTTGTCTTTGTTACCAGCAATAAAAATTGATCATGAACAAACAATAGGTCATATATTTGAATAGGCTGATAAATAAAGCTGAAAGCAATGATTTCTTGACTTTGTTTAAATTTACTTAATCTATGTAAGTGAATGACGTGCTACTGTTGGGCAGCCAGTGCCCCATCTCTGAAGGCCTACAGTGGCTGCAGCCTGTTTTCCAAACAGCTGCACTGCAAAAGTCGGGTTATGCAACTCCCTGGTCTGTTTATGTAAGACTGTGGTGAGTACAGGACATGTGCATGTTGTGTGGCAAAGATGTTTACTTGTGCAACAGAAACTTTTCAGCTGCAGAAGTAGAATTGTTCGTTTATCATGAGACAGATGACACCAGGTTTTAAAGTGCATTATCAGGATTTATGATGTGGCCCTGTGATGGTGTTTCCACACCTGCTTCGGCATCTGCGCTGCGGTGCTACGACTGTATGGGTAAGTATGTGTGTCGTACGACAGATCATTTCTTAAATGCATTATCCCAGTTTTTAATTTAGTCTTTCGGTGGTTTGAAGTACAGGGAACATGTGGTTCGCGTCCCCCTACAAATCTTGTCTCTGTGAGGTATTACGGTGACGGTGGGACACGCCCCCTCCGTCCAGCAGCCGTTCACCCCGCAACTAGCTGTCACAGTGCGGAGTTTTCCTGTGGCTGTGCCGGAATAGACACAACTAACAGGTAAAAAAAAGAAATGTAAGGCTAAACAGATGTTTGCATCGTGTAGTGTGATTCCCGTTTACTGTAACGGAGAACCTTGCTCCACGATAGCTTGGAAGCAAAAATCTAGCTAACGCTGAACCGCAACTGGACGTGACGCTTTTCACGACGCGCGTTGCAGGTCCGCAACCAAACACGGAAAAGACAGTCGTCTTTAGCGTTAAGTTAGTATGTGACGGGGCAAAGTAATGTTTTGTGACTCTCGAATCATTTGAATGTAGCTCAAATGAGGCTGCGAGTGACTTTGATGAATGTCTGATGAGTGTGTGGAGGTGGCCAGTCCTGTCTGATGAACTAAACTGCACTGGAACAAGTGGATGTTTACTAAAACAGCCAACTGATGCACACCGAACTGTTAAGCAAATAAACAGCTGAAATTCTGCTTCATAAATTCAACTCTATATTGAATCTAACTGCAGTTATATTCGAGGAAAGGTTAAAATGACTCATTATTTGAATGGAATTCGTAGTTCTGCTAAAAGACGTTAGTTTTACAGGGTCCAGACACTCCTATGGTCATCTTCGTCCTTGATTGTCACTTTATATCGCTGCATACTCAATGTGACAAATGAGCTAAACCACGAATGGAAGTTTTATAAATAGATGAAGCGACTTTAGCGGCAGAATTCCTGACCTTTATCCCGATCGGACCGCCGTAGTGCGCAGACTCGAGGGGGAGTTCATCTAGGTTCAGGGTATGTATGGTGTCACCGCTGCAAGGTCGTCGGTCTTTACCTTTTGCCTTTACGTTTATCATTGACCTCGCCAGATTGTCCGTTTAGCTGTTGGACAAAGTCCGTTTTTTTTTGTTTTTTTTTTAAACAACATACTATTCTCTTAGTGCATAATTTTGCTGTTTTTGCCAAAAATGTTGCACGCAAAATGCAAGCGATCTGCAGTGTGATGACCCAGATCCCATGTTACTTTTGTAAAATAAAATAATAATAATAATTAAAAAAAATCGATTTGCAACTGGCCAGTCTATCTTGCATATTAGATGCACCACTGCAGCAGCAGACGCCTAACACAGCGGTCACGTGACTGGCCTCTGGCCGTAACATCTCTGCTTTACAAACGGCCACTGCAGGTCCAGTATGAAGTCCGTTCTGCGTGCGCAGTATGCGGTTTGGATAAATGTTTTCTGCACCCTGCTTGGCCTAGTGTTTGCATCCAGGGATTCACCATGCCATCTCTATAGGTGACTCGTGATTGTCTGGTGTACCAGTTGTAATATTGTGGACCCATTCTTGGAGTAGCTACTCTTTTGGGGTTTACGTCATGCTTGGCCTCTGTGCAGGAGCTGTAGCAAAACCTTAAACCACCTTCAGACTGCCATCTTTCATCTCCAGCAATGATTTATGATGTGAATCCTCCTTGGACATTAGTCAGGACCTTGAAACATGTCACTTTGTCAGCAGATCTCAAAGACCTGCAAGCTGAATAATGATGGATTAAGTGTGTGATGGGATAATGTTTTCATGTTTTCTGGTGCCAGCCAAGGGGCCACATCCGGTGTGCTAGTCCCACTCAATTCAGCAACGGTTTGTTCTTCATGGCTCGATTACACAACCATGGGATCTGTGCACGAATTAATTTTTCTGTTCCTCATCAGGTAAAACGGTATAAAGACACAATGTGACACAATTATGTCTGCATAATTAGAGGCGTGGTCTATTAAGTGATGCCTCACTATGGTTAATGGCTAGCTTTCATCACTTTAGGTACTTAATATTTTGCACTCTTTTGATTTCTAAGCTATGAATAAAAACCTAACAATGCATAGTCATTTTTATTTTAAAGATTCGGTGTTTTGTTGTGCTGATAACTGCACGGTGTGCCGTGACTAGATGTGGGTTGGCTTGCAAGGGTCCAAGGACGAAGCTTAGCTCCCGCCTCCTCTAGCCGAGCAGCCCTTCACGTTGGCCTGCACCCCTTTGGATTCATGAAGTTTGCTCAGAACTCCACTTCTGTCTTCAGCACAGGGCTGTTTGCTTGAGAAAAAGAAATCCCAATCTTGGTTTATACATTATATACAAGAACTAATTTCTAGGTGACCACAGTTCACCTGTCCTTCCCTGAAATTGGTTGACTCTGCATTCATGTGTTCATGTATTTATCTTAGAACAGCAACGCTCATTGGCTTCACTCAGAGATTTTAAAAACAGCATTAACTTGGCAAACAAGACAGATTAAGTTATAAAACTCACTTATCATTTATCTTGCTTCTTCTACGCCATTCTGCTGTCAAGGCAAGATCTGTGTACTCCTTCAGCAGCTCACTGCTGAATGGGTGAAGAATAGTCTTCAAGCATAACACTAGTTGTGACGTAGTTGAGATGAGGAGGTGTCAGCCAGAACAGCGAGAGGCCCAAGTGCCTCCCTGAGAGAGTCCAGAATATCAATGTTTTGCCACGCAGACACCAGATGCTTGCGACCTGACAGCAGCCAGGACTTATTTGGTGATGTCCTTCTCTTGCTCAAGCAGTTAATGGACAATCATCTGCCTTTACCCCATCATGCCTGTGATTCAAGGTTTATTTCCATTACCGCACGTTCTGGATAGTTTTTTGGGGTCTGGATCGTTGACACATGTCTCCGTTACCAGGAGCGGTCCTGCAAGAGCCCTTCAGGAGCAGTTGCGGGGCAAAACACATTCCTGTAATAGCAGATGTACTAGGTACGTTTCCACTAGTGCAGGTTCCAGACGGGAGCCTCAACAGGGCCGGCCCCCTCAGCCGGCGCGTCTCCATCACACTGAAGCGCCACACAAGAACCATGACATAAAAATTACACTCCTGACAGGTGATGGCGGTAATGTGCATTTCTTGCCGTTCACAAACAGCCAACAGCATAGAAGGATGGAAAAAAGAAGAAAAAGAAGAAGAAACAAACGACCATGGAAGAGGGCGGAGATGTTTTCCCCGTGTTTTTGTTTGCTTTAGTTAAGCACACACCATGGTGGCAGCGAACGAGATCGAGTTTTTCCAAGCTGAAAAAACCCTTCTTTATTTGTGTGATACACCAACCAGACCTGGACCTCCTTGTTGGTCCATCTATTGTTTTTTTTTATCCTTCTAATCTCCATTTTTATCAAATGTACTCATAGCAAAATGTTTCTGGTCCAAATGGTTGAAATACGTGTTCATGGGAGAGGGCTGAGTGTAATTTCCTGCTAGTGGAATTCCCAATCATCAGATGGGAGAAAATGTAATCCTAAATCCAAACAACACATGGAATCTATTTAATGATATAAGTTCTGCAGTCCCTCTGCAGGAACACCTGTTTCTTCTGCTTTAAATCCCATTTTTGGGTTGTATCGTTTCACATGCATCTTCATTTGTCTTGCGGTAACTTGTCTGGCAGGGCCGTCTCCTTCATGTTGGGCTATATCTTGTTTTCATTTCACGGATCAATTGCCCAATTCCTTCCTTAAACGGTTTGGAATGGCACCACGTTTTTCCAGATGATACACCACCACCTCTGTCAGTTTGGTCCATTTTTTTTACTTGGCTTCTAATAATACTGTTAGCAGATGCAGGTTCAGTTTTCACGTGTGTTGGATTTTATTCACTTTAAACCTACTTGTTCTGGTTGTCTGTCTCTTCACACTTCGTCTGTCTTTGGGATGATGGAACAATCTGGTGGAACCGTGTTTCCACACACTTTTTCTTTCTTTGTTTTGGCGAACTTTATATATTGTGGCTGTTTGATCTGATTTGATGTTGATTTTTATTTTTTAAAGAAGATGGCATGAGATTAATCTCACGTGAATAGTAAACATATGTGAATTTTTGTATAATACTTTCTCCTAGAAGTTGATAAATTCGGCACTTCAAGGGATTTGAGCACACTCCTCCACCTACGGATTTCTACGCGGTTATCTGAACTTGCTTTTCGCAGCAGATCAGTGCGTGTATCTATGTACTTACTTGTCCCATTTTTGTCCTTGCAGGAGGCCAAGGATCACTTCACTTTGAGGAGATCTTCTCATGATGTTGCCTCAGCACCTCAAGCAGATCAGAGTCCTTATGCTCAACGACAAAGACAATTTAGAGAAAACTCTGTTCAGACTTGAACAAGGTACCGTTTCCTTCAGCCCACTGTCTCCTACTCGACTGAAGCTGTTGTTGCATCCAAAAAACAAGGCAGCGAATAATAATTGAAGTTTCTCCAGAAACGTAGACAGTTTAGAAGAATCAGCATGTGTGTGAAATCAGGTTAAAACCGCTGTCAGCTGAATTCGGGTTGCTGATCGGTGCCTTTTACAGATATTACGGGACAGATGATAAATGATAAAACAAATTATTTATAATCTTCTGCATATGTGATACTAACACGGTCATCAGTTTATATTTAACATCTTTCTTATATTAATATTTAGTATCTTTATATAATATACAGTTTGTTCACCCAGTGGAATAAAAAAGATCTGAGGTGTAGTTATGACCTCTGGACAAACTAAGATAAAACAAAGTCCTAGCTTCTCAAATGATCTTTTATTTATTTATTTATTTATTGAAAGAAAGGCACCATTTCATCAAAGATAAGTCATCATTTGAATACACTTGGGATGTGTCATAACAAATGGGATAAATACTTTTTGCAGATACTTTACTGGACTCCAGGAATACTCCTGAGTGTAAAGCTGAACATAGCCACAGGTTAGGAATGACTGGAATGGAAGAACTTGGGAATAAAGGCACCAAAGAGCAGCGATGGCGTGCATGTCTGTTAGATGAAGAGACGTCTTCAACTTGACATTTACAGCACTCTGAACTTGAACTGGATTATATAGAGACCAGCCAGTGATAGTCCTGGAAAAGCATTTCCAGACAGTTTTATATGCAACACATTTTTTACACGATGTGTATGAAATCTGGTTTTCACACTTGGTCAAAAGTTGATTCACAGACTAATTATCCCTAATTCCCGTGGGCCCTAGGTTTTGAGCTGCAGTTCCACCTTGGTCCGAGCCTCCAGGGGAAGAGGGTCATAGTTCACACGAACTACCCACTGGAAGGACAGCCGTTTAATCGGACAAACTTCCGTGTTTTGGCGTGGAACTACCCCACTGGAAGGGAGGATGACTCTGACAAATTCTGCTCTCTGGAGCTGAAGATCGCTGGATCCTATCAGTACTACTTTGGATACGCGTAAGCACTTCTGACTTTGGACTCCAACATTTCAATGAGTTCAGCCTTCAGTTGTTAAAGCAGAATTCTCAACTCTCCGTTTTGGAGTTGATGAGTTACTGACAGTGGATTTAATTTGTGTATATAAAAACAACAGGCTTAAATTTTGTGTTTTTCTTGCAGAGGCATAGAGAGGCTGGGAGGAGGCTACATCGTGGTGGATCCAGTCCTGCGTGTCGGGGCAGACAACCACGTCCTCCCGTTAGACTGCATCACCATCCAGACATACCTCTCCAAATGTCTCGGACGTTTGAACGAGTGGCCAGAAAGACTGAGAGTAGCAAAGGAGTCTGGTGGGTTTGTTGGTTTAGTCAACCAGGGTCTTCTCTGTTCACAAACCATGTAGGGGTTGTTGATGTTTACTTTCAATAGAAGTTTTTCTGTTTTGGGATAAATTTAAAGAGGAAATGGACGTAATCGTAAAAGAGATCACATTGTCAGTGAAAGTATTGTGGGTGGTGGGTCTGAAGGTGCCGTTGCCGCCAACACTGCTGGCAGAAAAGGGAAGACTGATGTACCTGAACATTAAACATACAGTTTATTTTAGGTCTTGACTTTAACAAAGAAATCTTTATTGTGACAATCTTGGAATACGAGACTGCTTTGATTCAAAAGAACGACGTCGAGGGTTTTAAGAGTGTTCATGTCGGCTTCTCTTTCAGGATACAACATGATCCACTTCACTCCTCTCCAGACTTTAGGAGAGTCCAGGTCCTGTTACTCTTTAGCAGACCAGCTGACCTTCAGCCCTGAGTTCAGCCCAAAGGGTCAGAGCTACAACTGGGAAGATGTGGGAGCACTGGTGGAGAAGCTAAGGACAGAGTGGAATATGCTGTGTATAACTGATGTGGTGTATAATCACACTGGTGAGTGTAGGATTGGCCAACTTTTTCTCTGCACTTGCTCAGTGTGTCAAAATTTTGTCTTTGTCAATGCCTCTTATAGAGATAATGGAATATGTATGTAGTCTTCTTAAATCCTTCGCGGTGGGGCGCTCTGAATTGAAAGTACAGGTCTGTGCCCTGTAGCTCTGGGACTCCAGAGTGACAGAGGAGGCATAGCTCTTAACACGATCGGCCCATCAGTTTCCTCACCACCAGGATAAGGTGGCTTGGGTGACTTGGGAACACTTTGGGATCCCCTTAGATGAGCTGGGCAGAGTGGGCAGGGAGAAGGAAGTCTGGCCTACCCTGCTTTGGCTTCTTCACCTGTGACCTGAACCTGGATAAGGCAGAAGATGGATGGATGGATGGATGGATGGATGGCAAAGCCACATTTAAAACAAGACTACAAATCTAATAGAGTAACAAACAAAAAAAACAAGAAACATAAACATATAAAATAATGCTGGCAAAAGCGTCCTTTTAATGTCACTGGTGCCAGCATCCTGTGACGTGTTAATAGACGTATGTGGTGACGGTAAACTGATCCATAACCACTGGATCTTCACTTTCAGAGGTAGGCTGCAGGCACATTTCCAGCACCGAGGTTGGACAGCTTGTTCACTCAGGGAAACGCAATTTTCCATTTCACAAATATATCTTGTATATGAAATATGTCTTATCTTATACTGTAATGCTTATTTTGACATCTGAACGCATTTGCGTTAGGAAAGTATATTCATAATCTAAATGGAGAGTTTTAATTCAGCTAAATCAGCCATGACTTTTACTTATGAAGTCCTGATGATTATTTATTTATTTATTTATTTTTTAATTATTTTTTTTTTTTTCATTACCATTCTTGTCAGTATGGACATCGTGCACACCACGTATGTACGATACACACCGAAATTGGACCTCTGCTTTTAACCCATCACTAGTTTCACTAGTGGGCTGCCAGCATCAGCACCCGGGGAGCAATTGGGAGTTAAGGGCCTTGCTCAGGGGCCCCCAGTGATTTACCATTGTGGCCACCTGGGTCCTCCACGCCCAAGCCCACCACTGTAACCACTAGCCCACCACTGTAACCACTAGCCCACCACTGTAACCACTAGCCCACCACTGTAACCACTAGCCCACCACTGTAACCACTAGGCCACCACTGTAACCACTAGCCCACCACTGTAACCACTAGCCCACCACTGTAACCACTAGCCCACCACTGTAACCACTAGGCCACCACTCCCATTAAGTGTTTAAGTGTTTTTTAAGTGTTGCATTAGGTATTTTTTATTTGCAAATGTCTGCTTTCTTAATAACCATATAATGAACAGAGTGGGCTCTAGATATTTTATTTCACCTAAGCATTCAGTTCCTCTATTTTCTCCCGCACCAACTCCGTTTCCCTTGCTGCAGCAGCCGTGTTGCATTTTTGTCTGAATATTATATTATTGCACTAATATGTCCAGTTATAGCGAACTAAAACAGAAAGATCACTTCCATTTACTATTCGTTGCCATGGCCTTTTGTTGTCGCGGTAACTCAGAGTCAGCATACTTACAGCAACTGAACCACCTCTGAACATCTTCCCTAAAACCCGAAACTCAGAGGTTCTAAACTCAGTTTGTTAGTTTTCTGACCCAGAGTTTGTTGAACCTCCTCTCTGAAACTGGCCCCTGATGTCCAGTTAGCTTTCTTAATAAAGACAAACTTGGACATCAGGGAGGAAGTGCTCACTGATATCTAGTACGCCTTTATGCATTTGCCTGTGCAGCATTTTCCAGAAAGATTTCCAGAAGATTTGTCACTGCCTTTTTCTTTTCCCTTTAGCTCCTAACATTAACATGAGGTTGCATTTTGTTTACATGACTGAGGCTCCCATTAAACGCCAAAATAGTCTCTTTACTTTTCAGTTTAGGCCAGTAATTATTGATTTAATTGTCAGACTGTGTTTAATTGTGCTGTGACATTTGATTTAAATCTCATCTCATGTCATTAGTACCTGTAGTTTAACCTCTAGCTGAAGGTCCTTCAGTAACTAGCAGCCTCTTTTTGTACTTGTAAACTGAACACTAAAACCGGCTTAAACAAAACCCCAAGATGTTAAATAAACACATCACAAAAATATGAGAACGTGTTATACTGCAGGGAACCTGCACATGTCCAGCAGCCCTGTGGAGCAAAGTGAAGGGCTGCTGCATGTGAGGGCGAGGACTTCCACACATTCAAACGATTTAAGGGGAGCTAATATGTGACAAAAACTCTGCAATTTAGCAGCCGAAGAATAAAAACAATCTCAGCTTTGACAGTGACCTCACCACTAGCTTTTTCCTCGTCATAAATCATGCTCCAGTGAAAATCTCAGTTTGTGTCTTCTGTGAGGAATCAGGTTCCTTCTAACTTTCTGTGTTTGACTTTGTTTCTGTTGCTGGTAGAGGCGGACAGAGGCGGAGGTGGCTGCACCATCACAGCAGCGCAGGTGCTCTTTGCTTTGCTCTGATTAGATGATGCCTGCAGCGACCCAAAAGTGTCTCAATTTCAGAGTCCTTTAACTGGTGACTGCATAATCTGCATACTGAAGAGTTTAGCTGATACCCAAAACACTAATATTTGAAAGATTCTTATAAATTTAGTGACTATATGTCAAACGAACCAAGTTATATAATTTAGTACCAAGAAAAATATCCTCAGTAGCATAAATTTTCCTAAATCTGATACAAATGTGCCAAAACAAAAGTCTGATAGATCAGACCCACATCTAGAAAGATGTAGGGTCTAAAGGTGGAGTGCTGTTTTCTGTTCAACTAACAAAAAAGATCAAATAAAGTCTGAATCTTCAACTGTCCAGGCCAACCCCGATTGAAACGCTTGTTAATCCTCAGCTGCAGCCGTCTGCAGCGTTTTCATCCAAATGACATCACTGCTCTGTCATCATCACATTAGCCCTGCCCAGAGACTCTCAATAGACTGATTTGATTGGCTCTCCAAGACCTTTGGGCATATTTAATGAGCTCCAATGTCTGGTTGCTAGGCAGATTTACAGATTTAAATCTGTCGGCGGTGCGTCTGGATTTCTAGGCTTCCTAAAGGACCAGTTTGGAAAAACTTGTCAAAATATGAACCATAGGTCAGAGATGTGGACACACCCACCGGACGGGGATGGGTAGGTGTGTCCAGACCATTACATCAGCTTCTATTAATGTACTTAAAAATGACATCAGGATGCATGAAGGGCTTTTATTTATTACAGTGAATAAGTGTGGTGGGTGTGAAAACCAGTCTGAACGTATAGTAGCTGGTTCGACGAAGGCCTCGCTGACTCCGCAGCATTAACGTTATCCTCCTGTTTCCACCCAGTTTAAATGTGGATCAGCGGAACTGGTGCTCGCTACAGTCACTCAGCTTTGCGCGCAGCTGCTGCTCCAACTGGGAATGTGACGGGTCGGGTAGTACGGCGTTAGCTGAGGTGTGAGGCTGGGCCGCGTCTACTCCAGCACGTTCTTCCACACGTTCCTGCCCTCCTGCGAGTCGTCTTTTCCTCCCTAATGCTGCAGCTCTGTGGGGTGTGAGCTGTCCTTTATTATTAGCCTGGCGTACTTTGGTCTGGCCCTCTACCCTTCTCACTTCTTCTTCCCTCTCTCTCCTGGAAAAGGTCAAGATGTAAAATGAGACAGGCTAAAAGGTTAAATGCACGCAGTGATTGATTCAACCCTTTACTGACAGTGAGCAGGTGTTTACAAAGAAAACTAGTCATTTAAAGAAAAACGAAAAGATTTTTTTCAGTTTCGTTATTTAGAAGAGAGGGTGTATGATTGTCTCCTGCAAGTGTAATAACGTTTTATTTCTTGTCAGATGAATGCATTTTGTACCCAAATGTACTGTATTCACCTAATTTGCATTAGAAAATATCCACCTGGAAAGCACTCCAATATTAACCATGTCTAACCGAGTTTAATTGTTTTTGTTTTCTTGTCCCTGTCGTTGTGTACAGCTGCGAACAGTGTGTGGATTGGAGAGCATCCAGAGTGCGGTTACAACCTGATGAACTCCCCTCACCTGCGTCCCGCCTGGGTCTTAGACAGAGCTATCTGGCACTTAACCACCAGAGTTGCAGATGGACGCTACAAAGACAAGGGACTTCCCCCTGACATCACAAACGACAGCCATCTGAATGTAGGTTCTAAACTCGCACTGCAAACTCGTGGGTTACAAGCACGGTTGACAACCAGTAGGTTCTGTGGATGGCGTTACAACGCTCATCGTTTTTAACACCACGACAAATACAGAATCGCTGCCATGTTACCAGTGTAGAAGACACGTCGTTTGTGCCATGATGTATGAATGTATGTCCCGTCGAACATCAAAGTTCTTTTCAAATATTTTTACTGTCACAAAAGCATAAGTAATTTGTAGTATAATAATAATAATAATAATAATTTTTCACTGCTAATGGTATTTGCTTAGGAAGCTTTTTATTACTTGGCTACTGCAAAACTCTTTAGGCTGTGATTTTTATTTCATACAGTGTTTCTTATGATCTTTCAGCCCATAAATACGGTGTGTGTGTGTGTGTGTGTGTGTGTGTGTGTGTGTGTGTGTGTGTGTGTGTGTGTGTGTGTGTGTGTGTGTGTGTGTGTGTGTGTGTGTGTGTGTGTGTGTGTGTGTGTGTGTGTGTGTGTGTGTGTGTGTGTGTGTGTGTGTCAGGCCATCCGCAGTGTGCTGTGGGAGGACGTGTTTCCTCAGATCAAACTGTGGGAGTTTTACCTGGTCAGAGTGGAAAATACTGTGGAGCAGTTCAGAGTCCTGCTTCAAAACGGTGCGTAAATCCAGACGGGCACCACTGCGAAATGCTTCAAGCTTTCCAAGCTCTAACAAATCACCTGAGCAACTTTTATTCAAAAACAGCCTTTTTTTTTTTTTTTTAAATGAAAAAAGAAAGAAAGTGTAAATAATGAAACTAAACAATACAGTTGTTAACATTTGTATCAATTAAAAAAGTTCTGCAGGATGAACGAAAGATGCAGCTTTCTCAGCGGAGCTTTGAAGGAGTGGGACTGCCAGCCTCTCTGGTGTGGTGGTGAAGTTGTCCGTCTCTCATGCTGTTTTTGTCTCAATCACGGCAAAGTAGGAGTTGAACGTTACATCATACTCATGTTGTCCTTGAGGTCAAAGGTTAACTATAGTTCAGTGGACAAAAAGTGTGCAGTCTAGCAGCAGTACGCTGCCGTGTTGAATCTTGGGGGGTGGGGCTGTTTCTGCTTTTTAAAAACGCCTGCTAAAGGAGAAAGGAGACACCCAAGTTGTTGGAGATGTCTTTCCTTTTAATGTCGCAGTATATAAACTGGAGGAAGTGGGACGTCACCGAAATCGGTGTCTCCTCCACCGTCTGTGTGATCTGTCAGGCTCTCTGCAGTTGGACGTGTCTCGGTGTCATCGCTCGGCGCTGCAGCCAATTTTAGCATCTTTAAAAGGAGAACTCTGGACCTGAAGCAACGCCAGGTCTGTCATTAGATGGTGCAGGGTACAACTTATCAGCATGAATCGAAGCAGAATCCAGTCAGAACAGAATAGGCATGTGAAGGGTTAACCAACCTAACTAAGCCAAATCAATTTATCGTCCTAACTTTGTGCTACGTAGGTAGTCGACTAGACACGGTGGACGGAGGTTCTTTTTTATACCCTTAAATAAAATTCCTCCAGTTTCTCTGCAGAAACCTGCATCCTTACTTACGTTTTCAGTTCAAAATCTCAAATGCTTTTTTAATCCCTGAGGAGAAATGACGCCTGTAGTAATTCATAAATTATTTTAGTGCTCTGAGAAACTTAAAATAACAATTTTTATATAACTTTGGTGCCTATGCCAACACAAATTAAAATTTGCTGCAAGCAAAACGGCTTTGATTCACCTGGTTTGGATCCGTAAGGAAAGTTCACACTCTTTACGATCTAACAATAGGTCCGGGGGGCTTGAACTCTGGAGTTCCCTTTAACTTCAGGACAGGGTTCAGGCGTGGCGCAGGTTGTTTGCATTATGCTCAGCTTGGTGCAGTGCTGAGATGTTTTTGTGCTGTGCAAAAAGCAGAAATGAATGAGCTTCAGATCTGAATGAGGCAGCCCCTGCGTCCTCACTGAAAGCCCTGAAACCCCTTATGCTGATTATTTACTGATTCTTCTGTTTTTTTATTCAACCACTTTCTCTAAGGAGTTAAAGATCTCAGCCACACTGCTAGCCAATCTCAGTCCTCCCACTAACAAATTACAGCGGTTGTACTTTTAGGTTAGAAAGGTGCTCCAAGTCATTTTTGGATTTGCATTTAGGCACTAAGCCAGACCATAAGAAGACTGGAGGGAAAAAAGGCCTGAGGATAATCCAGGACCCAGAGTATCGTCGTTATGGCAACACAGTGGACATGGACTCTGCTTTGGAGACGTTTGTACCTCACAGGTGAGACCAAAGTTCATCAAAGCGATTCTTGGCCGGTTCATTGTTTGATGCTGGCAGGTGGATAGTTGATGTGATTTGGTTCCGGTAACCATCAGTCAGGTCCAGTTAGTGTTCTGAGCAGGTTATGTCCACCAGCAGTGAAGCTGGCAGTGTGGGACCGTTATGGGTATTTAAAACAATGACCCCAACGCTGCCCAATCTGCAGAGCTGTCTGTGGAAAGTTGCTGCAAAAGGCTCAAACACTGTTTTAGAGCAGAGAGAGTTCATAGAAACCTGGTTCATTTCGGACTGTTATGCATCCAGCTGCAATAAAAAGCAATAAAGTGTTCAATTCAGTGTCATTTAATTTTATTTATATGGCATCTATTACAATAGAAATAGTCTCTAGGCGCTTCTCAGAGACCCAGAACATGACCCATTGGGGACTGGGACTCTACATAAGAGCCTAGATGGTGCGTTACTGTTGGTTGTCACATGACCTTATTGTTATCTTCCTGTCGCACCACATTCTCCCCGTCCCGTGCCCCCTGAACCCCTCTTTCACAAGTTGAGCCCGATGAATCCTGGCATTGTCATCTTGAATATGCCCGTGTCATCAGGGAAGAAAACATCCATTGGTGGATCTTCAGGTTTCAGCCGTCTCTTTCTTTGCTTGATGCCGATAATTTCACCCCTCTGAAACACATTCAACCACAGGATGTGTCTTCCGACAGCGTAGTTTAAGAAATTAGACACTACTCACTGCATCGGTTAGAGCTGAAGCATACTCATCTACGCAGTAATTATCCAATGGGAGGCTCCTACCTGTTTTCTTTAGTTAAATCCAGGTGGTGACTTTGTGTTTGGACAGGTAGTGTACGTTTACCAGCTGAGTTCAGACCTGTGTGCTGCTTAGAGGCTCTACAACGTTCCCCTGAAAAAATAAATCTCTTGATCTGCTTTGGAAACGTTTATGTCAGAAATGCTCCTAAGTCTGAGCATGAAGTCCAATATCTTAAAACCAGATTTTCTTGATAATCAAACTTTTTGCTTAAGCTTAATGACCGTCAATTCATAGACACCTTTGCCCTACGATACCTAGTTTTTTGTTGGGTTTTTTTTTTTTGTCTTATAAAGTTTAACAAGATCAGTACAGAAAACCAGCAGCCAACAGGCTAACATGGGACACAAGTCTACTGTGTTAGAGGCAATTGTCAGGTTTAAACGACCTAACATTTATTAAACACACAATAAGGAAGGAAGACAAAGTCAGTAAGTTTTTCATACATCATCACGGAGGACGGACAGAGAACTCAGCCTCATCTCAGCTGCTCTCGTCTCTGTCCGCGCCCCCCTTCTGATGGCCTCTTGAGGCTTTTATTGAAAGTAAGGAGGTCACAGATGACATGAAGATAAGCAACTTGTACAAGATATATTCTCTGACGTGTACAACTATCTTATAAGACAAGCAGTATACCGTGCGTAAAATAACAATGAGATTAAACAAAGAGTGTGTTAAAGTTTAAACCTATCATTCCCTCCTGCTTTAACACAATCTTTGTTTATTTCACGTCGTCCAAGATCACTTCAGGTGATCTTCAGTCATGGAGTCATTTTTCATGAGTACAAAGACATTTACACTCAGAGGGGTTTCTATAAGGCAAAAAGAGATATTAATATCATCATTATCAAAGAAAATTTCATCATCATCATTTTCATCATCATTATCAGAGTCAAGACCCAAAATCAGATACATTTGTGCCACACGGTCTTCCACGGGTGAGATGGCTGTGGTGATCAAATCGGTTCAGCAGTGCACGCAGACATCGGAATGCAACAACAACCACACAATGTCAGAAATGCTGAAAATACAGCGATGGAGACTAATACAGAAGACACCAAGGTTCGGTACTTGCCACACGCATCCAGTCAGGAGTTCCACATGGAGGTGTCAACACCGCAGTGCTCCTCAGCACTTTCACCATTCAGGGTCTGCAGCCCTCGTATGTCCTTGGTACGACTACCATCTGCAGCGGCGTTATCAAAAGTGCAACACTGTTTTCCAAACATGGCACACACACACACACCTCCCTTCTCCAGGACAATCCTGTTCTGGAAAGTCATAAGAGACGTGGCAGACAGCTGTCCAAATACAGCCTCGAACCCGTTCTGTGTCCAGCTTCCTAATTTCTAAACATTGTAGTGGATGTTGTTCATTTTTGTTTAACGTGCACCAAACAGAGGACTCAAATCCTGCTGCTATCTGGTCTTACAAATTTATACTCATCTGACACCTCGTGGAAATCTGATGACATCAATGTATGTGGGATCGTTGTCAGAGGACCAAGTGGAGCTGCTGGATCTCTTGCTTCTCCGAAGAATTCTTGATGTTACGGCAGACAGTCGTCAGTTCTTCAGCTGAGATATCAGGATTCACTGAAACAGGAAGCAACAGGGTGACTACAACAACACAAACTCAGGATGAGGAATAAAGTCACCATCCAGCATCCTGCAGCATTTCTTACCCGTTTGGTGTCATTTCGATTGAATTATTATCTCCTCTACTTGGTCAGGTGTCTTAAAATGCTTCACTGACTTTCGGGTCTATTCCGACTCTAAATGTCTGAATCCACCCTATTATCAGACTTTGGCTCACCTTTCCTATCGGAGTTTTCAATCCAAATGACCTCTGACCCCTTCCCTCCTGTTGAGACATGATCATCATCATGGCTCACACAGCAGCCCATTGGTACAGATTTTTTTTTTTTTTTTTCTTCTTCCTTCTTCTTCCATCCAGAAATCTGAAACCAAACCAAGATCGTCTGTCTTTATGAACGGGGACAGAGAAAACGGTGTTCCTGATGTCCACCACTGTGAAGACAGATGAAGCGTTGAAACGTTGTTTTGTTCTGTCACCGAGTTCCTTCACTCTGCGTCGCAGCTGCATTTTATCTGGATCCAAAACATTACCGTCATACTGGGGGTCCCAGTCACCTCCGACATGACGCCAGTCACTGCCCAGAGCAGTCATCCAAACCCGCTGGACCTCTCCGTCATCAAGGTGGCAGGACCGTCCGAGGTCCTCCACGTCATGGACAGATCCCTCCACATCCTCCCCATGGGAGGTCAGGCCTTCTCCAGCCTTTTTAACATCGTCAGTGTCAGGATTTGCAACTTCAATGAGAGGAACAGTGTCAGCGGCTGGCGGAGAAGTAGGTGTGTTATTCAGTTCAAGATTAGGAGGCGGTAACAGTGGATAGATTGGGATACTGTGAGAAAGAATTCTGTTGTCGTCGTCCGTTTTTTCATCTTTCCGTCTTCTCTGTACAGGTCCTGTCTCATCTGCTGTGTAAAACATGACCTCGGGTTTTTTCTGTCTACAGTCCCCCCTCCCTTCTCCTTGTTCTCGCCTCGTCGCCTCGTTCAACCATATCTGGCTTTCTGCAAAACCGCGTTTCCGCATCTTCTTGGTGTTTTGTTTCGTGTCAATAGTTATCTTATCCTGCAGTTCAACTATTTTCTGTGAGTTTAGAGTTCCCTTAAAACCATATTTACTGATCCACAGGTTCAGGTATTTTATTGACTTCGGATCTTTTTTCTGCATGTATTTCCAGTCCTCACAAACCAATCCTCTTTTATGGTCGATTTTACTGATCAACTTCCCCATTTTTTTTTTTTTTTTTATTTATTTTTATTTTTTTTAGATGTTTTAGTCCAGGTCGGTCTCAATACCTAGGGTATTCTAACACCTGGATTTTTTGTCAGTAGGACAGCAATTAAATCACCTGAAGTGGTAATCCTCACTTCAACTTGACTTGCAAGCGAAGGATTCTTGCCTCTGCTTCCACAACAGGTTGCTGTTTACATTCCTACTGGTTTTACATGAGACAAAATACCTGGTGGTTTTGTATCTCCAGTCACACTCACAATCACTCAACACAGAAATGACGTCACTTTACCCACGGACTTTATCGGTTCCGTCGTCTATTTTTCTCTTTTTACCATCAGTATCTAGAATTTTCACGTATTTTCTCACGGACTTTATCGGACTCCGGCGCCCCTCTTTTACCGTCAGTGTCTAGAATTCCACGGACTTTAACACGGACTTTATCGGACTCCGTCGTCCCTCAACACCCTCTTCTTTCAGGGTAACACAACAAGATTTCACTTACCGACTCTGTCTTCCTTCGGTTCTCCCGTCAACCTTGGACTCCAGCCGGTGAGGCGGAAAACCAGTCTTGAAATTTATAAACGTCCACAGTTTCCTTGAAGTCCACCACACCTGCTGGATTCCTTGGTTTGTTGGGATCCGGCTCGAAGGACCAATTAAATGTCAGGTTTAAACGACCTAACATTTATTAAACACACAATAAGGAAGGAAGACAAAGTCAGTAAGTTTTTCATACATCATCACGGAGGACGGACAGAGAACTCAGCCCATCTCAGCTGCTCTCGTCTCTGTCCGCGCCCCCCTTCTGATGGCCTCTTGAGGCTTTTATTGAAAGTAAGGAGGTCACAGATGACATGAAGATAAGCAACTTGTACAAGATATATTCTCTGACGTGTACAACTATCTTATAAGACAAGCAGTATACCGTGCGTAAAATAACAATGAGATTAAACAAAGAGTGTGTTAAAGTTTAAACCTATCAGCAATGCAGGTGAAAAGAGGCGAAACATGTACCTATATTTTGAGTTAAATTTCCTCCATCTCAGTGAATGTTTAACTGACACATTCAATGAGGAGAAGAGAAGTTATAATTGGATTTGATCAACTTCAGCACATTGCGTTTGTCTTTAATTGTGACTTAAATAAAAGGGCAAGTAGCAACATTGCATTTGGAGAGCTGTTCCAAATGGGTTCACATGCTTTTTCTTGCCACTTTAGAGGTTTGAGGTACTGCACAAACATTTGTAATCAGTAATCCTGACCTGGACTACTTTCAATTCTGTGAGCAGTTACATGAAGAGCAAGAAGCTTACAAATATTGTCATTTCTTTCCACATGTTGCTCCTCTCTGCAGCTTCTCTCCAAATCATATTGAGGAGTGTTGTGGTTGGCTGAAACAGCGACTGAACGAGCTGAATGGGGAACAGCATCACATCGTCCACCAGCATCAGGAGCAGGTAAAGGTTTTTTGTAACGTAGTAGGAATTGTGGCGCGTGAAGGGAGTCGCACTAATTAAGGCAGGGCGCTGGATGCTGAGAGAAGCTCAGAATTTTACAAACATTATGTTCTTTTATATAACTGAATCACAGTGGTACTCCTTCTTGACAGTTGCTGCTCTATCTAGCAAATATTCCTCCCTCACTGCAAGAATGGTATAAATAAACAGCCATGAGTTCATGATGTACACTTGGCCTAAATTCTCTGTCTGGCTTCTGTGGATCTACTGGTGCCACCTGTTTGCACAGCAAGATGAATTTTAATACTATAAATACTGGGCATTTTCAAAATCCCCCAGGCTCAATGTTTTTTGTTTTTTTTCTGTAATTGTTTTAATATTGCACACTTTACATTAAGAATTATGCTCTATAATGTCAACTGTGCATTGTTTGAAACTTACAGGAAATCATTTTTCTTTGTTTCTCTTTTTCCCCGTCAGGCAGTCAACTGCATTGTGGGAAATGTATTGTATGAACGACTGGCTGATCACGGCCCCAAACTGGGTCCAGTAACCAGGAAAAACCCTCTGGTCACCAGGTAAGAGCTCTTAAAGAGGTGGGTTGAGTAGGTGAAGGGGTGGAAGGGGTGGAAAGGTTGAAATAAAGCCTCACACCTTTTAAATATCATCCAAATTTATCTACCCCCGAGTTGACTTTTCCTTCCAATATTTATATTAATAAATTGGTTAGAAACTGTATAGTGGATATCTTGCGTTAGTAGAAATTTTGCTTATTCACTACATAGTTATTTTATTTTGTTTGTCCTTTTCCCTGTGCATCGGTTAATCCCCAAACATGAATTATATTCTTGCAGTAAAAAACACCAAAGCAGATGAAAGTGATGCACATGTGCTAATAATGCAAATTACATAAGTTTGTCTGAAGGACAGACAAAATAATCCAATTTTCAATTGATATTGTGGCAAATAAGAAGTCGTCTATATTAAGAGTCCTCCCGGTGAAATGTGAAAAACATACGTAGTAGGCACAAATGGTAAAGCTGCACCGCATCTATGTGGGGTTCAAGTCAGCCCGGAAGCTGCGAGTGTTGGTGAAGCTGTTTTCATCTTCCCGCCTCAGGTATTTCACCTTCCCATATGAGGAGATGACTCTGGAGCACGAGATGCAGCTGCTTGATCAACCGGACAAGATGTTGCACTTTTTGGCTCACAATGGTTGGGTGATGGGTGACGATCCACTACGCAACTTTGCTGAGCCAGGTAGACGTCATAAACAAAAGCAGTTTGTACACAGCGACGGGATGAACTTGTTGAGGAAAAGAAAACCCACAGTTCCTAAATAACCTAATAATTATTAAGTTAATTTACTGACATTGATTTTGAATTGTGGTTCAACAGAAATATTTAAAAAAAAACAACTAATGAAACCAGCCCTATTTTAATTTTAGAACGTTTTGAGGCTGTTGCTGCAGTGAAATGATTTCTTTAGCTGTCAGTGAGTCTTCTGTACCTGGAGGCGCGTATTCTGGTCGGTCAAACATCTCCAGATGTCTCAGGATTGAAGGGTGTCTTCTCCAGACTGCATGTTTCAGATGTTTCCACAGATGTTCAACAGGATGTAGATCAGGACTCGTAGATGGTCATTTCAGAATAGTCCAGTGTTTTGTTCTTAGTCATTCCTGGGTGTTTTTGGTTGTGTGTTTTGGGTCATTATCCTGTTGGAGGACTCATGACTTGTGACTGAGACCAAACGTTCTGACAGTGGGCAGCACATTTGTCTCCAGAATGTCTTGATGGTCTTCAGTTTTGATTGTACCTGAACAGATTCAAGACACCCTGTAGCAGATGCAGCAAAGCAGCTCCAGAACATCACCAAACCTCCTTCACGTTTCAAAGCAGCTGCAGTCTTCTTATTTTTTTTATTTTTTATTTTTTGACAAAATAGAGCTGGTGTGACTTAGCCGAAAAGTTTTTGTCTGATCTTTCCAGAAGCTTTGTGCCCTTTGGTTAAATTGTTTTGTTGAACCACAATTAAAAAGCAGTGTTTGATTTTCATTACTTTTTATTCATTAATACTTTTGTCAGTTTTGAGTTATTTCATTGACCACTGTGGATGTTTCTTTGTTAAATAGAAGGGATCCAACAAATGTATCCACACGTGTACATGTGGATGCAGTATATGCGATTAGAAAGAATAATAATGTGATATAATGATATGAGTTTACTACACCAGTGTTGGAGGGTCTGTTTTAACTCCGCAGGCTCCAACGTGTACGTGCGTCGAGAGTTGATCTGCTGGGGTGACAGTGTCAAACTCCGATATGGAAACGGACCCGAGGACTGTCCATACCTGTGGGACCACATGCAGAAATACACTGAAATCACAGCCAAATACTTCCACGGAGTCAGATTGGACAACTGCCATTCTACACCTCTTCATGTTGCTGAGGTATCGTTACGTAAAAACGATCAAATAGAAACCAGAAAACCAGAGTGTGAACGTGTCACTCCTCCAGGCGTTTTTATGTTTGACCAACACACAGACGTTCGTAAAATAATGTGACTTATGAAAAATATTGAAGAAAAGGTTTGAATTAAGTAGAAATGTATAAGAAAATGTATGTAGTGTCTTTAATCTGTTTCTGGCTCTAATTCTGGATGTCTGGTCCCCTCTTTTTGGGTGAGCAGTTTTTAACTTTGTTTGAAGGTGTATTAAATAGACAATACCATCTCTGAAGGGGATTCACCACTAGAATATCTTCGTTTAAATTTGAATAATTTATTCATCCCTATAGGGAATTTTTGCAGTAAAAAAGAGGTAGAGGTTTATTGCTGTGGGCAGAAGGATCTCAGGTGGCGGTCCGAAGGATCTCAGGTGGCGGTCCGAAGGATCTCAGGTGGCGGTCCGAAGGATCTCAGGTGGCGGTCCGAAGGATCTCAGGTGGCGGTCCGAAGGATCTCAGGTGGCGGTCTGAAGGATCTCCTGTAGCGGTCTGTGTTGCAGCAGATCTGAAGAAGCCTCTGACTGAAGAAACTGTTGTGGACTCACTGTGTTGTGAAGAGGATGTTCAGGGTTGTCCTTTTATCTTCTTCATCTTCATCTTCATCTTACCTTCTTTATTTTGTCACACTATTCTCATTCGCAAAATCATCTCCAGATGCTCTACAACAGTCCCCAGAACAGATCCAGCCTTCTTTATTGGTTTGTTCAGTTTCTTTAAGTCACTGGCTCTGATGCTGCTCCCCAACAGATGACTGCAGATGTGATTGAACCCTTCACAACAGACTTATAGAAGATATTTAACATCTTGCTGAAAATGCTGAAGGACTTAAACTTCCTCAAGAAGTAAAGTCTCCTTTGTTGTTTCTTATAAACAGCATCAGTGCTGCACCTCCAGTCCAGTCTGCTGTCCAGGTGAACACCGAGGTATTTATATTCCTCCACCACCTCCACTTCTTCTCCAATGATGGACAACCTCTCTGACTTAATCCTGGCTCTCCTAAAATCCACAATCATCTTCTTGGTCTTGTTCACATTTAAGATGACATGATTGTTCCCACACCAAGCCACAAAGGGCCCATCAGTTCTCTGTTCTCAGTCTCTTGTCCATCACTGAAACATCCCAGAGTCATCGGAGTATTTGTGCAGAAGACAGGACTCCGACTTGTACTGGAAGTCCGAGGTGTACAGTGTAAAGAGGAGTGGTGAGAGTACAGTCCCCTGTGGTGCTCCTGGCCTGCTGACCACCTGGTCAGACACACAACCGTTCAGTCTCACAAACTCTGGTCTGTGTGTCAGGTTGTCAGTAATCCAGGTGATTGTCTGTGTCTTCGGGACTTTCTTTCGTAGTAAAGCAGGCTGGATGGTTAAATCCACTTTGAAGAGCATGATCCTCATAGATTTAGCTACTGACTCTGATAGCAGATGCGTTTACCCCACACCCCTGTTTATGTTTGGGTCTTTAAACCTGACAGGAGAATGTAATTTCCCTGCTGAGTGGTTTTATTCAAGTGAATCCACATTAATAGTTGCCTCTTCTTCTTCTCTCCCTGTCTGTAACACTGCTGTGTTGTCTTGTCTAGGCCATGTTAGATGCAGCCAGAGCCGTCAGACCCAATCTGTATGTGATAGCAGAACTCTTTACAGGCAGTGAGCTCATAGACAATGTGTTCGTTAACCGACTGGGAATTAGCAGCCTTATACGAGGTACAGATGTTAACAGACTAACTTTTGTCCTTTTTTTTTTTTTTTCTTCTACTGCACCTTTTACCTCACTTCCCCCAAACATCTCCCTTTTTCTTTTGCTGGTTTGTGTTCTTTACCTGCTCCACTGCACGTGCACGTGTTCTGGTGCTTTGTTGTGCTGTGACTGACCAGTTCATGCTGGATGTGGCCAGAAGAGTGTGTCCTAACCTGTATGTGGTGGCTGAGCTGTTCACTGGCAGCGAAGAGCTGGATAATATCTTTGTTACCAGGCTAGGAATTACATCGCTTATACGAGGTACAGCACTCCATGTATTCAGTGTACACACCTAAATGAGCAGTGTTTACTTCTGTATGGGGTTGAGGGTGTTATCAGGACTCTCACACACAACGCACTGTTATAGATCTAATACCACAGCTAAAAGGAGACATTAGTGAATGTTTTTTTCTTTTTTTTTAACTGAACATCACTAAATGTTGTGGATAATGATTTTAGTTTGTACACAGCACATGAAATCACATTGAAATTTTCTCATTTAAACCAGAAAGTAATTCAAATTTTGTGCTTTTAAACGCAGTCTGAAAGGTCTGGAAAATAAATTAAAGAGAAATGATTTTGGTTTCAGACGTTTTCAGGTCAGGAATTGAATGGTGAATGGTTTGTACGAACATATACAGCAGCACTTTTGATTTCACACCACTCTGCCTGCTGTACCACGGCCGCCTGAACCAAAACCCTAAATCAGAAATAGATTATGATAATGATATCTGGACTAAGTGAATTTGTCGAGTCTTATTGTTCTTTAAAAAAAATGGGGGTTTCTCAGGTTCATGGACAAATTGAAAGTTACTAAACGTTAAAAGTTGTATCCTTGTTTTCAAAGTAAGGTTAGAGCGACCAAAGAAGATCATTAGAGCATCAGTACATCAAAGCCTGATTATTGGTGTGTAGAAAAGTTACTTTGTTACAGATGGAGATTTTGTAAAGAAACTCAAAATTCGCTGAGCAAAAGTCCTGTTAAAACAATCGGCCGCCTGTAGTTCATGCAAAGACTGGATAAGTATGAGCATCTCTTAACTACGCAGGAGGTGAACAAAGTCACTACTTTATGGTGCACAAATAAATCCAAATTACAGGTTGGTAGCAGTAATAGGTTATTGATTATACTGCAGTGGTGTCAGTGCCCTGAGACAAAAAGGTGGGACATTTCTGCAGCGCCTCTAATGCATTGGGAGGGAGTAACGGAGATGAAATAGAGGAAAGTGGATCTTGGTGTATAAAGGTGCATAATGTTACACTTTTAATTATGAACTGATTAGTAAAGCCAGTATTTTGTATCGTGATTCAAACAAATTCAAAATGTTTTGTCATTTGTTTTTGTATAACAGAACCACATAAAACATTATCACGCATTGACAAGCCACAGCTGATGACACTTTTCAGTTATACTAAATCTTTACAGGATCTGAAATTATATTTGCTTAAGGCTGAGTTTGTGCTGTTCATCCGCTTGCTGACAGAAATGTCCTGCTTTAGTACAAATGAACTAGAACTGTAGAAAGCCGTGATGTGTGGATTTGCTGGCAATGCTGCATAAGTTTCCCATTTTACCCTCCTTCACCCTCCTCATAGAGGCCATGTCAGCTGGTGACAGCCATGAAGAGGGTCGACTGGTCTACCGTTATGGAGGCGAGCCAGTGGGAGCCTTTGTCCAGCCCAGTCTGCGCCCTCTGATGCCCTCCATTGCCCATGCTATGTTCCTCGATGTGACCCATGACAACGAGTGCCCCATTCAGGTGCGTCCGGGTCAGTTGAGAGTGGGGTAGCATGACTAAAGATAATCATAATCATACTTTATTATACTTTCTACCTCTCATCGCTAAGGCAGATAAATAGGTTTGTAACTGCTTGGACTCTTGTTTTGCAGCTTCGTTCAGCGCTGGACTCCCTGCCCAGTTCTGCCATCGTATCTATGGCCTGCTGCGCTACCGGCTCCACCAGAGGATATGATGAATTAGTACCACATCAGGTCATCTAAAAAGACACAAACAGGCTGCCTCTGTTCCTTATCATTTCACCTGAAAGTATTTGTAGTTCTACATGGTTCTTATAAGAAATAAAAAAATAAAAAAATCCAAATTTGTATGTGATATGTAATCACACTGGTATAACAAATAGGTTTCCAGCTGGTGCTTGTAAATGTATTACTTTATTAATTATTAGTTAATTAAATTAAATAGTTAAAACATGACCATATTATTAGAAAATTATCAAGAAAACTATAAAAATCTGGCTCTCCTCTTCAGCTGTAAAAACTTGACATTTTAACACATGTGTTGCTGCACACATGTTTATGCTCTTTTTCTTCACTTATTATACTGTATTTCCTATATTAATTTTCCTGTACAAATCCTCTTTAATCCAATATTTTTCCCCAAAACACAATATGAATTTGGATTAAATAACAGCATATATGAACAAATGGATGGTACATAGTGCTGAAACTGCTCACCGGTGGTCACCTGCACAACTATTACAGGACATAACCAAAGCGTGGTTTGCAGCTTTACCGTGTGTGTCTGTATGTGTGCAGATATCTGTGGTGAAGGAGGAGCGTCTCTACCCCAAGTGGAATCCATCAGCAGCCGCCACCTCCACGGGGGAAGTTGGTTTCCAGAGTGGTGTTATTGCCGGGAAACTGGCACTAAACAAACTGCACCAGGAACTGGCCGCCCAGGGATTCATACAGGTGCAGCACTGTTATGTAACCTGCAGACTGCACATGAAACAGTGCAGTAAAATGTCAACTTAGACTGAAGACAGTTAGATGTGATCTCTCATATTTACTGCTCTTACCATTGTTGTCAGGTATACGTAGACCAGGTCGATGCAGATATCGTTGCTGTTACTCGTCACTGTCCCAGCACACACCAGTCTGTGGTAACGGTGAGCAGGACCGCCTTCTGGAACCCCAAAACCCACCATTACGACACCAACGCCCCGCCCATGTTCATACCTGGTAGGACATCTTCAACTTTATGTTGACATGTTCATGTAGTTGTTTTTGGGGTTTTTTTGTGGGTTTGTAATATTTAACATTTAGTTAGAGCAGGATTTTCTTTGGTGAATTTTTATTTTATTTTATTTATTATGTATTTTGCCTCCATTTCCTCTCTGCAGGTCAGATAGAAGAAATTGTACTGGAGGCGAGAACAGTGGAAAGGAATGCTGGGAGTTACAAGAAGGATGATAAATACATCAATGGCATGCCCGAATACACAGTGGAAATAAAAGAGCACATTTCGGTACAAACTGTTATCAGTTCTGCTGTCTGTTTTTCATGCATTACTGACTCGGCATCATTTATCTACTTTTTGTACAGTATATGCAAATAAGCTCTTTTTTTTCTTTACTAAAAACACATGCCTGTTGCATGTATAGTCATGTGTTTAAGATGACTAACTTAAACGTGTTGTCAAGAAGAGTGTGGTTTTAACTGCAGTTGATCCACTTTGGCTGAATGATCACAATTATGTTGTGTACACAGCTGGAGGAGAGTAAAGTGGTGAAACACAGTGGAGTGACATCCAAAGGTAGATCAGAGTTTGTGCAGGAAATTCGATTTCAAAAGTTCACACCTGGCAGCGTCATCGCCTTCAGGTGACAGGCACACGCACATTCTACATCAGTAATGTTTGTATTTGTGTTGAGACACAGTTTTCAGACACTTCTCTTTGTTTTATAGCTTATTTAAACTGTATGTGAGTGAATTCCATGTTCCTGTCAGTTTTCAATTCATTTTCACTTGTTTCCTGCTTAACAGAATTAGTTTGGACCCCAAAGCTCAAAAACTGGTGGGTGTGTTGCGCTATTATCTGTCCCAGTTCAGCCCAAAGTACAGGAAGGGCAGCGTACCGGATGAGAACACACCACAAGCTCTGCAGAAACCCCTGGCGCAGTGAGTCGACACGTTCGCGTGATGCACTGTCAATCTACTACAACCTTTCTGGAACATACTGTAGTGTAGTTTTCATACATTAGTGTTGTTAGATAGGTTTTTCACTTTTGAAAGCAAAAAGCACGGGTTTGACACATCTTAGTCCGCTTTATAAGATATTATATTTTTTCAGGAGGAGGTGCACTGATCTGATGAGTGTAATTTGGTCACATTGATTAAGGGACAGCAGGCACACGGTTGCACAAATTGCATTGTGGGATTTTGTTTTTTGAGCAATACTTCAAGTTTTTTTTGTGTCTTTAAAAACTGCCAAGTTGCCAACATAGAATAAAAATGGTCTTCATTTAGGGCAGTGGTTCTCAACTGGCGGGTCGGGACCCAAAAGTGGGTCGTGGGTCTTTGGCTTAGGTAAATTTAAAACTCAGGTAAAGCTACATAATTTTGAGTCTTTTTAAAACTAATTCTGGGTTGTTGCCTTTTCTGTATTTCATGTATTTTGCAACACCACCAGCTCAGCCTGTTAAGAATGTCAGTGGCTGCAATGTGTTGATGATGTGTTGAGCTTTGTTTAAACCTGGATTAAGTGACTGAATAGTTTTCATGAGCACTGTTAGTTCTATATTCAATGCGTGGGTTAGAGATGTGTATGTTTGTCTTTTTAGACCTACTTCTCAGCTGTTGTGCTTTTTTTTCATTTCACGCCTGAACTTGGATAAGGCAGAAGATGGATGGACGGATGGATGGATGGTTGGCTCACTGCTTGCCATTAAGGGGTGATGGTGGGTCCTCAAGCCGGACCAGTAGAGAACCACTGATTTAGGGGATATATATTGAAACAAACAATGTCACAGGTACTATTTGATGGAGTCTGAGGTGTAGAACAAGGACATATTATAAGATAAAGGAAGCGATACTACTGGACACAGAAGGAAACACAGTAACATGAACATTCTGATTGGAAAAGCTGTGAATTTCACAGGCTGATGTGTAAGCTGACGTTGGCGGACATGAATACGCTGCTGTTTTGCTGCGAGTCAGAAGAACAAGAGAATGGTGGAGGCTGTTACGGTATCCCTGGCTGGGAGACCCTGAAATATGCAGGACTACAAGGTCTTTAAAACATTTTTTTGGTACTGCTCAGATTCTGGTTCATCCATTGTGTGTGTATATGTGTGACTGACAATCAAAGAGATATTCTGAGAAAAAAAAAATGGTAATGTACCTCCAGGTCTGATCTCGGTGTTTGCTGAAATCCGTCCCAAGAATGACCTGGGTCATCCTCTGTGCGCTAACCTCAGAGAAGGAGACTGGCTCATAGACTACGTTTGCAACAGGCTGAAAAACAGGGAGGGGCCCCTGGCACAGGTGAGCAGCAGCTATAAAGAGGAAAAGTGATGATGCCTCTTTTGCCATGCGAATAAAGACTTGCATCCCAGTAACATTGACATTTGTGCAGCAGAGCACCTTTTACAACATTGTTTCTGCAGGTTGGTCAGTGGTTGGGAGCCATTTTTGACTACCTGAAGCACATGCCACGCTACCTTATCCCTTGTTACTTCGATGCCATCATTGTTTCCACTTACACTACCGCGCTGGATGCAACTTTCAAGCTCATGTCAGGGTAAGACCTCTTTGTGTGTGCATTCATGCCTATTGAGCATATCTTTGAGAATTCAGAACATGTTGCCTTTAATTATGATATATATATCGTTTATCTCCACTGAAACCAAACACATTTCTCTGTCTTAAAACAGATTTATTCAGAATGGTTCCACCTTCGTGCGTCACCTGGCACTGGGCTCCGTTCAGATGTGTGCTGTCGGACGCTTCGCTGCTCTTCCACCCATTTCAGCAAAATTAGCGGACGTCCCATACCGCATAAGTCCGATAACCGGCCAGAAAGAGCAGTGCTGCGTTTCACTGGCTGCAGGTAGAGACTCTTCCTGCTGTGACTCTGGATAATTGAGTGTTTCTTTGAAACCTATACTGGGATAAACAGAATTCAACGTTAAATGCTGACAATATGAAAGAATGTACATGTGTTTTTACTGTTTTAACTGATCTACTGTCTTTTAGGTCTTCCTCACTTCTCCGCAGGGATCTTCCGTTGTTGGGGCAGAGATACTTTCATTGCTCTCAGAGGGCTGATGCTTTTAACAGGGAGGCACATTGAGGCACGGTATGTGTGGGTGTATGTTGTTTGTAAAAGTAAAAAAAAAAAACCTAAATCTCCTTCATGTGGTATCAGCATTAATCACGTTTATTTAGTAAAAGCCCAGAGAAACATGCTAAAATGATCCATTCTATCACGGTATCCACAGAAACATTATTCTGGCTTTTGCTGGGACTTTGCGTCACGGTTTGATCCCCAACCTGCTGGGAGAAGGTCGCTGTGCCAGATACAACTGCCGGGATGCTGTGTGGTGGTGGCTGCAGTGCATCCAGGTAGGTGAAGACGCATGCTGTAAAACTCAGAGGCGTCAAATTGAACTGTGTGCTTTCACAACCTGAGAAAAAGTGAGCTCTCCACTAACTCAAAAAAGGTTTCGTAAAGCTGTAGAGTTGGGAAATGTGTTTAATTCCACGCGATTGCATACAGCAGGTTATTAAAGTTGTCAGAATACTAAAGAGAGAAAGTTGGTCCCCTTTTTCAGAACGTCTAATAGCAGTAGTACCTGAGGACCTGCAGTTATTCAGAAATTACAGCTCGACGTCTGTGCTTTGGCAGCGCAGTCACGCAGGATAGACGAGGTCTATGTTTTAATTCACAGACCTTCAGTGATGCAGTTATTGTTGACCTATGTGCTGGAGCGGCATGATCGCAGGAAACAGAACGGTAGCTGCAGCTCTCGTTGTAGGAAAGGCTTTGCGTTGTCAGACAAGTATTGTACCTTGATGATAGATGGATGGGTTCTTACCGCACGCTGCGCATTCTTTGGTGCTGGTGTGTTCGGGTCATTACCGCATCACTTTTGTCCTTTACAGGATTACACTAATCATGTTCCTGATGGGCATGAAATTCTGCGCTGCCCTGTTGCACGCATGTATCCGACGGATGACTCTGAACCCGTCAAACCTGGAGAGGTGGTATGTACACTCACACCTGCACACGTGAACTAGGAAGCTACTCCCCTCAGGTGCTGCCAGAGGGGAGTAGTAGTAGTAGTAGTAGTAGTACCCACATCTGACTTTGCTCCTTCACGCTGCACTCTTTCTTCTTCTCTTGTGTGCATTCATCGTTTTAAAAACTTTCAACAGCCATCTAGTCCGTAAAGATTTATGTTTCACTCATAAGAGCTGAACACACTTTCTCACACACACACACACACACACACACACACACACACATCCTCATGTGTGGGGGCGTAGCACTAGTTTCTGGGCCCCGTACATAAACCTCCCGAAGGACTCATGTCCTTCTCATGTGTGAGAAACGTGTCTTCTTTGTGTGTGTACACGTCCGCAGGAGCAGCCTTTGTATGATGTGATCCAGGAGGCTCTGTGGCGCCACCTAGAGGGAATTTCCTTTAGAGAGCGGAATGCTGGGTCCCAGATAGACATGAACATGAGGGATGAAGGTACAGCAAAGAGGCGTGTGTGTGCGTGTGATAGAGGGAGAGAAACCAAATATCCATTCGATAATTTACTTTGGGTGCTTTCACACCGCCAGGCTTGTAGTTAATTTCATTCAGTGTGAACACAGTAGTCACAGTAAACGACTGCACTGACCTGAGACCCTTAAAAAGAGGGGCCCTTAAAATTCTTGTGGTGAATTCTGGGGCCATTCCCCTGGTTCCTGCTTGGAGTCTCAGAGTCCTGAAAAGACAGAAACGATCTCTGTCATATCCCCCGCTGGATTGTAGACTCCCTCTGTTCTTCTGGTTTTGGTTGACTCTGGTTTGTTGATTAATAACAGTGTCTTTAGACACTGTATTTACAACGTTTGATAAAGAAGCAGGCTTATTTGAAGCTCAACACAGTTTGGAGTGCATACTTTATGGAGCGTTATATGCGGTTCTGACGAAACCATAGTCAATAGCTGCAGAGAACTCGTCTTTTTTTCCCCTCAGGGTTTAACGTGGTTGCTAAAGTGGACCCCACCACAGGTTTTGTGATGGGAGGAAACAGATTTAACTGTGGAACTTGGATGGACAAGATGGGAGAGAGCAACAGAGCAAGGAACAAAGGCATACCAGCAACTCCAAGGTAACATGTACATCATGTTTACGTCCCTTGTTGTAAAAGCACCACTCTGACTGGAAAATGCAGCTGCTGCCTTTTGAATTTGGATTTGGTTTAGTTGTGAATTGACACCTGCGTCAACTAATAATGTTATTGTTGATTTGAGTTAAGTTTTTTATTTTATCTGAGTCCCCGGTGATTATAGGTGAAGATTTTAATAGAGTTCTTAATCCAGCACTGGATAAATCCAACAACGGCAGTAAACCGTGCAACTAAAAATCTTCAGATACAGATACAATCATCAGCTGTCAAACAGTTCATGGCAGACGAGTCTTGGAGACGGTTGGAGGCTAAAACACCCCAAAGACAACGAATTCTCTTATTTTTCACAAGTTAATCCATCCTACTCGCGTATCTATTATTACCTTATTAATAATTCCATTGTCACAGAAATCATTGATATTGTAATGCATCCCACCATTATTAGTCAGCAACAGGTAGCGATTTAATACATAATTATCCTGACTTTAATGATTATATTAAGAGAAACTTGGCATCCGTTCTTGAAACGACTCACCAGAAATGGCTCCATCACTTCTCTGGGAAACGGGCAAAGCTGATCGCTTCATACTCCTCCTATAATAAGAAAAAGAAGGAAGAGCAAGAAGAAGGAAGCCCGGAAAAGAAGATTAAAGACTTAGAAACTACGAATGCTAATTATCCAACTCCTCAAATTCAAACTGGGACAATTGGGAGTTTCTATTCCAAACATTTAAAGAAATTTGGTGAATCATTTATTCATTGGATCAAGATTCTTTACACATCACCGATGGCAACAGTCACCACAAATGGATTAATATCACAGCGCTTCACTCTGCACAGGGGTACAAGGCAAGGATGTCCACTCTCTCCATCCCTATTTGCCATCTTTACAGAGCCTCTTGCAGCAGCTATACGGCAAAATAGTAATATTTTAGGAATCAAGACTGGAGATGCAACCCATAAGATCAGCTTATGCTGATGATATCCTTTTGTACTTACAAACTCCATCAACGTTGCTCAATTCCTTCTCCAATGTGATTACACTAGGAAATGGTCAAGTCCACCATACCACCACTGAACCCTATATGTTGGGATTTAGCAACTGACACGGCACCTCTCTCACTAAATACAGGCAGTATTACATATCTGGGAATTAACGTCTCTCCTGAGCTGTCAGTTAATTGGCCTCAACGACAACCCACTTTTAAAAACAATAGAAGGAAACCTAAAACGTTGATGAGCTTACCAGTAAACCTTATCGGCAGAGTTGCCACATTAAAAATGACCATACCAATATGTTTATAAATGGATAAAACCAAATCAACGTGGTCTGTCTGGGATAAAACTAGAGCAATTATTTTGTAAAGAAATCCGTATCTCAGATTTGCTGTTTATTAGTTGTTCTGTTGCTCGTCAACCCTGCTTCAAAAACCCAATAATAGCCACAACTCTGACGTCCTGGTGGGAATTTTACCAAACGTGAAGTAGTCCACGCCAGTTAAACTTATGCCATGCCCATGTGGCAAACAGATCTCATTCCAGTCTGTGGTTGTTGAAGCAATCCTGCAGAGCCTCACTGGCTTTGGACTGCACCGTCCTACACCCGTGAACCGCAGGAACGTATTACCTTTTCAGTGTCTTCGTCTGTGTGCATCCCTTTCCGGAGTGGTGTAAACTGTAATCACCCCTTTTTTCCGACCTCCCAAGCTTCCAAGCTAGACGGGAAGAGGTGAGAAGGGGAGACAGCTTGTGGATGTGAGGTTTATACCGTCGTCCCAGAACCGCGAGCTGTGTCGGATCATTTCCACCAACGTTATGAAACGTGTTGCGCACATTTCTGTGTGCAGCTCCATCAAAGGGACCCGGAAGAAAACAAATGGAAGAACCTTTGTCTGCACGGTTTTGACACACGTTTCTTTAAAGGACTTCTGTTTAAATTAAAATATCAACTTTTGAAGCGTTGTCCAGATACAATGATGCCTGCTATTATAACCCCGACGAAGTCCCCTCCCAGTCGGGGAACTGCGCGTCACTTACGGTGCGATGTCACGAGCTTTGTTATTTCCCCAAGACTTCCCATTTACCTACATTACTGAGGGAATCGAGGGTTGAAGTCTCATTTGAATTCAAACCAAGAGTCTGGTCGGAAAGATGGATTTGTAATAAAGTTTTCTCTAGTTTTTTTTTTGTGTGTGTGAAACATTGGCGTGAACATCTGTACAAGCTAAAACATTGACCTTTGACCCACACAGTTTGGGGCAGGCATAATTCTTATCGTTTAGATTATTTGTTGACTAAAGAATTAAAAGCAAAGTTCAGTCCATCGAAGAAAAGTAAAGAGTGATGCCGTCCAGCCTTGTCTGTTTTGTGTACGTTTGTCTGGGTCAGAGATGGAGCAGCCGTGGAGATCGTCGGCCTCAGCAAGTCAACTGTCCGCTGGGTCGTGGAGTTGCACGCTAAAGGACTGTTCCCTTACGATGGCGTTAAAGTCCACAGAGACGGTATTAATGACGCAAAACCACAAACATTTAAACCTCGTGGATTTGCAGGTGATAACTGGCCTGTATATCTGAGACATGTCCGTCACGTTCCAGGTAAGGAAGTGTTTATCTCATACTCCCAGTGGAACCAGCAGCTGCAGCGGTCCTTTGAAGCGGCGTTCTGGGTGTCTGGGCTCCCAGATGACCCCAATGAGAAGCGCCCAGATTTGGTGCATAAAAAGGACATCTATAAAGACAGCTGTGGAGCTTCCAGTCACTGGTGTGACTACCAGCTGAGACCCAACTTCGCCATCGCCATGGTGGTGGTAGGCACAAAGCTTTTAGTGTCCATCGCTGTTCGAACAGGACCAGGAGTGGCGGGTAAACAAATGTCTGGTGTGTTTGTGTGACAGGCCCCAGAGCTGTTCACAGTAGAGAGAGCATGGAACGCTCTGGAGATAGCAGAGAAGAAACTACTGGGACCACTGGGAATGAAAACACTGGACCCAGAGTAAGTCAGCACACACACTGTCAAATATACAGAATGTTTAACATCTTTACTTCCAAACATATCCAAGTTCAGCAGTGAAAAACTGGACATACAGAACCGTGCTTCAGTCATTGTTATACTGGAATCATGTTTATAGTATTGACGATATCTGTGCTGTCGCAGTGACATGGTGTACTGTGGCGTCTACAATAACGCTCTGGACGACGACAACTACAACCTGGCAAAAGGCTTCAACTACCATCAGGGGCCGGTGAGTCAGAGCACGAGCACGTGAGCATGAGCAGGGAATATCAGAAGATTTTATTGTACGGGTGTAATAATCCAAATCCAAACGGACTAACGGCAGTAGCAGTGTGGTGAACAACTACATATAACAGAGTGTGTGCGTGTGTGCGTTCGTGTGTGTGCGTGCGTGCGTGTGTGCATGTACGTGCGTGCGCGTGTGTGCGTGCGTGTGTGTGCGTGCGCGCGTGTGTGTGTGTGCGTGTGTGTGTGTGCGTGCGTGTGTGTGTGTGTGTGTGCGCGTGTGTGTGTGCGCGTGTGTGTGTGTGCGCGTGCGTGCTTGCAGGAGTGGCTTTGGCCAGTCGGCTACTTCCTGCGTGCCAAACTCTACTTTGCCAAGAAGTTGGGAGCAGAGACCTACACCAAGACGGTCATGCTGGTGAAGAATGTCCTGTCCAAACATTTCACCCACCTCGAGAGGTACGTTGAAGTGATTTTTCCTTCTGTAGCTCCGAATCAGAGAATTGTGACACAACCAAACAACTATAGCTGAACATTTGTGAACATTCTTTTACTGATTACTTTAACTTGTATAATTTGCTGCCACGTGTTGGGCTCAACCTCGTTTTATTTTACGTTGTGCCTGTTTTAAATGCTCGTGTGTATGTCGCTGCTGTTTTTGACAACGGGCCGGTTACTTGATGTTACGTCGTGTCGCTGAGCGCTGCTCCAGCGGACACGGACATTTCATTTCGTCTTGACACCAAAATAAAAAGTCCAAATAATTGTATTTATCACAAATGCGTGACTACTCATTCACATTTTCCATACCATCTGGATTTCTCTGATTCTGGGTTGCGTGTCCTCTGTTCATAAACTTCCTCTGATGTCTCCTACATATGGCAGCGGGAGTTGGTTTCAGCCCTTTGCCCCGTCTTCTGCTTCCCCAGATCTCCGTGGAAGGGCCTGCCCGAGCTGACCGACGAGAACGGGCAGTACTGTCCTTTCAGCTGCGAGACCCAGGCCTGGTCTCTGGCCACCGTGCTGGAGGTCCTCTATGATCTTTGAGCGCAGCTCGGACACGCCGGAGGCCATTCACTGAAACCGTGAAGCAGCTGCCACCTCTGTTTGTTACAGTCACATCCTCTGTACAAAGAAAAAAAACGTTTATAACAACGTTAAGAGTAGTAGCATAGATGTTATTTCAATGTTTGCCCCATAATAAACTAACAGTCAGTAATCAATTTAATTTTTTCCACAGCGTTCTAGGTGATGTGTTCTGTCCTTCTTTTTAAAAGTTCACACATTTTCCTGAGGTCGTAATGAAATGAGAGCAACATCCTTCAGATTCAGAACACAGACTGAGTGAGGGGAGTTCCTACGTCCCTACTTTTCATACAATAATGTACAACAGTTTACAGTAACAAATGATGCAGACATTTGTTTAACATGGATAAAACCTCAATTAACAAGTAACAAGAAACAAAGACTTGTCGACAGTAAGTCATAACCAAATGATCATTGTTATAGTCTCAAAAGTAAAACTCATCAATGTTGGTGGTTTTAAATGTCTCACCAGACTTGCACCCGTTTTGTTTTTTGTCACAGGTTTGACTGACACGTTCATGCCAGAGGCACAGCTTCCTGATTGGTGTTTAGTTTTACAGTTAATGACGTTTAAACAGGCAAACCTTCATTGAAACTGCTCTCACTTTTATACTTCTCTCTTTTTGTTGTTGGTTGGTGGAGTAAATATTAAAAGATGAGTTTCTGTTCTCAGCCCTGCAGGAAAATGAAACAATACAGTCCTTAGCAACTACACTTACATCAGAGGAGGAGTTAAAATCCAGTCAGGAAAGGATGCTTTAGTTAAATATAGTGTGAATAGTAGAGCATTTAAGGGTAAGTTTACCTGCCTGAATTAGATTCTAACAAAAGTTACTGTTGCTCGGTGCCTCTCGTTTTTTTTTTTTTTTTTTTTTCATCTAAATGTTTTTTTTCTTTGAAATGTAAAGCTGCTGATGTGCAGTGAAACGAACGTGCACTGCTCTGGCTCACTGTATTGGTGGATCGTAAACAGTGGTAGGAACACGACATGTTGGTGACTCTCCTCCTCAGAGGGCAGCCACGAGCATCCTCGGGTTTGAGTCCGAGTCAGCAATATGCTGAGCGACATTTAGATGAGGTGCTGAACAGAGGGCCGTTTTAGTTTTTAATTTGTCTTTCAGCAGGTTGTCACTGCTGTCTGAACGCAGCCCAGCTGTCACCTTTGCCGCAGATCTTTCCAAAAACATTATCAATACAATCATCAGCAACTGATCTGATCAGTCTGCTTCCTTTCTTGGTTAGTTATTCCTGCCAGACGTTTTGGCCAGTGAGCTCTCGCTCAGAGGTTATTTAGCCACTGGGGACCTACAGATCCAGAAGATATACATGTGTGAACTGCCGACACAACGTTGGGTAAACGAGGTCTGTGAGAGTGAGCAAAAGACGATCCAAATGAAAGCGGCATACAGTAATTCCAGTTCAATACAACTGAATTTCTCTTTGGAGTCTTGACTCTTCCACTGTTGTCAAACCTTATTCAAGGATTTACTGGATGAATGTTGGAGACCGAAGGTGCCCCCAGTTACAACTGCAACACGCGTCCATCGTCACGTGCATTTGTCTCATGCTGTGTGTTCGTCTGTGCGTAGTGGTGATGAGTGTACTTGTGCCGCAGGGCTGAATAAACTACTGTAGGACCCGAGTGTTGCCTCCATTCTTCCATGTGTCCATATTCCATTTGCATGTGTAGTTGCTAGTGGTTAATTTCAAAGAAACAATTACTTTTGTAGTCATTTTTTGTGCAGATCCATAACACTTTGAGATCAAATTGTGGGCGTTTACACAAACTTCGAGAACTGTATTTCTAACACCATAAACCAAACAACACTGTCCACGACCGGCGCACATTCACCTTGATGAGGAAAACTTGATAGTCAAATAACTAAAGTATATCTAATCTCCTTTTTATGTCCAAAATTCTTTAAAAAAAAAAGTAGTTGCAGCTAAACTGTGATTATTTACACAGAAATAATCTGCTTGAAGAGTTTCATTCAGGATTTAGAGGACGGCATAGCAAAGAAACTGCTCTGCTCGGTAGGTTGTGTCTGTCCAGAGAAGCAAGCGCTCAGATTACAAGCATGTCTTAATCCCTTGCAACACACTCACAGTGTCATTGTGACCTTTAGTCCACTGTAAGATAATAAAGACCTGGATCAATCAAATTCAAAAATATTTCATTAATCCCCAAAGGGAAATTATTTGTTGCAGTAGTCATGATTAGGTCTCTTCAAAGAGTCGTTGTGGGTAGGAAGGATCTCCTGTAGCGGCCTGTCTTGCAGTGGATCTCAAGAAGCTTCTGACTGAATCACTGTTGGGAAGAGAATGATCAGCGTTGTAAATTATCTTCATTTTATAAAAGCATCCTCCTTTGCACAATCATCTCCAGAAACTCCAGAACAGACCTAGTGTTCATTATCAGTTTGTTCAGTTTCTTTTTTTTCTCTTTGTTTGCACATATATTAATGGTCAATTCCAAGTTGGCAGTACCCAAGAGCTATATATATACATTTTAATCTTGCAACAGAGGGTTGCAGGCGATGAAGTGCATCTGCACCAAAGGATCAGTCCCAGACAGTAGGAACGCGGAGCAGGCAGCCAGACACCCAGCACATGCCCCCTGACCAGTTTTGGAGGAGAAAACAAGCTGAACTTCTTGTAAATAAGCAGTTTTAAAACATGACCTGAATTTGGAGAAAACATTCAGTGGGAAAAAAACCAAGACACATTTTACTCAGGCATCAAAACTGATGTTAGAATCAAAGATGAATCCCTGATTATGCATCATTCAAAGTCTGGAGGCTGCTGACCACCAGCACTGAGTCAAACCGGCTTCTGATTGGAGGGTAGAAAACGTTTTGGAGGACTTGTCGAGGGAGAGACGGGAAAACAATGTCGTTTTAGGGGAACTTTGGTGAGAACGTTTGTCCTCTTTCAGGTTTCCAACGTGAAATAAAACAGACGTGAGACAGAAACTGACAGTTTTCTTCAACCACCAGGAGCTACTTGGACCATAAAAGTCTGAAACGTTCCTCCTATGATTTATGTGAAAGGTTCAGGTTCATCACACTAATAATATTTAAGAACAGACATGAACAAAAACCTTTTTAGCACCGCCTGGTTTTCTGCAATGAAAAAGATGCAGAAGTGGATGAAGGTGGATGGAAGGTAGACTTTCCCAGGGAGGCTGAGAAGTGTGATCCCCCTATAGTTGGAACAGACTCTCTGGTCCCCCTTTTTAAACAGAGGGACCACCACCCCAGTCTGCCACTCCAGTGGCACTGTCCTCGAACTCCATGCAACGTTGCAGATGCATGTCAACCAAGAAGGCCCTACAACATCCAGACACATCCATCCACCCCCGGTGCCCTGCCACCAAGGAGTTTACTTACTACCTCAGTGACTTCGGCTTGGGTGATGGAAGAGTCCACCGCAGATTCCCCAGCCTCTGCTTCCTCACCGGAAGGGATGTCGGAAGTCCGCTGCTCCCAATCACCCCCCTCCAGGTATTACTGTCATTGCCCACATGAGCATTAAAGTCCCCCAGTAAAACAATGGAGTCCCCAGTTGGAGCGCTATCAAGTACCCCTTCCAAGGACTCCAAAAAGACCAGGTACTCTGTACTGCTGTTTAGCCCGTAGGCACAAACAACAGTAAGTTCCTTTCCCTAACCCAAAAGCATAAGGAAGTGACCCTCTCGTTCACCGGGGTGAACTCCGACACATGGCGGCTGAGCTGGGGGGCTGTAAGCAGGCCTACAGCAGCTTGTCGCCGCTCATTGTGGGCAACTCCACAATAGAGGAGTGTCCAGAGTCAGGGTTCCAGAGCCCAAGCTGTGCGTAGAGAGTCTGTCAATCTCCCGCACATGCTCCCCACGCCATCAGCAAAGCCGTTTCTCATTTGGCGCTGTAGTGGCGTACGTTCATTTTATTGGAAACACAATTTAAGTTATTCAAGTTATTTTCTGCATGGACCGACATCACTTGGACCAGTTTAGTTTTCTCTCTACATGTTTCCATCATGTAACATCACAAACCACCACTTTAAAATCTAGCAAAAAAAGAGAAAAATGTGTGTGAATCCTCCGTTATAATGACATTTTTATAAACAGATTTCCAATTCTACTTTGTTTGCTCTAAAAGCCAAAACAATAAATGAAACAACAGCGACTATAATCATCAAAAATACGCTGTTGGAGGAAAAGTTCATCTTCTGTCAGAGTGGACATTGATAACAGCCTCATGTCTGCAGGTTAAAGGTCATTTGGTGCTTCAAACACATGTTACAATTTTAATAACTTTAAAACCTATGAAGATTTAAATCACATTTAATCCCAAAGGATTATTCATCATAATTTCATGGATTACAGTTAAAAGCCAACTTCTGCTTTTTTAATGGTGGGTGGAGCCGCATTGATCAGCAGATCCCCCGTGAGGTCACAACAAAGGTCGCCATGACAAACGTTCTAGAATTCCGACCGTCAACACATCCTGTAGGTTCCCTATAAATACAGAGGAGAATTCTGCACACATCTGTAGTTCCTTGGACCTTCAAGACACTGCCTGTTGCAAGCTTCTGTGGTGAAAACAACGTCTACGTCTCGAAAACCCCTTCAGAAAACGCTTCAGCACCTTCTTTTGACAGCGGAAATGGCTTTTAGAGGACGTCCAGGACCAGGATTTCGGAGCTCTCCTCGTGACGGTGCTCAATCCCAGGTCTCGGACGATCTCGGCCAAATCCAAATGGAAATTGAAGAGTGCAGAGCAGAGAACGCTTTCTTGCAAAACTACAACGAGAAACTTGGACAGAGTGTTAAAGAGCTGGAAGAGGAACGGGACAGGTTTCTGCTGATCAGCCAGAACCTGTACTCAGAGAGAGAGAAACTAAGAGAGCAACTTCAACTGCTGCAGGAGGAGAATCAAGCTCTTCACAGCAAAAATCAAATACTGGAGGAGTCCAAAACGGAGACGACTCTTGAAAACAAGCAGGAGCAGGAAAGAGCCTGGTTGAAGTTCAAGGAAGCTTTAACACAACTGCAGAGTGAAAGGCAGCTGTTGAAGAACGAAGGGGAGGAGGTTGAAAATGAGAAAAAGACACTGCAAGAAATCAAGAGACAGACTGAACAAATGAAAGAAGAAAATGAGAGGGAAAGGATGGAGCTGAAAGAGCAGAAGGAAAGCTTGCAAAGAGAAGAAAAGAAACTGACGGAGGGCAAGAAACAGCACACGTTGGACATGGAAGTGTTGCAAGCTGCAACAGCTGATCTGGAGGTCAAAACAAAAGACCTGCAGCTGTTGTGGAGCAACATGGACATGAAGAAAGCTGAGATGAAGGTTCAAGAACAGGAAAATGACATGAAACTGCAGAAAGAGAAGAAGAGGCTCCAGAGAGAGAGAGAGATTTTGATGGAGGAGAAGAAAGAGCTGGAAATGAGCAGGAAGGAACTGGAACAGATGAAAAACTGTGAAACCAGAGAAGAAGTAGAGACAGAGTGTACAGAACTCAGGAGAGAGATGGAGAACGATGGGGAGCTTCTGGAGACTGTAAAAAAGGAGAAGAAGAAGAGAAGTTTCTTAACGATGTTCAAGAAACGAAAGTCGAATAAGAGAGAAGAAAAAGACATGAACATCATCAAGGGAGAAAGAGACAACGAGAAGAGAGAAAAAGATGAAAAACATCTGAAAGAAAAGAAAAAAGAAGAGAATAAAGAGACAGAAAAGGTGGTGAAGAAGAAAACTGTGACCGGCTGGTTTCGTAAACGTTCCAGCAGAGAGAAAACTGCTGGAAACCAGTAGATCAGCCAACGTCACCTTCTCTCCACCTGACTCTGGTCTCCACCTGACTCTGGTCTCCATCTGACTCTGGTCTCCACCTGACTCTGGTCTCCACCTGATTCTGGTCTCCACCTGACTCTGGTCTCCACCTGATTCTGGTCTCCACCTGACTCTGGTCTGCATCTGACTCTGGTCTGCACCTGACTCTAGTCTGCACCTGATTCTTGTCTCCACCTGACTCTGGTCTCCACCTGACTCTGGTCTCCACCTGACTCTGGTCTCCACCTGACTCTGGTCTCCACCTGACTCTGGTCTCCACCTGACTCTGGTCTGCACCTGACTCTGGTCTGCACCTGACTCTGGTCTGCACCTGACTCTGGTCTGCATCTGACTCTGGTCTTCACCTGACTCTGGTCTGCAACTGACTCTGGTCTGCACCTGACTCTGGTCTGCACCTGACTCTGGTCTGCACCTGACTCTGGTCTCCACCTGACTCTGGTCTCCACCTGATTCTGGTCTGCATCTGACTCTGGTCTGCACCTGACTCTGGTCTGCACCTGACTCTGGTCTGCACCTGACTCTGGTCTCCACCTGATTCTGGTCTGCATCTGACTCTGGTCTTCACCTGACTCTGGTCTGCATCTGACTCTGGTCTTCACCTGACTCTGGTCTTCCCCTGACTCTGGTCTGCACCTGACTCTGGTCTGCACCTGACTCTGGTCTGCACCTGACTCTGGTCTGCATCTGACTCTGGTCTTCACCTGACTCTGGTCTGCACCTGACTCTGGTCTCCACCTGACTCTGGCCTGCACAGCATCGTCTCACCACCTGACTCTGGTCTCCACCTGACTCTAGTCTGCACCTGATTCTGGTCTTGACCTGACTCTGGTCTGCACCAAATCGTCTAGCCGTGAGACTCTAGTCTCCACCTGACTCTGGTCTCCACCTGACTCTGGTCTGCACCTGACTCTGGTCTGCACCTGACTCTGGTCTGCACCTGATTCTGGACTCCACCTGACTCTGGTCTGCATCTGACTCTGGTCTGCATCTGACTCTGGTCTCCACCTGACTCTGGTCTGCATCTGACTCTGGTCTGCATCTGACTCTGGTCTGCATCTGACTATGGTCTGCACCTGACTCTGGTCTCCAACTGACTCTGGTCTGCATCTGACTCTGGTCTCCACCTGACTCTGGTCTGCATCTGACTCTGGTCTGCACCTGACTCTGGTCTCCACCTGACTCTGGTCTGCACCACACCGTCTCTCCACCTGACTCTGGCCTGCACCACATCGTCTCACCACCTGACTCTGGTCTCCACCTGATTCTGGTCTCCACCTGACTCTGGTCATCACCACATCGTCTATCCACATGACTCTGGTCTCCATCTGACTCTGGTCTCCACCTGACTCTGGCCTGCACCACATCGTCTCACCACCTGACTCTGGTCTGCACCTGATTCTGGTCTTCACCTGATTCTGGTCTGCACCTGACTCTGGTCTGCACCTGACTTTGGTCGTCACCTGACTCTGCTCTCCACCCGACTCTGGTCTCCACTTGACTCTGGTCTGCACCTGACTCTGGTCTGCACCTGACTTTGGTCGTCACCTGACTCTGCTCTCCACCCGACTCTGGTCTCCACTTGACTCGGGTCTCCACCTGACTCTGGTCTGCACCAGATCGTCTCTCCACCAGATCATCTCTCCGCCAGATCGTCTCTCCACCAGATCATCTCTCCACCAGATCGTCTCTCCACCAGATCATCTCTCCACCAGATCATCTCTCCACCAGATCGTCTTTCCACCAGATTGCTCTCCATCAGACAGATTCTGGTCTCCACCAGATCTTCTCTCTGATTTTCATAAAATCAATAAATAATACAAATCTTTGATTACAACCTGAGACTCTTTCTTTCATTTTGTGTCCAACAACTTTTCTACGGTTCGGCTCAGCAGATCCATGTTGATATGTTTGATTATTTCAAATCTCAAATGTTACAACATTATATTCAAATAGACTTAAATGTTCTGTTTATTCTACACTGGTTGAGGGCGGGTACCAGGTCAATCATTTCTGTTGCACTAAATCAACAGACAAGAAAGTGACCAGGTGAACTTCACCTTCAGAGGGTCTTCTGATGCTCTGACAGGTGGCCTTTGGTGACAAAGCTGCAGCTGCAACATGTAAGAAAAAGCAGGAGAAGTGCAAAGAGCAACATGCAAATGTTTAACTGTGTTTAAAAACACACTGAGTGACGTTAGTGAATAAGAATAAATACTTGCATGTGTGCAAACTTATCAACCTGATGAAGTCCAGGCAGATTTGTGCAGGAATGATTCAATTCTTTATCTAAAAGCTTTTGTCTGATTTGTGTCTACAAAGAGGATAAACATGGCGGGTATGAAAGTAGACCAGAATTAACCACAAAGATCATATTATTGTTCTACAAAAGTGACTTCATGGTTCAGGGAAAACTGTGTCGTTGAAAGTGTTTAGTCTGATAAAACACATCAAAATGAATGCAGATCAGTCACTGAGCATCGTTTAGTCGCTGTAATGTGACGTGTCATTTGGATCCAGATCTGCTGGGATCATTACAACACAACAATTTACATGATCAAACTGGTTTGCTGTGAGCTGGATACCAGGTATCTAACACATCTTCTCCAAAGGTCACTTATTTGTTTTTCCAACTTTAATTTGCTCATGTTTATTCTACTTTTGGGTTCATCTTTTCTTTGTTTAGTGTGTTTAATCCACAATATTGTGAACCTACAGTTTATGACAACTATTGTAAGAAGCAACAGCTACTGAGTGTCTGTAATTTCAGTAATAATCCCGGTAATTTTACCTGTCGTTATAAAAAGAGGTGAAAGAAAGAGGGCGTTGGAGGACAGACGAGTACTGAAAAAAACAGGAGTTCTTGTGGCCGAGGAAAGAAAAAGTTCTGCAACATCTGCAAAACAGCTGACAGGAGCCACAGGTCTGTGTGAGGGAGCATGATGGATGATACGGACGCCAATGATCACAAAACCCAATCTGGAATCAGACAGAAGCGTCGAGGAAGCTTCAGAATGAGGAGATGGGAATTTAAATGAACAGTCATAAACACTGATGGAAACTTTAGGATTCTGCACAAATGATGCACAAGGAGAAATATTAGCAAAATCCCATTTTAGGATGGCAAAAACATTTCGGACCATTGCTTTAGATGTCATTAATGTCAAATAGTTTCGGGAGGAGGAGGTGATTTATGCTAACAAATTAAAGCCTTTTGTAACGAAATCTAAGTTTAACAAGACTGGATAAAAATTTACATCTTTGATATTTCTGTGTCTGCAGAGGTTACATTAACCGACAATTTGCCATCATTGATGGATTTTTTTAAGAGTTGACGGGGAAAAATGTCAGGTTTAAATGTCTTTTTGCTCTCGTATGAAAGCAAAGCGCCACGTTTACGACATTCAGCGAAGCCAACGCAAGTTTCTGGAGCATTTTACATTATCAAGTTGAAGCTTTTCCATACCTCACTCTTCCCGGTGTGTGTTTGCCTCTTAAGTTCCCCCGTCTTTAGTTTATCCGTGACTTCTTGCTGCTCCATAATCAGGGATACCGAGTCAAAATAGATGCGGCGTTCACGTGCGCACAGCTCTGGCTCTGCGCTTGTATAGTAGTTAAATAGCAATTACCTTACAGCGCCTTCTCTGTTTTATCCAAATTATTTATTTTATAACAAGTATTCATTAGTTTAGTATCCACATTCCACACATCGTTTTAGTATACATTTTTATAAACATATATTTATTAAAAAAAGTCAGCGAGAAAGAAGCCCGAGCCCGACCCGACCCGACCCGAACGTAATGAATGACATTTTAGGCCCGACCCGGCCCGAAATTCGGGTCGGGCTCGGGCTTAAGATCTTACCTCTAATACACGGCTGCAACATCTGAGTCTTTTTAAGACCGACTGCTGAAACGTCCTTCTGCCTTTAGTTAATAATTGTACAAATTGTTGAAATAATAGAAGAAGGGGAACATTGACAGGGTTTCTAGAGAAACTGATGAGATTGGTTTTACACTAGTAAACATCTTGTAATCAAAGCACAAACTCTGGTGAAAATACCTCCGTTTTCATATTTCACTACAGATCAGGAAGCTACAGAAACGTCACTTTGGCTGCACTTACCTTGATTTTCTGTCCTTTAGAGGTCAAATGTGAAAGCAAAGAAAACTTAAACAAAGCGCAACCAAATGAACAAAATACAACCAAACGTTTCCTGAAAGCAGTTGTTACTAGAACCAAGATCATTGTGAGTAGACTCTTTAACCTCTGCAGGAGCACCACCTTCAAATGTACAAAAAAGTCTCTTCTACAGGACATCATTTAATATTAACAGGAGCTGGAACAGACCTGCTGTTCAAGGGTGGAAAGACGTCCCAAAGATGTATTTCAGTCAATCAGACACATTAATTTCTCCACTGACATGATGCTTCATTTAAATTATGTTTTAAAACAAAGCTGACTCTTAAAGTAAGACAAAAACGTTGGACTGAAGTAGATTTTCTGTTGATCCAAGTCAAAAAGCAACTTGAACAGATCTAAGTGCAAGTCAACACATTTGATTTGAAAGGCCTGATTTGTTATGGGTGAATGAACAGAACCCCAGAGCAGATCGCCAAGGAAGGTAGAAATGATTTATTTCCCACCATGGAACGCAGAACAAGGCAGGAATAAAGCTTGGCAGACATAGAATACCCAAAGCGGAACTTGGCTTGGCCTGACTTGAGAATCCCCAAAGTGGGGCCTGGGGCCTGGGGCCTGGGGCCTGGGGCCTGGGGCCTGGGGCCTGGGGCCTGGGGCCTGGGGCCTGGGGCCTGGGGCCTGGGGCCTGGGGCCTGGGGCCTGGGGCCTGGGGCCTGGGGCCTGGGGCCTGGGGCCTGGGGCCTGGGGCCTGGGGCCTGGTGATTCAGACGGAAATCTCCTGGCAACCAGGAGTGGTGAGAAGGCCTGGTAAATAGGTTTGAGGCTGATGAGGGGATTTAGTGCAGGTGTCCGAAACGGCTGGCCACGCCCCTGCCATCCACCTGGTCTGTAACACAAAGAAGGGGAGGGGAAAAACACCACAGAGCCTCCACAACCATCACATGATTGGCATTAAGGTGCAGCATATTAAATATGGTTGGTCCAGAGACGTCACGGTGGATCAACATACCCTTCTTTTCTTTACGTGATACATTCAGGCTGACTTTAAATGACGTGGTATTTAAGAGATTTCCCCCAAACGCAGAGTCCTTGAATTCATCTTTCAGTCAACAAAACAACCTCGCTGAGACACGTGGAAGCTGCTGTTAAATCTGATTTCAGCAGTTTCCTGGAGACTCGCTGGCTTGTAGCGTCCGTCAGTGTGCCGATAGTTCCTCAAAGAGCTGAATAACAGAGTCAGATATTTTACATCCCTGCACATAATGTTATATTTCACTAAATATCATAAATAAAAGGTAGAAATATGTGATTAATATGGAACCAGATTATGAAAGACATCTGTCAGTTAGACATTGCAGCCAAATGCCGATAAAAACACGACTCAGTGGATGGAGACTTTATAAAAGCAAAACTCAACAACGTGACTCCAGTGAGGTCACGATCAGCTTGAGAAAAAACAAAAACAAACACTGACAGGCGTCCTGTCTGCACTCAGTGGAGGCAGGAGACAGAAAACACGTTTGCCCTGCAACATCTTGATCCACATACATTCTGCTCCTCTGCAGTCAGGACGTCGTTCACAGCTGGAGGCCAAACTGCAGCTCTCTGAAGTCCTTCTGGAGGGACAGTTTGGCCTCAGCACGCTCGTAAAAGTCTGGCTGTCTTTTGAGGGGGGGTCACCAGTATTGACGGACCCCTGGTTACCGTCCCTGTGCAGCAGACCGGGTTGGACGCCGCTGTAGTCCACCATGTACATGTGTTGACTGTCCAGCAGCGGTTGTCTCTCTCGCTGTCCGGGAACTTCCTCCCGACGCTACAGCCGTCAAAGACATTCCTGTTGCACAACCGAACTCACTTCTCAGTTGTTAAATAATGGACACTGAAGACATGTTACTCTGAACATTAAGTGCAGCTCCGCTCACTTGCTTCGTCTTCCTATATACACCGCCAATTTGCTCAACCGCTCGACTTCCTCTGTTCGACAACTCAGCAAGGAGGGACCTCACTCTCTTTTATTAACAACTGTACGTAGTGACGTAAACACGTTTATACAAAGATTGTTATAGTGACAGACATCGTACTCTAACAACATGGGCCACTGCTGCGGGACAGAAGGACGACGACAGGAACCTCGGTCACGCTGCTGCACACATGCGCCGCACCTTCACACTAGTTTGAACTTTAGTTTTTGATCAGTGTTTCAACGTTTCAACATAACATTAGATGCTTCAAAATACCTCATCTAAACTGTGTTGAGATATTCTTTATTTAATTCTAACTACAGGCAACAAATAGCATTTCTACTTATAAATGCTTAAAACCAATAATCCTAACAATAATAGTTAAAAAACAAAACAATTTTCAACGATTATTCTTCACATTAATATGTGAAGCACATGTCAAACGTTATTTTATCTGCAGCTTGAAGGATTTTCTCCAGACACACAATGTCGTAGGTGTTTGGGTTTGGGAAGTGGATGTTGTCTGGAAGGCCACGGACTCGGGACTTCCGCGGATGAGTTTGTACGGAACCGTGACGGAGCGGTCCAGGCCCGGAGCTTCACCTGAACACATAGATGTTGCCGTCAGGTCTCAACAAAACATTCAAGTGGCACATTTAACCTAAATAGATGAAGCCGGGATAAATTAACACAGGACTTTAAATGCTATTTTCTTTTGTGGCGTCTTTGTCTCCCGTATTTATTATTGTTTGACTAACAAAAAGAAAAGAAAATAGAAAAAAATGCAATCAAGGCCAAAGTATTTGAAAGAACAAATACAAGGAAATGCTGCAGTACAGAAACAATCATTCGGCAGTGGCACCAACACGTGCAACACACTCCAGTACCCGCAAGTGCCGGACCTACAACATGCACATCCACGGTCCTAGTACATCAACAACACATAATATAAAGAACTTTATTATAGTGGACAAAATGTACCAAACACAACATTATTTACACACTGAACACCGTAGATGGCTAAGGATTGTTATCTTTCTCAGCAACCTTCTCCCAACGTGCACCTCCTTACGTCTCCTTCCGCCCTCAGCGCGTCCTCAACTCGGCCGATTACCGCTACCCAGACTGCACTGCGCCCTCTGCTGTCTCAATGCATTATCGACACTGAACCCTTCAGACCTGAAAAAGAGATGTATCTCGTGGATTCCTACAACAAATAAATCTTTAACACCACCTGGTTACATAAATTTACTGCTGAGACAGCATTTTCACAAGACCAGAGAAACAAAACTTCTCATGAAGTCACACTTTGCCAAACGTTTAAGAAGGTTAAACTAGACTCGGTGTCCAGGTGTTGTTGGTTTTTAAAACCAATATGAACTCTAACAGGGAGCTGGTGAAGAGGGGGGAGCACAGAGGTGATGTGCTTGTGCGTTTTAGTCCAAGTAACGAGTGAAGGCTCAACGTTTTGAACGACTCCATGTGGTGGAGAGAGAGCTCTGACTGAGATCTGACTACATTACAGAGATCCGGATGAGAGGAGAAAACAAGCTGAACTTCTTGTAAATAAGCAGTTTTAAAACATGACCTGAATTTGGAGAAAACACTCAGTGGGAAAAAAACCAAGACACATTTTACTCAGGCATCAAAACTGATGTTAGAATCAAAGATGAATCCCTGATTATGCATCATTCAAAGTCTGGAGGCTGCTGACCACCAGCACTGAGTCAAACCGGCTTCTGATTGGAGGGTAGAAAACGTTTTGGAGGACTTGTCGAGGGAAGGACGGGAGTCACGATAGGGACGTGATGACAATGTCATTTTAGGGGAACTTTGGTGAGAACGTTTGTCCTCTTTCAGGTTTCAAACGTGAAATAAAACAGACGTGAGACAGAAACTGACAGTTTTCTTCAATCACCAGGAGCTACTTGGACCATAAAAGTCTGAAACGTTCCTCCTATGATTTATGTGAAAGGTTCAGGTTCATCAGAGTAACAATACTTAGATGGAGTGATGTTCTAGTGGTTACAGTGGTGGGCTTGGGGGTGGAGGACCCAAGTTCAAGCCCAGGGCTTCCCACAATGGTAAATCACTGGGGGCCCTTGAGCAAGGCCCTTAACTCCCATTTGCTCCCCAGTGTGCTGCCCTGCTAGCAGCCCCACTGCTCACTAGTGAAACTAGTTGATGGCTTAAAAGCAGAGACTAATTTCAGTGTGCATTGTACATACAGCGTGTGCACAATGTCCACACTGACAAGAATGATAAAAGAAATAAATAAATATTTAAGACCAGACATGATCAAAAACCTTTTTAGCACCGCCTGGTTGTCTGCGACGAAAAAGATGCAGAAGTGGATGAAGGTGGATGGAAGGTAGACTTTCCCAGGGAGGCTGAGAAGTGTGATCCCCCTATAGTTGGAACAGACTCTCTGGTCCCCCTTTTTAAACAGAGGGACCACCACCCCAGTCTGCCACTCCAGTGGCACTGTCCTCGAACTCCATGCAACGTTGCAGATGCATGTCAACCAAGAAGAACCCAATAGGATTCTTTCTTCAACCCGATACCATCCCTTTCTTCCGGTGTCCACCACTGGGTTCGGGGATTTCCACCGCGACAGGCACCAGAGACCCTGCATCCACACCTTTGAGCTGCCGCGGTAACAATGCAGGCAGAGAACATGGTCCACTCTTTCCCCAGCCTCCCTTGGAATCCGGGCGAAGCTCTCCCGGAGGTGGGATTTGAAGACCTCCCTGTCCGAGGCCTCGGCCAGACGTTCCCAATAGACCCTCAAAATACGTTTGAGTCCCGCTTCCTCCTCCGCCAGCGTGTCCAACTCACCACCAGGTGTTAGATCAGTTGACAGCTCAGCCCCTCAGCACAGAAGTCCATTAATAGAACATCACACGGGTTCAGATCGGGGAGGCCGCTGATCGTTTGAACAGCACTTTGACTTGCTCTCGCAGGACCACTTTCTCACCCATGTGGTTAATGTCATCGTCATCTGTCAGGAAATTAGGAAGGTTTGTCTCTCAAAGGAAGAAATGATTTTCCTCAGTTCTTATCGAGGCGTAGGCCTTCTTCAGTAAAGTGACTCGACAATGTGCTGGTAAAATAGATGAACAACCGATTAGTCCCAAAATCACTTCCTAAGCCCCTCAATGACGACCGAGTCCGGGTTGTTCTTGTAAGGCACTTGGACGAGGTACTTGATGCCCAAGGCCTCCCCATACTTCCTGTTGAACAGGTCCTGGACCTGCTCTGGCAGCGTGTCGGCCAGGTCGATCCTGGACAGTTTGGACTCCATGCAATGTGGATACACCAGACAGGATGTCTTGAAATGTCCCTTTTCCACTTTGAACTTACTTCCACAATGTTTAATTTGGAAAGTCAGGGCCATAAATGTCACGATGCCGAGCTGATTTATGTTGGAAGAGCTGAAAGAGCTGAGTGCAGACTGAGTGCAGACTGAGTGCAGACCGAGTGCAGACTGAGTGCAGACCGAGTGCAGACTGAGTGCAGACCGAGTGCAGACTGAGTGCAGACCGAGTGCAGACTGAGTGCAGACCGAGTGCAGACCGAGTGCAGACCGAGTGCAGACCGAGTGCTGACTGAGTGCAGACCGAGTGCAGACTGAGTGCAGACTGAGTGCAGACCGAGTGCAGACTGAGTGCAGACTGGACCAACCCGAGAATCCAGGTCTCTTGGACACAGCTGCAGAGTCTTCTGTCACTGGTGTTGCAGCCTTGGCGTCCAGCTCTGTGGAAAAACATTTCAGCGTTTGACTTTTTATTCTGTCATCTCAGATTAAATCAGCACAACAAATATTAATTAGTTTTCCAGCAGCACATCTTTATTACAGATTAAAAGTTATTTTCTGCATGGACCGACATCACTTGGACCAGTTTGGTTTTCTCTCTACATGTTTCCATCATGTAACATCACAAACCACCACTTTAAAATCTAGCAAATAAAGAGAAAAATGTGTGTGAATCCTCTGTTATAATAACATTTTTATAAACAGATTTCCAATTCTACGTTGTTTGCTCTAAAAGCCAAAACAATAAATGAAACAACAGCGACTATAATCATCAAAAATACGCCGTTGGAGGGAAAAGTTCATCTTCTGTCAGAGTGGACATTGATAACAGCCTCATGTCTGCAGGTTAAAGGTCATTTGGTGCTTCAAACACATGTTACAATTTTAATAACTTTAAAACCTATGAAGATTTAAATCACATTTAATCCCAAAGGATTATTCATCATAATTTCATGGATTACAGTTAAAAGCCAACTTCTGCTTTTTTAATGGTGGGTGGAGCCGCATTGATCAGCAGATCCCCCGTGAGGTCACAACAAAGGTCGCCATGACAAACGTTCTAGAATTCCGACCGTCAACACATCCTGTAGGTTCCCTATAAATACAGAGGAGAATTCTGCACAGATCTGTAGTTCCTTGGACCTTCAAGACACTGCCTGTTGCAAGCTTCTGTGGTGAAAACAACGTCTACGTCTCGAAAACCCCTTCAGAAAACGCTTCAGCACCTTCTTTTGACAGCGGAAATGGCTTTTAGAGGACGTCCAGGACCAGGATTTCGGAGCTCTCCTCGTGACGGTGCTCAATCCCAGGTCTCGGACGATCTCGGCCAAATCCAAATGGAAATTGAAGAGTGCAGAGCAGAGAACGATTTCTTGCAAAACTACAACGAGAAACTTGGACAGAGTGTTAAAGAGCTGGAAGAGGAACGGGACAGGTTTCTGCTGATCAGCCAGAACCTGTACTCAGAGAGAGAGAAACTAAGAGAGCAACTTCAACTGCTGCAGGAGGAGAATCAAGCTCTTCACAGCAAAAATCAAATACTGGAGGAGTCCAAAACGGAGACGACTCTTGAAAACAAGCAGGAGCAGGAAAGAGCCTGGTTGAAGTTCAAGGAAGCTTTAACACAACTGCAGAGTGAAAGGCAGCTGTTGAAGAACGAAGGGGAGGAGGTTGAAAATGAGAAAAAGACACTGCAAGAAATCAAGAGACAGACTGAACAAATGAAAGAAGAAAATGAGAGGGAAAGGATGGAGCTGAAAGAGCAGAAGGAAAGCTTGCAAAGAGAAGAAAAGAAACTGATGGAGGGCAAGAAACAGCACACGTTGGACATGGAAGTGTTGCAAGCTGCAACAGCTGATCTGGAGGTCAAAACAAAAGACCTGCAGCTGTTGTGGAGCAACATGGACATGAAGAAAGCTGAGATGAAGGTTCAAGAACAGGAAAATGACATGAAACTGCAGAAAGAGAAGAAGAGGCTCCAGAGAGAGAGAGAGATTTTGATGGAGGAGAAGAAAGAACTGGAAATGAGCAGGAGGGAACTGGAACAGATGAAAAACTGTGAAACCAGAGAAGAAGTAGAGACAGAGTGTACAGAACTCAGGAGAGAGATGGAGAACGATGGGGAGCTTCTGGAGACTGTAAAAAAGGAGAAGAAGAAGAGAAGTTTCTTAACGATGTTCAAGAAACAAAAGTCAGATAAGAGAGAAGAAAAAGACATGAACATCATCAAAGGAGAAAGAGACCACGAGAAGAGAGAAAAAGATGAAAAACCTCTGAAAGAAAAGAAAAAAGAAGAGAATAAAGAGACAGAAAAGGTGGTGAAGAAGAAAACTGTGACCGGCTGGTTTCGTAAACGTTTCAGCAGAGAGAAAACTGCTGGAAACCAGTAGATCAGCCAACGTCACCTTCTCTCCACCTGACTCTGGTCTCCACCTGATTCTGGTCTGCACCTGACTCTTGTCTGCACCTGACTCTGGTCTGCACCTGACTCTGGTCTTCACCTGACTCTGGTCTGCACCTGACTCTGGTCTGCACCTGACTCTGGTCTCCACATGACTCTTCTCTCCACCTGACTCTGGTCTGCATCTGACTCTGGTCTCCACCTGACTCTGGTCTCCACCTGACTCTGGTCTCCACCTGATTCTGGTCTCCATCTGACTCTGGTCTCCACCTGACTCTGGTCTCCACCTGACTCTGGTCTCCATCTGACTCTGGTCTCCACCTGACTCTGGTCTGCACCTGACTCTGGTCTGCATCTGACTCTGGTCTGCTCCTGACTCTGGTCTCCACATGAGTCTTCTCTCCACCTGACTCTGGTCTCCACCTGACTCTGGTCTCCACCTGATTCTGGTCTCCACCTGACTCTGCTCTCCACCTGACTCTGGTCTGCACCTGACTCTGGTCTGCACCACATCGTCTCTCCACCTGACTCTGGTCTCCACCTGACTCTGGTCTGCACCACATCATCTCTCCACCTGACTCTGGTCTCCACCTGATTCTGGTCTGCACCTGACTCTGGTCTCCACCTCACACTGGTCTCCACCTGACTCTGGACACCACCTGATTCTGGTCTCCACCTGACTCTGGTCTCCACCTGACTCTGGTCTGCACCTGACTCTGCTCTCCACCTGACTCTGGTCTCCACCTGACTCTGGTCTCCACCTCACACTGGTCTCCACCTGATTCTGGTCTCCACCTGACTCTGGTCCCCACCTGCGTCTGGTCTGCACCTGACTCTGGTCTCCACCTCACACTGGTCTCCACCTGACTCTGGACACCACCTGATTCTGGTCTGCACCTGACTCTGGTCTCCACCTGACTCTGGTCTGCACCTGACTCTGCCCTCCACCTGACTCTGGTCTCCACCTGACTCTGGTCTCCACCTGACTCTGGACACCACCTGACTCTGGTCTCCACCTGACTCTGGTCTCCACCTGACTCTGGTCTCCACCTGATTCTGGTCTCCACCTGACTCTGGTCCCCACCTGCGTCTGGTCTGCACCTGACTCTGGTCTCCACCTCACACTGGTCTCCACCTGACTCTGGACACCACCTGATTCTGGTCTGCACCTGACTCTGGTCTCCACCTGACTCTGGTCTGCACCTGACTCTGGTCTCCACCTGACTCTGGTCTGCACCACATTGTCTTTCCACATGACTCTGGTCTGCACCTGACTCTGGTCTGCACCTGATTCTGGTCTCCACCTGACTCTGGTCCCCACCTGCGTCTGGTCTGCACCTGACTCTGGTCCCCACCTGCGTCTGGTCTGCACCTGACTCTGGTCTCCACCTGACTTGGGTCTCCACCTGACTTGGGTCTCCACCTGACTCTGGTCTGCACCACATCGTCTCTCCACCAGATCGTCTCTCCGCCAGATCGTCTCTCCACCAGATCATCTCTCCGCCAGATCGTCTCTCCACCAGATCATCTCTCCACCAGATCGTCTCTCCATCAGACAGATTCTGGTCTCCACCAGATCATCTCTCTGCCAGATCGTCTCTCCGCCAGATCATCTCTCCACCAGATCATCTCTCCACGAGATCATCTCTCCACCAGATCGTCTCTCCATCAGACAGATTCTGGTCTCCACCAGATCTTCTCTCTGATTTTCATAAAATCAATAAATAATACAAATCTTTGATTACAACCTGAGACTCTTTCATTCATTTTATGTCCAACAACTTTTCTACGGTTCGGCTCAGCAGATCCATGTTGATATGTTTGATTATTTCAAATCTCAAATGTTACAACATTATATTCAAATAGACTTAAATGTTCTGTTTATTCTACACTGGTTGAGGGCGGGTACCAGGTCAATCATTTGTGTTGCACTAAATCAACAGACAAGAAAGTGAGCAGGTGAACTTCACCTTCAGTGCAAAGAGCAACATGCAAATGTTTAACTGTGTTTAAAAACACACTGAGTGACATTAGTGAATAAGAATAAATACATGCATGTGTGCAAACTTATCAACCTGATGAAGTCCAGGCAGATTTGTGCAGGAATGATTCAATTCTTTATCTAAAAGCTTTTGTCTGATTTGTGTCTAGAAAGAGGATAAACATGGCGAGTATGAAAGTAGACCAGAATTAACCACAAAGATCATATTATTGTTCTACAAAAGTGACTTCATGGTTCAGGGAAAACTGTGTCGTTGAAAGTGTTTAGTCTGATAAAACACATCAAAATGAATGCAGATCAGTCACTGAGCATCGTTTAGTCGCTGTAATGTGACGTGTCATTTGGATCCAGATCTGCTGGTATCATTACAACAGAACAATTTACATGATCAAACTGGTTTGCTGTGAGCTGGATACCAGGTATCTAACACATCTTCTCCAAAGGTCACTTTTTTGTTTTTCCAACTTTAATTTGTTCATGTTTATTCTACTTTTGGGTTCATCTTTTCTTTGTTTAGAGTGTTTAATCCACAATATTGTGAACCTACAGTTTATGACAACTATTGTAAGAAGCAACAGCTACTGAGTGTCTGTAATTTCAGTAATAATCCCAGTAATTTTACCTGTCGTTATAAAAAGAGGTGACAGAAAGAGGGAGTTGGAGGACAGACGAGTACTGAAAAAAGCTGAATAACAGAGTCAGATATTTTACATCCCTGCACATAATGTTATATTTCAATAAATACCATAAATAAAAGGTAGAAATATGTGATTAATATGGAACCAGATCATTATCAAAGACATATGTTAGTTATGCAGTGCAGTCAAATGCTGAATGTAAAAACACGACTCAGTGGATGGAGACTTCATAAAAGCAAAACTCAACAACGTGACTCCAGTGAGGTCACGATCAGCTTGAGAAAAAACAAAAACAAACACTGACAGCCGTCCTGTCTGCACTCAGTGGAGGCAGGAGACAGAAAACACGTTTGCCCTGCAACATCTTGATCCACATAGATTCTGCTCCTCTGCAGTCAGGACGTCGTTCACAGCTGGAGGCCAAACTGCAGCTCTCTGAAGTTGTTAACATGTACATATTGTGTGTTCTGAGTTGTAATATATATTTTATATTCTGTTATAAATGATGCGTGATGCGGGATGACGTGATCCAATAGGGGGCGCTGTAGTGAATAAGTGACCTGTATTGTAGAAGAAAAAAGGGACGCAGTCGAAAAATAAAGTTGGGTGTGAAAAGTTCGAGTTCAACTGCCGGAGATGGAGTTTGTTTATTTCCTCCGAGTTTAATGTGGATACTGGGTGCACACGCCAGAACCACTGCGTGAATAGCAACTCTGCTAACAGAAGTCCTTCTGGAGGGACAGTTTGGCCTCAGCACGCTCGTGAAAGTCTGGCTGTCTTTTGAGGGGGGGTGACCAATATTGACAGACCCCTGGTTACCGTCCCTGTGCAGCAGACCGGGTTGGACGCCGCTGTAGTCCACCATGTACATGGGCCACTGCTGCGGGACAGAAGGACGACGACAGGAACCTCGGCTGCTGCACACATGCGCCGCACCTTCACACTAGTTTGAACTTTAGTTTTTGATCAGTGTTTCAACGTTTGACTCTTACATAACATTAGATGCTTCAAAATACCTCATCTAAACTGTGTTGAGATATATTCTTTATTTAATTCTAACTACAGGCAACAAATAGCATTTCTACTTATAAATGCTTATAACCAATAATCCTAACAGTAATAGTTAAAAAACAAAACAACTTTCAACTATTATTCTTCACATTAATATGTGAAGCACATGTCAAACGTTATTTTATCTGCAGCTTGAAGGATTTTCTCCAGACACACAATGTCGTAGGTGTTTGGATTTGGGAAGTGGATGTTGCCTGGAAGGCCACGGAGTCGGGACTTCCGCGGATGAGTTTGTACGGAACCGTGACGGAGCGGTCCAGGCCCGGAGCTTCACCTGAACACATAGATGTTGCCGTCAGGTCTCAACAAAACATTCAAGTGGCACATTTAACCTAAATAGATGAAGCCGGGATAAATTAACACAGGACTTCAAATGCTATTTTCTTTTGTGGCGTCTTTGTCTCCCGTATTTATTATTGTTTGACTTACAAAAAGAAAAGAAAATAGAAAAAAATGCAATCAAGGCCAAAGTATTTGAAATAACAAATACAAGGAAATGCAGCAGTACAGAAACAATCATTCGGCAGTGGCACCAACACGTGCAACACACTCCAGTACCCGCAAGTACCGGACCTACAACATGCACATCCACGGTCCTAGTACATCAACAACACATAATATAAAGAACTTTATTATAGTGGACAAAATGTACCAAACACAACATTATTTACACACTGAACTCCGTAGATGGCTAAGGATTGTTATCTTTCTCAGCAACCTTCTCCCAACGTGCACCTCCTTACGTCTCCTTCTGCCCTCAGCGCGTCCTCAACTCGGCCGATTACCGCTACCCAGACTGCACTGCGCCCTCTGCTGTTTCAATGCATTATCGACACTGAACCCTTCAGACCTGAAAAAGAGATGTATCTCGTGGATTCCTAGAACAAATAAATCTTTAACACCACCTGGTTACATAAATTTACTGCTGAGACAGCATTTTCACAAGACCAGAGAAAAAAAACTTCTCATGACGTCACACTTTGCCAAACGTTTAAGAAGGTTAAACTAGACTCGGTGTCCCGGTGTTGTTGGTTTTCAAAACCAATATGAACTCTAACAGGGAGCTGGTGAAGAGGGGTGAGCACAGAGGTGATGTGCTTGTGCGTTTTAGTCCAAGTAACGAGTGAAGGCTCAACGTTTTGAACGACTCCATGTGGTGGAGAGAGCTCTGACTGAGATCTGACTACATTACAGAGATCCGGATGAGAGGAGAAAACAAGCTGAACTTTGTGTAAATAAGCAGTTTTAAAACATGACCTGAATTTGGAGAAAACATTCAGTGGGAAAAAAACCAAGACACATTTTACTCAGGCATCAAAACTGATGTTAGAATCAAAGATGAATCCCTGATTATGCATCATTCAAAGTCTGGAGGCTTCTGACCACCAGCACTGAGTCAAACCGGCTTCTGATTGGAGGGTAGAAAACGTTTTGGAGGACTTGTCGAGGGAAGGACGGGAGTCACGATAGGGACGTGATGACAATGTCATTTTAGGGGAACTTTGGTGAGAACGTTTGTCCTCTTTCAGGTTTCAAACGTGAAATAAAACAGACGTGAGACAGAAACTGATAGTTTTCTTCAACCACCAGGAGCTACTTGGACCATAAAAGTCTGAAACGTTCCTCCTATGATTTATGTGAAAGGTTCAGGTTCATCAGAGTAACAATACTTAGATGGAGTGGTGTTCTAGTGGTTACAGTGGTGGGCTTGGGGGTGGAGGACCCAAGTTCAAGCCCAGGGCTTCCCACAATGGTAAATCACTGGGGGCCTTTAACTCCCATTTGCTCCCCGGGGCGCTGCCCTGCTAGCAGCCCCACTGCTCACTAGTGAAACTAGTTGATGGCTTAAAAGCAGAGACTAATTTCAGTGTGCATTGTACATACAGCGTGTGCACGATGTCCACACTGACAAGAATGATAAAAGAAATAAATAAATATTTAAGAACAGACATGATCAAAAACCTTTTTAGCACCGCCTGGTTGTCTGCGATGAAAAAGATGCAGAAGTGGATGAAGGTGGATGGAAGGTAGACTTTCCCAGGGAGGCTGAGGAGTGTGATCCCCCTATAGTTGGAACAGACTCTCTGGTCCCCCTTTTTAAACAGAGGGACCACCACCCCAGTCTGCCACTCCAGTGGCACTGTCCTCGAACTCCATGCAACGTTGCAGATGCATGTCAACCAAGGAAGAACCCAATAGGATTCTTTCTTCAACCCGATAGCATCCCTTTTTTCCGGTGTCCACCACTGGGTTTGGGGATTTCCACCGCGACAGGCACCAGAGACCCTGCATCCACACCTTTGAGCTGCCGCGGTAACAATGCAGGCAGAGAACATGGTCCACTCTTTCCCCAGCCTCCCTTGGAATCCGGGCGAAGCTCTCCCGGAGGTGGGATTTGAAGACCTCCCTGACCGAGGCCTCGGCCAGACGTTCCCAATAGACCCTCAAAATACGTTTGAGTCCCGCTTCCTCCTCCGCCAGCGTGTCCAACTCACCACCAGGTGTTAGATCAGTTGACAGCTCAGCCCCTCAGCACAGAAGTCCATTAATAGAACATCACACGGGTTCAGATCGGGGAGGCCGCTGCTCCCAATCACCCCCCTCCAGGTATTACTGTCATTGCCCACATGAGCATTAAAGTCCCCCAGTAAAACAATGGAGTCCCCAGTTGGAGCACTATCAAGTACCCCTTCCAAGGACTCCAAAAAGACCAGGTACTCTGTACTGCTGCTTAGCCCGTAGGCACAAACAACAGTAAGTTCCTTTCCCTAACCCAAAAGCATAAGGAAGTGACCCTCTCGTTCACCGGGGTGAACTCCGACACATGGCGGCTGAGCTGGGGGGCTGTAAGCAGGCCTACACCAGCTTGTCGCCGCTCGCTATGCCACTGTGTGTTACACCAATCAATCAAACTTTATTTTTAAAGCACTTTTCTTGCAACTTGTGCAACATAAATTGCTTTACACAATTAAAACAAAACATTCATGAGTCATAGCAGATTCTCATATACTCAAAGCCCTCCAGTTTTACCCAGTAAAGGATAATTATTGTATTTGTACCATAATTAAAACTTTGTACAATCAATGATTGGAAGTGTTTTTTACAATCCCTCTAAAAAACAGTATTTCTTCACGACTCTTATTGTATTTGTACCATAATTAAAACAAAGCCGTTTCTCATTTGGCGCTGTTGTGGCGTACGTTCATTTTATTGGAAACACAGTTGTTTGATCGTTTGAACAGCACTTTGACTTGCTCTCGCAGGACCACTTTCTCACCCATGTGGTTAATGTCATCGTCATCTGTCAGGAAATTAGGAAGGTTTGTCTCTCAAAGGAAGAAATGATTTTCCTCAGTTCTTATCGAGGCGTAGGCCTTCTTCAGTAAAGTGACTCGGCAATGTGCTGGTAAAATAGATGAACAACCGATTAGTCCCAAAATCACTTCCTAAGCCCCTCAATGACGACCGAGTCCGGGTTGTTCTTGTAAGGCACTTGGACGAGGTACTTGATGCCCAAGGCCTCCCCATACTTCCTGTTGAACAGGTCCTGGACCTGCTCTGGCAGCGTGTCGGCCAGGTCGATCCTGGACAGTTTGGACTCCATGCAATGTGGATACACCAGACAGGATGTCTTGAAATGTCCTTTTTCCACTTTGAACTTACTTCCACAATGTTTAATTTGGAAAGTCAGGGCCATAAATGTCACGATGCCGAGCTGATTTATGCTGGAAGAGCTGAAAGAGCTGAGTGCAGACTGAGTGCAGACTGGACCAACCCAAGAATCCAGGTCTCTTGGACACAGCTGCAGAGTCTTCTGTCACTGGTGTTGCAGCCTTGGCGTCCAGCTTTGTGGAAAAACATTTCAGCGTTTGACTTTTCATTCTGTCATCTCAGATTAAATCAGCACAACAAATATTAATTAGTTTTCCAGCAGCACATCTTTATTACAGATTAAAAGTTATTTTCTGCATGGACCCACATCACTTGGACCAGTTTGGTTTTCTCTCTACATGTTTCCATCATGTAACATCACAAACCACCACTTTAAAATCTATCAAAAAATAAGAAAAATGTGTGTGAATCCTCCGTTATAATGACATTTTTATAAACAGATTTCCAATTCTACGTTGTTTGCTCTAAAAGCCAAAACAATAAATGACACAACAGCAACTATAATCATCAAAAATACGCCGTTGGAGGGAAAAGTTCATCTTCTGTCAGAGTGGACATTGATAACAGCCTCATGTCTGCAGGTTAAAGGTCATTTGGTGCTTCAAACACATGTTACAATTTTAATAACTTTAAAACCTATGAAGATTTAAATCACATTTAATCCCAAAGGATTATTTATCATAATTTCATGGATTACAGTTAAAAGCCAACTTCTGCTTTTTTAATGGTGGGTGGAGCCGCATTGATCAGCAGATCCCCCGTGAGGTCACAACAAAGGTCGCCATGACAAACGTTCTAGAATTCCGACCGTCAACACATCCTGTAGGTTCCCTATAAATACAGAGGAGAATTCTGCACACATCTGTAGTTCCTTGGACCTTCAAGACACTGCCTGTTGCAAGCTTCTGTGGTGAAAACAACGTCTACGTCTCGAAAACCCCTTCAGAAAACGCTTCAGCACCTTCTTTTGACAGCGGAAATGGCTTTTAGAGGACGTCCAGGACCAGGATTTCGGAGCTCTCCTCGTGACGGTGCTCAATCCCAGGTCTCGGACGATCTCGGCCAAATCCAAATGGAAATTGAAGAGTGCAGAGCAGAGAACGATTTCTTGCAAAACTACAACGAGAAACTTGGACAAAGTGTTAAAGAGCTGGAAGAGGAACGGGACAGGTTTCTGCTGATCAGCCAGAACCTGCACTCAGAGAGAGAGAAACTGAGAGAGCAACTTCAACTGCTGCAGGAGGAGAATCAAGCTCTTCACAGCAAAAATCAAATACTGGAGGAGTCCAAAACGGAGACGACTCTTGAAAACAAGCAGGAGCAGGAAAGAGCCTGGTTGAAGTTCAAGGAAGCTTTAACACAACTGCAGAGTGAAAGGCAGCTGTTGAAGAACGAAGGGGAGGAGGTTGAAAATGAGAAAAAGACACTGCAAGAAATCAAGAGACAGACTGAACAAATGAAAGAAGAAAATGAGAGGGAAAGGATGGAGCTGAAAGAGCAGAAGGAAAGCTTGCAAAGAGAAGAAAAGAAACTGACGGAGGGCAAGAAACAGCACACGTTGGACATGGAAGTGTTGCAAGCTGCAACAGCTGATCTGGAGGTCAAAACAAAAGACCTGCAGCTGTTGTGGAGCAACATGGACATGAAGAAAGCTGAGATGAAGGTTCAAGAACAGGAAAATGAGATGAAACTGCAGAAAGAGAAGAAGAGGATCCAGAGAGAGAGAGAGATTTTGATGGAGGAGAAGAAAGAACTGGAAATGAGCAGGAGGGAACTGGAACATATGAAAAACGGTGAAACCAGAGAAGAAGTAGAGACAGAGTGTACAGAACTCAGGACAGAGATGGAGAACGATGGGGAGCTTCTGGAGACTGTAAAAAAGGAGAAGAAGAAGAGAAGTTTCTTAACGATGTTCAAGAAACAAAAGTCAGATAAGAGAGAAGAAAAAGACATGAACATCATCAAGGGAGAAAGAGACAACGAGAAGAGAGAAAAAGATGAAAAACCTCTGAAAGAAAAGAAAAAAGAAGAGAATAAAGAGACAGAAAAGGTGGTGAAGAAGAAAACTGTGACCGGCTGGTTTCGTAAACGTTTCAGCAGAGAGAAAACTGCTGGAAACCAGTAGATCAGCCAACGTCACCTTCTCTCCACCTGACTCTGGTCTCCACCTGATTCTGGTCTGCACCTGACTCTGGTCTCCACCTGACTCTGGTCTCCACCTGACTCTGGTCTCCACCTGACTCTGGTCTGCACCACATTGTCTTTCCACATGACTCTGGTCTGCACCTGACTCTGGTCTCCACCTGACTCAGGTCTCCACCTGACTCTGGTCTCCAACTGACTCTGGTCTGCACCTGACTCTGGTCTGCACCTGACTCTGGTCTCCACCTGACTCTGGTCTCCACCTGACTCTGGTCTCCACCTGACTCTGGTCTGCACCACATTGTCTTTCCACATGACTCTGGTCTGCACCTGACTCTGGTCTCCAACTGACTCTGGTCTGCACCTGAATCTGGTCTGCACCATATCGTCTTTCCACATGACTCTGGTCTCCACCTGACTCTGGTCTCCACCTGACTCTGGTCTGCACCTGATTCTGGTCTGCACCTGACTCTGGTCTGCACCTGACTCTGGTCTCCATCTGACTCTGGTCTCCACCTGACTCTGGTCTCCACCTGACTCTGGTCTCCATCTGACTCTGGTCTCCACCTGACTCTGGTCTCCACCTGATTCTGGTCTGCACCTGACTCTGGTCTGCACCTGACTCTGGTCTCCACCTGACTCTGGTCTGCACCTGACTCTGGTCTGCATCTGACTCTGGTCTCCACCTGACTCTGGTCTCCACCTGATTCTGGTCTGCACCTGACTCTGGTCTGCACCTGACTCTGGTCTCCACCTGACTCTGGTCTGCACCTGACTCTGGTCTCCACCTGATTCTGGTTTGCACCTGACTCTGGTCTCCACCTGACTCTGGTCTGCACCTGACTCTGGTCTCCACCTGACTCTGGTCTCCACCTGACTCTGGTCTGCACCTGATTCTGGTCTCCACCTGACTCTGGTCTGCACCTGACTCTGGTCTCCACCTGATTCTGGTCTGCACCTGACTCTTCTCTCCACCTGACTCTGGTCTCCACCTGATTCTGGTCTGCACCTGACTCTGGACTCCACCTGATTCTGGTCTGCACCTGACTCTGGTCTCCACCTGACTCTGGTCTGCACCTGACTCTGGTCTCCACCTAACTCTGGTCTGCACCTGGCTCTGGTCTGCACCTGACTCTGGTCTCCACCTGACTCTGGTCTCCACCTGACTCTTGTCTGCACCTGACTTTGGTCTCCACCTGATTCTGGTCTGCACCTGACTCTTCTCTCCACCTGACTCTGGTCTCCACCTGATTCTGGTCTGCACCTGACTCTGGACTCCACCTGATTCTGGTCTGCACCTGACTCTGGTCTCCACCTGACTCTGGTCTGCACCTGACTCTGGTCTGCACCTGACTCTGGTCTGCACCTGGCTCTTGTCTGCACCTGACTCTGGTCTCCACCTGATTCTGGTCTCCACCTGATTCTGGTCTGCACCTGACTCTGGACTCCACCTGATTCTGGTCTGCACCTGACTCTGGTCTCCACCTGACTCTGCTCTCCACCTGACTCTGGTCTCCACCTGACTCGGGTCTCCACCTGACTCTGGTCTGCACCTCACTCTGGTCTCCACCTGACTCGGGTCTCCACCTGACTCTGGTCTGCACCACATCGTCTCTCCGCCAGATCGTCTCTCCACCAGATCATCTCTCCACCAGATCGTCTCTCCGCCAGATCGTCTCTCCACCAGATCATCTCTCCGCCAGATCATCTCTCCACCAGATCATCTCTCCACCAGATCGTCTCTCCATCAGACAGATTCTGGTCTTCACCAGATCTTCTCTCTGATTTTCATAAAATCAATAAATAATACAAATCTTTGATTACAACCTGAGACTCTTTCTTTAATTTTGTGTCCAACAACTTTTCTACGGTTCGGCTCAGCAGATCCATGTTGATATGTTTGATTATTTTTTAAATCTCAAATGTTACAACATTATATTCAAATAGACTTAAATGTTCTGTTTATTCTACACTGGTTGAGGGCGGGTACCAGGTCAATCATTTGTGTTGCACTAAATCAACAGACAAGAAAGTGAGCAGGTGAACTTCACCTTCAGAGGGTCTTCTGATGCTCTGACAGGTGGCATTTGGTGACAAAGCTGCAGCTGCAACGTGTAAGAAAAAGCAGGAGAAGTGCAAAGAGCAACATGCAAATGTTTAACTGTGTTTAAAAACACACTGAGTGACGTTAGTGAATAAGAATAAATACTTGCATGTGTGCAAACTTATCAACCTGATGAAGTCCAGGCAGATTTGTGCAGGAATGATTCAATTCTTTATCTAAAAGCTTTTGTCTGATTTGTGTCTACAAAGAGGATAAACATGGCGGGTATGAAAGTAGACCAGAATTAACCACAAAGATCATATTATTGTTCTACAAAAGTGACTTCATGGTTCAGGGAAAACTGTGTCGTTGAAAGTGTTTAGTCTGATAAAACACATCAAAATGAATGCAGATCAGTCACTGAGCATCGTTTAGTCGCTGTAATGTGACGTGTCATTTGGATCCAGATCTGCTGGGATCATTACAACAGAACAATTTACATGATCAAACTGGTTTGCTGTGAGCTGGATACCAGGTATCTAACACATCTTCTCCAAAGGTCACTTATTTGTTTTTCCAACTTTAATTTGCTCATGTTTATTCTACTTTTGGGTTCATCTTTTCTTTGTTTAGTGTGTTTAATCCACAATATTGTGAACCTACAGTTTATGACAACTATTGTAAGAAGCAACAGCTACTGAGTGTCTGTAATTTCAGTAATAATCCCGGTAATTTTACCTGTCGTTATAAAAAGAGGTGAAAGAAAGAGGGTGTTGGAGGACAGACGAGTACTGAAAAAAACAGGAGTTCTTGTGGCAGAGGAAAGAAAAAGTTCTGCAACATCTGCAAAACAGCTGACAGGACCTACAGGTCTGTGTGAGGGAGCATGACGGACGACACGGACGCCAATGATCACAAAACCCAATCTGGAATCAGACAGAAGCGTCGAGGAAGCTTCAGAATGAGGAGATGGGAACTTAAATGAACAGTCATAAACACTGATGGAAACTTTAGGATTCTGCACAAATGATGCACAAGGAGAAATATTAGCAAAATCCCATTTTAGGATGGCAAAAACATTTCGGACCATTGCTTCAGATGTCATTAATGTCACGCTTGTCTGAAAGGTGCAGGAGGGATATGATGAAACTGGGAACAGAAAACAGGCTTTTTCTGAGAAACGTACTTATTTAACAGAGATAAAAAGTTCTCTTACTGAGGTAAAAATGATATGTTCACATACACGACTGCAACATCTGAGTCTTTTCTAGGACCGACTGCTGAAACGTCCTTCTACCTAAAGTTAATAATTGTACAAATTGTTGAAATAACAGAAGAAGGGGAACATTGACAGGGTTTCTAGAGAAACTGATGAGATTGGTTTTACACTAGTAAACAAATCTTGTAATCAAAGCACAAACTCTGGTGAAAATACCTCCGTTTTCATATTTCACTACAGATCAGGAAGCTACAGAAACGCAACTTTGGCTGCACTTACCTTGATTTTCTGTCCTTTAGAGGTCAAATGTGAAAGCAAAGAAAACTTAAACAAAGCGCAACCAAATGAACAAAATACAACCAACCGTTTCCTGAAAGCAGTTGTTACTAGAACCAAGATCATTTTGAGTAGACTCTCCATTGTTCTGGTAGTTTTTTGTGCTTGTCTGGCCCTTCTTTTCCTCTTCTGTGCATGTCCTGTGGACCAGAGCCTCAGGAGCTGCTTGCTGACCTGCAGTTCCACCTCTGACCATCCCAGTGTCTGCCTTCACCTGTCTGTATGGATGTCTGTTGGATATTTGCTGACATCCCGACCTGCAGTCCTCATCCCCTTGTATCACCGTCTATCCATATATCACCCATATACACAGAAGTCTAATTGGACTACTGATGATAGTTACTAATGTATCCTGTCTTGTACCTTTGACGGTGTCTCTATGTCTCTATTCTTTCTTTACATCCTGCTCTACCCGGCTGGCCTTCGGCAGGAGGGTCCCCCCTTCATGAGCCAGGTCCTGATCCAGGTTTCTTCCTTTTTTCCTTCCTTTCTTCCTTGCCACTGTTTGGCTTAAGGTTTTTCTTCCACTAGGGAAGTTTTTACCTGCCGCTGTTTATGTAATAATTGATCAAATATAGTGTTTAGTCTACATTGTTGTGTGGTCTTTAAATTAATGTAAAAAACTAAGACTCATTGTCATTCTTGCATTGAGACACCTGATGAATGTTTGACCACAGTTGCAACTGCTGAATTTAAATCTACTAAACTTTGGATCTTCTCTCACATTCATGACAGTCTAATGAACTGAGGCTTAGTCCATATATTCACCTAGTGGTTAAACATATTATACAAAGGTGAGTTTTTTCACAACAAAGATACAGATACTCGCGATACACTTGTTCTATTCTCTCTGTATTTATATTCATGAGGACCTCTCCAGATTGTAGTCTGTTGATGTGCAGAGCCGACTCCCGTCGCCTATGGCGTTATCTGCCTGGAGGGGGCGCTGCTGCAGGCCTGACTTGTGCCCTTTCTCTGTGCAGTCCTGAAAAAGACTTGACAGCAAAAATAAACGACCCTCTTTCCCCCTTTAAGGTCTATTATACAGTTAGTGTCCATGAATGTTTGTGGTTGATGTGTGATCATGGGTGAGGGGTGGCAAACCATCATTTTGCCTAGGGCACCAAAACGGCTAGAGCTGGCTCTGATGTTGTGAACAGCTTTTTCGTCTCTGTGGATTTTGCGATCATCTACTTTGGTTGTCATCCGTGTTCTTCCAGGCCTTTTGATGTCGTTACAGTCCACAGTAATCTCTTACTTTGTAAGAATGTACCAAACCTCTTATTTGGCTTGCTTCCTGCTTTTTAAGTGAAGGAAGTGACTCCTCAGACTTCATATTGATAGCGTCAGTCAAACAGCTGCTAAATGCCAACTGAAGTCTTGAAATCAACTCCAGACCTTTTATCTGCTTTATGAGCGACTGAATCAGACTGATCAGACAGAGAGTTAATGGACCAGACTCTACCAATTTAACTTGTCATTCAGTTGTCCAAATGTTTTTGAACCATTGAAAATGGAGTGTTATCTGTATATTTACACTTTAACCTCTTCTTGATTGTTTTACTTTACAAATGCTTCTGGATCTAACTGTTCATGGCTTTTTGCTGATAGGTCATAATGTCAGCAATAAACAGTAAGAAATACTTAAAATAATTATGTAAATCAAAGCGGAGATTGCAATGAAACAAAGCATTCTTTGTACACAGTATGGAATACATTTCTGCATTGGTGTTAATTCAACTGAGTCTATGACCATATACATTTCTGTAAATCTATCTCAAAAATGTTAAACAGAAAAACAAAATTGAACAATAAAACTAAATAGCCTTGAACATAATTCCTCCTGAGTATCAGATAAGATCAGATTATCTCTGTACGTTGAATGAATTAAAACATAAAAAACATTGCCTTTGTATTCAATGACATTTTGGGTTGTTGATCAAAACTGCCAACTTTTTGTGACTGGAAGCAAATTTTAATAATGAGTTGGTTTATTTTTATTGAATGATTTAACAATTTTGTTTTTTTTGCACAGAAATACCAAATAGTCAAAACATCTATAATATTCGAAATAATAATTGCAAGCTGTAAATATTATTAATTGAACAATATGTGAGGATTCATACAGACCATCATCATCATCATCATCATCATAATCATCCTCATCATCCTCCTCCTCCTCCTCATCATCCTCCTCCTCATCATCATCCTCCTCCTCATCATCATCCTCCTCCTCCTCCTCCTCACCATCATCCTCCTCATCATCATCATCATCATTCCCCTCCTCCTCATCATCATCCTCCTCCTCCTCCTCCTCCTCATCATCATCATCATCATCATAATCATCCTCCTCCTCATCATCATCCTCCTCCTCCTCCTCCTCATCATCCTCCTCCTCCTCCTCCTCCTCCTCCTCCTCCTCCTCCTCATCATCATCCTCCTCCTCCTCCTCCTCCTCATTATCATCCTCCTCCTCCTCCTCCTCCTCATCATCATCCTCCTCCTCCTCATCATCATCATCATCATTCCCCTCCTCCTCATCATCCTCCTCCTCCTCATCATCATCATCATCATCATCATCATCATCATCATCATCATTCTCATCCTCCTCCTCCTCCTCCTCCTCCTCCTCCTCCTCCTCCTCCTCATCATCATCATCATCATCATCATCATCATCATCATCATCATCATCATCATCATCATCCATGTCCAGCCAATAATCTGTGATGGTACAAACTGTACTAGTTCATCGGTTCATCAGTTAATCTGCCAGATAAGCATGTTGATCTAAAATGTCAGCATCAGCGTATCTCATGGACTGTTATTCTGATCAGGAGGCTGGTGGAAAAAAAATTTCACATTGACACTGAGATTGTCTGATTTTATACTTTAACACCTCACCAAGTTTGATTTTCATGTTGTCATTGGTGAATGCATTCCCACCAAAGGATTTCAAAGTTTAGTTCATTTTCTGCACAAATATGAGTGGAAATTAAAAAAGACTTACACTTATATTTCTATGAACTGCTCTGTGTTTTTATACATATTTGAGGAGGAGATTTTTAAAAGCAGCCCTTCATCCCCTAGCGCTGCATTACCCAAGCAAGTCGTCCATCCAGCTGCTATTGACTGATTTCTGACCTGAATCAGCGTTTTCAGACACCAACAGATTATCCATAAATAAGTTTGCATTGCTTGGCTCAGACATGGGCGGCAATGCTGCTGTTGCAAAGATGTCCTCAGAAAAAATATTACTTTGAGCTGAAGGAGCTGCAGGTGGAGGTGCATCTGACCCAAATAAATCCTCCAGAGAGTTAGGAGCAGGTGCGCTGCTTGGTCGCATCGTACACACATCTGCACCACTCCAGATATCACTAACTCCAAAGATGTCATCAGGAAATGGAGATAAGAGATTTGTGGACGCTTCCACTCCTCCATGAGGAGGCGTGTTAACAGCAGGAGGAAGATTGAACAGATCACCTTTTGAGTTGAATATGTCAAAGTCAGAATTCTGCGCACCGGTCTGGTTGACTGCTCCAAAAGGATCTGAGGCGTCTTCCTGCTTCTGAGGTGCTGTGTCAGGTTGAGCTGCGATAGCAGGAGCTGATTCAGTCTCTGCTGATACTGGTTCAGAGTCAAGCAGGTCAAAGACTACAGTAGACGCAGGAGCAGACGCAGCGGTGTCAGTCAGAAGAGATGGAAATGTCTGATTGGGAATACCAAACACATCAAAAGATTCAGAGGAACCTGGCTGATTTTCCATGCTGAGGTTCAAAAGTGCATCCGCTGGTTTGTTCATCTTTTGGGTAGATTTATCAAAAACGTCAAAGGAATCTGGTTGATGTTCAGTGCTGAGCCTGAGAAGTGCTTCACTGTTCAACGCTCCTCCCATTTCATTTGCTGCACCAGGTGTTTTGTCTGTAATTACTGCAGATTCCTCAGAACACTGGGAAGAAGGTGGCAGTTTGATGCCGAGTTCGAAAAGTGCTTCATTTCCTACATTTTCTCCCATTTTCTCTGAGGCATCCAGAACTTTTATTGCCTTTGGAGCAGGCTCCTCAAAACATTCAGAGAAATCCTGTGGATGTTCAATCTTGGGACTGAAACATGCTCCGCTGCTTACGTTTTCTCCCTCTTCATGTGGTGCGTCAGGTGTTTTGTTTGTCTTTGTAGCAGGTTCAACGAGGCATTCAGAGGAATCTGGTAGATGTTCAGTGTTGAGACTGAGAAGTGCTTCACTGTCCACTGCTCCTCCCATTTCATTTGCTGCATCAGGTGTTTTGTCTGTATTTACTGCAGATTCCTCAAAACACTGGGAAGAAGGTGGCAGTTTGGTGCTGAAACTGAAAAGTGCTTCATTGTTTACGTTTCCTGCTGTTTCATCTGGCGTACCAGCTGTTTTGTTTGCTTCTGGAGCAGTATCATCTGTATCAGCTGGAAGACTGTTAGACTCTGTTTCCCGGCCAGTGACAGGCTGGCCGGTAGTCTCACTGCTCTGTAATTTGAGCTCCTGATCAGTTGGATGTTGATCAGTTGACTCTGGAGTAGTTAGAGCGCCACCTCTCTCACTATTAGACCTCTGCGACAGGTTTGGTTCCTCTGTAGAGCTACAGATACTCTCCAGCACAGCAGGCTCACAAGACTCTATATGGGTGGCATTATCCGGCTCCAGAGGTTCAGCTGTAGAAATATCATATTGCTGTTCTTTTGTCACAGCCTCTTTTTCCTTCTCTGCATTTCTGTCATCAGTCTGTGTTTTGTCCTGTTTTTCAGCTTGTGCCGGTGATTTTGTGGTGTCTGTAGATGACTGCAACAATCTTCCAAGGACTCCAGCTTTGACATCTGGTTTCTTGGCATCCCTGTGTTCAGCTTTGATTGCTTTGTCATTTCTGTTTGATGGGAAGAGCTTTGACAAAGGACTCTTTCCTTTGGACCAGGATCCCAGTTTGTTTTTGGAATTTCCTCTTGCCAAAGGCTTCTTCTGATCACTGCTGTTGTGTTGGTCTTTGGTTGAGTCGCTTGTTTCCAATTGGTTTTCACTGCTTCCAGGGCTGTCGTCCTTTCTGGTCACATGGCCTGCAGGACTTTGTGGAGCGCTCTGATCTTCTGAATCACTTGCACTGAGGGAATTCTTTGGAAGGAATTCCCGTCCTTCAGATGGCTCTTGTTGCTTTGTGACATCTTGAGTTACACTGAAGGTTTCAGTGAGGCTTTGAGGATCCTGTGAGTCATAAACCAGCTCCACAACTCCACTAGTAATCTTGATGACAGAATGGGGAATTTCTGGACCGCTCTGCCCTGCGAATTCACTGTTATGGTTTAAAGAATTGGTTGTTTGTTCATGGGTTCTGTATTTAGGGATGCCATGGTCCACTTCATCATGAGGGTTATTACTGATGTCTGTGGCAGCGCTGGCTTTATTCATGTGAATCTGTTCCGGCTGATCTGGGAGCATTTTATTTTTTGTGTCTACGCTCGGCTGATATGACTGGTCAGACTGAACTACATCAATATTTGGAGCAAACCTCACACATTTCTGAACTTTATTGGGAGATGATACTGGTCGGTCAGATGTTGTATTGCCAGACATAGGTGTCACATCTGCCTGAACTGCTTTTTGTTTTTTACCAGAAATACTTTTGTCTGTGCAGGGCAGCAGATGGTTCGGAGCTGCTGGAGAAGTGGTGCTTTGGACATGGCCAGTTTTGGTTAAACTGCTCACACGGCTTGGTTTTTCTGAGGGCAACTTCTCAACTGAGATCAAACCTGCTGTCCCAGATAGTTCCTTGACTCCCCTCCCTCTCATTTCCCCTCTCTGGTTGAGTCGCTCAGAAAAGCTTGTACTAGCGGCAGCTGCTTTGCCAGTGCCAGAACTCTCATTTTTTAGCGTTGGCACATGTGTTTTTTGTGTTGCATTTACCACAATATTCTTCTTCTCCGGTGGCCAGCTCCTTTTCAGTTTTCCCATACCATCAGCAGTGCTGTTATGTCCAGACTCTCTTGCAGCTGACTTTGTTAGAAACGCATCAGCAGAGGTGTTGAACTTGTCTTTTGTCATTTTGGGAGTGGAACCGGTGTCAGGCTCATCTGTTCCTTTATCTTTGCTGAGCCAGTGGTGTTTATGTTGCGTGCGCCCAAATCCTTCATCATAATTTCCCTTTCTCTTGAAAAGCTGTTGGTAGTGAGAAATGCAGTAGAACTCTCCATAAAGCGATGCATAATTGTGAATGCTGCAAGAGAACAGAACGATGGAAACAGTTTTACTTGTCCCATACCGTCTTCATTACTTGAATGATCAGCTGCTGTGACTTTCTTAAATTAAAGATTGTAAATTATCACCAGAAGTTTAACATTTAACCCAGTCGTATCTAAATGTGATTCACTTTTTATAATGTTGTTTAAAAAGTCTCACCTGAGCTTCTTCTTACAGTGTTTGCAGCAGAAACAGTTGTTGTGCAGTGTGATTTTATTGGCCACCATTTTCTCCATTGGGTAGACGGGTGTCAAACAGGCTGAACACATCTCCTTAACCAGCGACTGGAACTATGATGATGATGATGAAACAAACTCAGTTTATGGTAACTTTTATGTTGTACATTTCACATAGCAGGAACTAATGCATCTACAATGTACAGTATTTTAATATTTTCCTTTAATTTGGTCCAAATTGGTGGAACACAACATGGAAGAGCAACTTGAAGTAGTAATTATTTTTTTAAATGGAAACTGTATCTTCTGAGACCTTAAACTGACTGGTTCTTATAGCTGCCTTGAAGCTGTCTTCATGTAGCCCCACCTTGTTTTCGTCTGTGCATATGAATTACTGAACATGCCCCCTAGTGTTCAACACAGGGAAGTACAGTTCTTTATGGTCAGGTTGGCTCAGCTTATGACCGTTTTTTTGGTTACCATAGAAATGTATTTTCTGTGTTCTAACTCCATATCATATTCATCTAAACACTCTTTGTAGGCACAAGGTGCAGACTCGTTCTTACGCATGCTAGTCTTACATGAACACCTGAACCCAGGAACACATGAACACATGAACACATGTTGAACACATGATGAACACATGAACACATAATGAACACAGGAACACACGATGAACACATGAACACTTGTTGAAAACACGAACACATGATGAACACATGAACAGATGTTGAACACATTAACACATGATGAACACATGAACACATGTTGAACACATGAACACAAGAACACATGAACACATGTTGAAAACATGAACACATGATGAACACATGAACACACGATGAACACATTAGTACACGATGAACACATGAACACATGTTGAAAACATGAACACATGATGGACACATGAACACACTATGAACACATGAAGAACACATTAACACAAGAACACTTGAATACAAGAACACATGAACACATGATGAACACACGAACACACGATGAACACATGATGAACACATTACCACAAGAACACTTGAATACAAGATCACATGAACACAAGAACACATGATGAACACATTACCACAAGAACACTTGAATACAAGATCACATGAACACAAGAACACATGATGAACACATTAACACAAGAACACTTGAATACAAGATCACATGAACACAAGAACACATGATGAACACATTAACACAAGAACACTTGAATACAAGATCACATGAACACAAGAACACATGAAGAACACATTAACACAAGAACACTTGAATACAAGAACACATGAACACATGATGAACACACGAACACACGATGAACACATTACCACAAGAACACTTGAATACTAGATCACATGAACACAAGAACACATGATGAACACATTACCACAAGAACACTTGAATACAAGATCACATGAACACAAGAACACATGATGAACACATTAACACAAGAACACTTGAATACAAGATCACATGAACACAAGAACACATGAAGAACACATGAACACAAGAACACATGAACACAAGAACACATGAACACATGAATACAAGAACACATGAACACAAGAACACATGAACACAAGAACACATGAACACATGAATACAAGAACACATGAACACAAGAACACATGAAGAAAACATGAACACAAGAACACATGAACACAAGAACACAAGATGAACACATGAACACAAGACCACAAGAACACATGAACACAAGAACACATGAAGAAAACATGAACACAAGAACACATGAACACAAGAACGCATGAACACATGAACACATGGACACACGTTGAACACATGAACACATGATGAACACATGAACACAAGAAAACATGAACACAAGAACACACGAACACATGTTGAACACATGTTGAACACATGTTGAACACATGTTGAACACATGAACACAAGAACACATGAACACAAGAACACGTGAACACAAGAACACAAGAACACATGAACACATGAACACTTGTTGAACACACGAACACATGATGAACACATGAACACATGTTGAACACATGAACACATGATGAACACATGAACACATGTTGAACACATGAACACAAGAACTCAACATGATCTTTTCAAAAAAGCACTTTTTACATCTTAGGAAAAAACCAACTAGTGGGCTGATAGGATGTTGGACGATGTTCATTAAATGCTACAAAAGTGCCACATGTTGGAAATCACTTGGCATGAACAACCACATTACACTACATGCAGCCCTTGGGAAGTATTATCCAGAACCGCAGCATTAATTTTCATTGTTATGCTGATGATACGCAGCTGTATCTGTCTATGAAGCCAGATGAAACAGAACCATTAGACAAACTTCAGATGTGTCTTAAGGACATCAAGGACTGGATGTCCAGAAATTCTTTGCTACTAAATTCTGATAAAACAGAGGTTGTTGTTTGTGGTCCCAAACAGCTTAGGAAGGGATTAGATGGTCTTGCGATGGCCTCCAGTAAAACTGTGCAAAACCTTGGTGTTATATTCGATCAGGATTTGTCATTTAAACAGCAAATTAATCAGGTTTGTAAAACCGCGTTTTTCCACCTCCGTAATATCGCAAAGATCAGGAGCATCCTCTCGCAGAGTGATGCTGAAAAACTAATTCATGCGTTCGTATCTTCTAGACTAGATTACTGTAACGTGTTGTTGGCTGGATGTCCAAGTAATTCTCTGAACAGCCTCCAGCTGATCCAAAATGCAGCAGCGTGAGTGCTGACAGGAATCAACAAGAGAGACCACGTCTCTCCAGTTTTAGCTTCCCTCCATTGGCTCCCCGTAAAACTTAGAATCCAATTCAACATTTTATTACTTGCATATAAAGTCCAAAATGGCCTAGCGCCGCAATATTTGCAAGACCTGATAGTACCGTACGTTCCTAATAGAGCTCTCCGTTCTCAGGGTGCAGGTTTACTCGTAGTTTCTAGAAGATCCAGATGTAGATTTGGAGGACGGCTTTCTGTTATCAGGCACCATCACTCTGGAACCAACTTCCAGTTTGGGTGAAGGAGGCTGATACCACCTCCACCTTTAAAACTAAACTTAAAACATTTCTGTTTAATAAAGCATATAGTTAGGGTACATTTAGTACATTAATGTGTCAGGACCAGTAGTCAAAGCTGCAGCTACAGGACCAGATTAGAGCAGCTCATCTTAAACAGCTTCGGTGTAGATATGCTGCTATAGGCCTATGCTGCAGGGGGGCACCAACATGATCCACTGAGTGGTGCCTTTCACCTTCTCTGTTTCTCTTTGTCTTCTCTGTCTCTTCTTCACCTCAACCCTCAGTTATTAACAATTTCCCATAAACTTAATTGTGGTCCATTGTTCTGGTAGTTTTTTGTGCTTGTCTGGCCCTTCTTTTCCTCTTCTTTGCATGTCCTGCGGACCAGAGTCTCAGGAGCTGCTTGCTGACCTGCAGTTCCACCTCTGACCATCCCAGTGTCTGCCTCCACCTGTCTGTGTAGACATCTCTGTTGGATATTTGCTGACATCCCGACCTGCAGTCCTCATCCCCTTGAATCACCATCTATCCATATATCACCCATATACACAGAAGTCTAATTGGACTACTGACGATAGTTACTATTGTATCCTGTCTTGTACCTTTGACGGTGTCTCTATATCTCTATTCTTTCTTATTTCTTGCTCTACCCGGCTGGCCTTCGGCAGGAGGGTCCCCCCTCATGAGCCAGGTCCTGCTCAAGGTTTCTTTCCTCTTAAAGGGGAGTTTTTCCTTGCCACTGTTTGTTTAAGGTTTTTCTCCCACTAGGGAAGTTTTTACCTGCCGCTGTTTATGTAATAATTGCTCGGGGGTCATGTTCTGGGTCTCTGGAAAGCGCCTCGAGACAACTTGTGTTGTAATAGACGCTATATAAATAAAATTGAATTGAATTGAATTGATCCAGCAAAACATGTAATGTCTTACTTTTTGCAATATAATAAAATAATTTCCACAAAATCCTGTCTTTTAACTTAATTTTAACTTTAACTTCACATTAGGCCAAGGTAGAACATTTTGTTAAATGGATCTCATCAGCAAACTGGCTGGTGTGTTGACCATCTGTTGTACACGACTTTTCATGATCTATCGTGGGATACATGGAGTGTAGTAAACGAGGTATACCAATAATGCCAACTATATTGTAAATAGAAACCCAAAATTTGAGAATCTAAACCCAAAATCTGAGAGTCTAAACCCAGAATCTGTAACCAAGACATCAAAATCTTTACTCAAGACTATAGTAATCTTTACACTTTTATTTCCTCGCCATCAGTTCCTAAACCTTCTATTTTCAAACCGTCCTACCAAGGTGACCCTCTTCTTTTTCCTCAATGTCGATTTAAGGTGCTGAGTCAATCAGTCAAAAATTCAACAAAGAAAGACGTTTGAAAAAGGAGATGTTTAAGAACTGATGGCTTGAAAGGACAGTTCAGTCAGGAAAGATGACTGCCCCCTCGGTTAGAGGTTCTAATTTCTTGGTTACAGATCCTGGGTTTGTTTACATCTGATATCATGATAGCAGTCTCACTACATATTCAAACACAAGTATTCAGGGCTCCGGTGAGGGAGTGCCGGTGATCGAGGACACATTCACTGACTATCTTTACATGGACAGCAACAATCAAATAATTGGCCTTAATCTTCATAGGAGAATATTCTGATTAAGGTGTTTACATGAGTTGCTTTAACCCCCCTAAGAACTGGTGCCATTTGTTTTTGCTTTGGACTCCCGTTAAGAAATTTGATATTATGACAACGACGACGCAGCGGTCTGAAGAGGTTAAGGATATTGTTGTCTTAATCTGGATTTCCATGTTATAGATCACAGTTTGACTTACTAACAAAAGCTAGAAGACATTGTAACATCTTCTAAACTATGGTTTGAGTTGTGTGCATGGTTTCACAAGCATTTTCATGCAACACCTCGTCTGTATAGTGATCATTTATGCCACTGTGTGTTTTCTTCCAAGAACAAAACCCTCAACAGCTTTTTCATTTTTAGTGTAGCTCGCTTTTGTTTTACGTTTGTTTTTGTCTTCAAAACTTTCAAAACTATTGTGTGATGATGTTACGTGGCGCCAGAATGCTCTGAATGCCCAGTAGTTTCTACTTTAGCATTGCATCGCCGGGGGGGTGTAGGGGTAGAGATGGAAGAGACTGGCCACACAGTACTGAAATCTGATCAGCTGTTTTGTTTTTGTGCTTGCCTACGATTGGCTGAAAAAAGGACGCAACATGGAGATCCAAATAATACGTTCGGGCAGGTGCAGTGCTGTAAGGCGTTTTAGTTTTGTTGTAATAATAATACAAGACAAGCATAAAGCATACACTTTTACAACCACAGCTTTTAACTGTCTTTTATTCAACAATTTAAACAGTGTTAACTACATGCTTATCTTTAATACATGAATTTAACACTTTATCAAGTGGTTACAGTATAAAATCTATAAGACAAATGTTTTGTAATTAAAATTTAACATTTTAAATATAAGATCAATTCACAACTAACAAAAAGCTTTCATTAAAACACAATAGGATATAAAAAATAAGTGGAATAGGTTTCTTCCTAAAGTTAAAGGACTGTGATCGCGCTCATTAGTGGCATTTTTAGTGATTTTACTTTGGTTTACTAAACGTTACAAATACGGTTCCTTCTTCCTTGGCTTTGCTTGGCGTTTTATCTTCAAAAGCTTGTCTGGACCTTCGTATTACAGGAGATGCCATGACTTCATATCTGGTTGGACTCTTGACTACTTCAAACAGAGCTGACGCTTCATTGTCAGGGTGATTTGTGACGAATGTTGAAGTCGTGGAGGAAACAAACACATTGCCAAATCCATCGCTCTCCTCATACGTTTCACTAACCGTCTTGGTGCCGATTATTCCTACCGGTTGCTCTGGAACAGCTTTTACCTCCAGCACACTGATCTTGTGTGGTGGACTGAGGGCATTTTTTGAAGATTCTGGTGCAGCAGGCTCCAGTCCCTGATTTGCATCTTTGCAACCTTGAAGAGTTTCTTCAGCTTTTGGTTTGAATGTGGACAGGATTTGCTTTGGTTGTTCTACAGGTTTTCTTGCAGATTGAATGGAGATGAACGACGGGGAAGACTGAGAGGACGACTGTCTGACGAGGGGTTTCCTGTGCACCTGTTTGTCTCCTGTATTGGAGAAGCTTGCATCCAAATCGGTTGTCTCGTTAGAGCAACCTAATTTCATCTTGTTTGACACGATACTGATTTTCCTGATGTTGCTTGCAGGTTGAAGATTTTGCTCAGATTTTAAAGATTCATCAAACAGACCTGACAATCCTACGATGTCAGCCTCAGATTTGAGATTGGACACAGAGTACAAAGCCTTCTTAATCGTTTCCTCAATGTTGAGCAGTTTTGCTAATGTCTGATCCTTAAGCTTCTTTATCTCCTTGCTTGCCCTCTCCAGATCTTCAAACGCCATCTCAACTGATGAGATACTTTCAAGATCATCCTCCTGAGATTCTACTTCAACTTTCTTCTCATCTATTTTCCTTTTCTTAACATTTCCACTTGATGTGACCATCCAGTCAGGAACATGCTCATATAGTGTCTTCAGCGAGCTAGGATCTACTCTGGTGGCCTCTCCCTCTATCTCCTTAACCTGACACAGGATTCCTTTGAGTTCCTCTCGCTTTCTTAAATTGTCAAAGATTTCCATTGTTGCCTCTACATTTCCTTTCATGATCTCCTCCTTATGCACAGAAAGCCGTTGTCGTCTTTCATCTTCTGTCTCCCTTACTTTCTTTTCTCTTAGCACAACTTTATCTCCAAGTTCTTGCTTCTTTTGATTCAAGTTGTTTTGCTGCAGATGGCTTGCTTCAGCTGATCTGGCAGCCAGGGACGTTTGCGCTTCAGTGTTGTGCTGGGTTTTGGAAGGGTTGGGTTGACATTTGTGTTGGTTATCAATAGTTTTATCAATTTGTCCGTTGTCACACGCATCATCATTTATGACCTTTACCTTCGTCGACAGCATGGGTCTTCTGTCCACAGCCTCTCTGTCTTTTCTTTCAAAGTTTTGCAGAGCAGCCTGCAAACTCACGTTCATCTCTTGTTTTCCATCTTCTGCATAATTCTTCAAACACATTTGTATCTCCTCAGCTGCATTTATCTTCTGGATCACATTTCTCTCCATTTCCACTTTGCTGTTTGACATTATAAGATGGCAGTTTGATTTCTGCTCTGCATATGCTGCTGGATTTCCCTGAATCTTTGAGTCCATGGTTGGATGTTTTTTCATCAGATTTGAATATTTCAATGCATCATCAACACATTTTTTGTGGTATGTTTCATGTTGTTCACATGACTTCCCAAAAGTTGCATTTTCTTGTTGTTTGTCTGTGGAGTGTGCAGGAACCTGCTGGCTTTGTTTTGGAGGAACCGCTGGACTTGCGTTGTCTTCAATAGGGGAGGCGACTTTGAGAGCAGGAGTTGGTGAGGTATATGGTCTTTCCACAACTACGGATTTCATCCACTGGGGCTTTGGTGGTAAAGCTGGCTTCTGCTCCTTTGATTTTTCATTTCTTTCATGGGGTGAAGTGACTCTTTCAGAGCTGCGTGACTTAGAGTTTCCATTTTCTACAGGGTTGGGGGTTGAACTGTGTGTTAGGATGGTTGGCCGTCCTTCACAGGTTACTGAAATTGAAGGAGATAATTTTGTGTCAGATGGAGGTACAGACACCACAACACTCTGATTGTGAACAGTCTTGCCCCTCCCTGAATAAGCCTTGCCTGAATTCCTATATATCATGGCAGCTTTGTAGTCTCCTTTTGAAACATTTACGCTAGATTTCTCAAGAGACTCCAGAGCCGATTGCACATTTCCTCTCACAATATTTTCTCTATCTGTGAACGTCTGATCTGTTGCTGCATTCTGAAGAGACCTAATTGCTGCCTTTACATCTCCTCTAATCACTTCTTCTGCCTCAACGTCAATTTTCTGACTGTTAAAATCACAATCTATAAAAGCTGCCAGTGAATCTGGAGCACAATTACTGTCTAAGACTGCACTTTGTTGACAAGTCTCAAGGGTGACATGGCTTTCCTGATTCCTCTCTGCATCACTGACCTTTGGATAAGTCCGGATTTGCTGACATCCAGAGGAAGATGAACATGAGGACTGTCCCATATCCCATGATGAAGAGCGTTCCTCTTGCGCTGGCATGCTCAGGTTGTATATTTTTCCAGGAACAATGACGTCCCGCTCCACAAGCATGCTTTGCTGTTTAGCCATTTCAAGAGACTTTTTGGCTGCTTTCACATCTCCAGAGATGATAACCTCTTTTTGTGGTTGATTTCCTTCCTCTACAGGACCTTGTGCTGACAAGTCCATATCGTAGATAGTTCCAGGTTGAATAATCTCCCGCTCCATGCACATACTCTGCTGCTTTGCTCGCTCTAATGACTCCATTGTTGCCTTGATGTCCCCTGGTACAATCTCCTCTTTGTCCACGAAGACAGGTTGCTTGACAGAAAGTTGTTGTTTTGCTGACGAGACATCTCCAGGGATTATTTCTTCCTTTGGTACACAACTATCAACACATACAAAGCACTCTGACGAGAAAACCTTTTTGGTGTTCTTTACATTGCCTGGCAGAACATCACAAACGGTCCTCTCGATCTCTTCTTTTTGCTGGCAGAGGCTTCTCTTTGCTTCTTTTACTCCACCCTGAACTGTTTCAAGTTGCTCCTTTTCCACAAGGCTCTGATCAGCTTCGCATTCAGATGTGTCAGCATGAAGACTCTTTAAATAATTCAGATCTCCTTTTTCGATGCAACTTCTGTACAAGTTCACATTCCCCTTCTCGTTTTCATCCACTCTACATGATGTTGCAGTCCTCTGGCTGTTGGCAGTGGCCAAGAGATTTCCAATAGTAGACTTCACATCTCCTCGCTCTTTTACACAGCTCTCACTTTTTGTTTCATAATTGCTGATAAGTGAATAAACAGACATTTTTGCTTGTCCTTCCTCAGTTTCCTGCATCATGATTCCGTTTTTCACATTCTTATTGTAAACAAGCAACTCTTCAATCATCTGGACAATGTTTCTGATTCTTTGATCGCTCTCCATATTAACGGTGACGGTTGACTCGAAGACCGGAAGCTCGACCACCGTAGTGTTAACTTTGCCCTTTTCTGTTTCTCTCAGGAGAGTGATTTCTGGTTTGAGCGTTGGTGTGAGCAGGAGTTGTAACATGATGTTCCTGATGTTGCCCCCAACAATGTCCTCTTTCTGGACCTGCACACCTTCACAGCTTTCAAGCAGATATTTAACCATGTTCACGTTCCTGCTTTCATTTGCTTCTATTATGATGCCACTTGACTGGACAAAACTCATGTCATACAGGTATGACAAGGTGTCAGCCACACTGCTGGCAGTGATTTTGTCCAGTGGAGTGGTCTCAAAAAGCCAGGTTGTGCATTTCACATCAGCCTTGGGTATCTCCTCAACTCCTTGCACTGAGGTATCTTTAGACTCCTTGATTTTGTCCAGAGGCTGTGATTCAAACAGCCAGGTGCAGCGTTTTACATCTCCCTTGTGGCTGTCTTCCCTGTGGACTGTCTTTAATGGACTCAGCTCCTGAGGCTCACCTTTCAGACTGTCAATGGTCTGATTCTCAAAAAGCCAGGTGGACGTCCTGACATCACCACGCTGGACATCAGTGACACTAACCATTCTCACAAAATTCTTGTTGGACTGGTCAGATTCAAATATCTTCTTATTCAGCTGCACATTGCCACTTTCAAAGTCTTCAGTGACCCTGACGGAGGTCTCATCTTGACAGGTAAAGGAGTCTAGAGGTTGTGTCTCAAACTTCCATCTGGCTGATTTGACGTCGCCTTTCTTGACATCTTCTTGTGTAACAGCTCGTATTACATAAACTTCATTCTCTGCCTTGATGGCGTCGAGCGGTTTCGTCTCAAACATCCACCTTGCTCCTCTTACATCGCCGCTCATGACCTCTTCTTTTTTTACAGTGGTCACCTCATGAAACTGACCCTCCTTGTCTCTGATGGCATACAGTGGCAGGGAGTCAAACATCATGGTGCTTGACTTCACATCAACATTGCTCACAGGCTCCTCCACAGAGGCTGACCTCTGCTCGATGGGTTCCTCGTGTATTTTGTCCAATGAGGAAGTTTCAAATATGAACTTTTTGTTGTGTACGTCACCACTTTCAAGAGCTCCAACTTCCTGCATGCTTGCATCCCCAAGGTCCTTATTGATCAGGTTCATGGGACAGTTCTCGAACATCCATGTGAATTTATGCACCGAACCTTTCTCGATTTGTTCGTCTTGGTTCTGGCCCTCAGATGTCGTCACAATTTCCGATCCTATTTCATCTAGTGATTGAGACTCAAAAAGTTCTTTAACTCGTGAGACGTCTCCAGACTGAACATTGACCTGGCTGATGCATCTCAAATCTTGTTGAGCATCTGAATTCTTATTTATTCTGTCCAAGGTTTCTGTTTCAAAGAGGTGTTTGACAGTTTGTACCCCAATCTCTGATTTAGCAGAATCTTGTATGGTGCTGCATAGCTTTAGATTGAACGGCTCACCATCTTGAATACTGTCTAGAGGCTGTGACTCAAAAAGCCATGTAATGGACCTAACATTGGTTTTGTCAATTAATTCTTCATCCTGTACTTTTTCCAGTTTGTCATGCACAATATCCATCGGCTGTGTTTCAAAAAACCATTTGCAGGTCTTGACATCACCTCTACAAGGCCCCTCTTCCACAGAGGTCTTTTGCTCTCTCTGATTGAACTTGCAGTGGATCCCATCTATTGTCTGGGTGTCGAAAAGCCACTTTGCCATCTTGACATCGCCAGTGCAATCCTCCTGTCTGGTGATCCCTTTGATTACTTCAACGTTTCCGTTGCCCTCCACCAACTGGTCCAAAGGCTTGGTCTCAAACATCCACTTGTAGTTTTTGACTTTCCCATGGATTAATTCCTCTCGACTGACTGTTGTAACCTCATGGAGATTTCCAGAGCTGTCTTTTATTGCATATAACGGGGTTGTCTCAAACATTGCCTTGTAACCTTTGACATTTCCACCTGTAATACTACTTTCACTCTCATCAATCTTCTCCTCAGAATGAGCAATTTTGCTCAAAGGAATTGTCTCAAAGACTTGCTTGAATCTTTTAACATCTCCCCTTTCGATCTCTTGTTTTTTTAATAAGGTGTTGGTTCGGAAACCACAGCTCTCAAAAACCTGTTTTTTGCCTTTAACTTCTCCTTGCTCTTCAGCTGAAAGGGTAATCTTCTTTAGGTGCCCAACTTCATAGCTGTCACTAAGAGTGTCCATCGGCTGAGTTTCAAACAGCCACAGAGACGTCTTGACAGCTCCCCCAATTATGTCCTCCTTTTCCAGAGACCTTTCTGGAGAATCTCCTTTCAGGCTTGCCAAGGGCTGCATCTCAAAGAGCATCCTTTTGTTGATGACATGAGCCTCTCCTGTGTAGTCAGCAGCCTTTGCTTCAAATTTGTCTACTCCTGTAATCTCTTGTATTGTGTCAAATGGCTGAGTTTCGAACATCCACCTTTTTCGGTCAACACCTTCTCTGTTGCCTTCCTCCAGAGATATACCCCGAATTATCTTCACACCATCACTTCCCTTATTAATCAGGTCCAAAGGTTGGGTTTCAAAAAGCCAACGGGCAGTGCTGATTTTGGCACTGTTGATCTCCTCCCTGCAGATTGACTTAATCTCATGGATATTGCCGCTGTTGTCTTTGATGGCACAGCAAGGTTCAGCCTGGAACACTTTCACTGTCTTCTGAACATCCCCTTTCTGCTCCTGAAGCTCAGATGTTAGTTTCAAGAAGCTGTGGTCCTCAAAAGAATTGCAGCGTCCCAGGTCACTCAAAGGTTTAGACTCAAAAAGCAGCCGAGTCCCTCTTACATCACCAGACTGGATCGGTTCTTTCAGAACTGCCTCCACCAGTTCACCCTCATCCCCTCTTGATTTGTTGAGGGAGTCTAAGGGCTGGGTCTCAAACAACCACGTTGATGTTCTCACATCCCCTCTTACAGATGTCTGTCGTGTAGCAGACATGTGTTGGGTGTCGTCTATGTGCTCAAACATTGAGGAGGTACTTCTGACATCTCCACCTTTTAACTCTTCATTATCCAGAAGCTTTTTGGTTTCATGGGGATCTCCAATATTCTCCAGATTCCAGTTCTCAAAGATCCACCTCATTGACTGCACTTCACCCTGATAAGCGGCGTCTGCAGCCTGGTTGCTCTCTGACTGCACTGCTTTAATGATGTCATCATCCAGTGCATCATCAAGACTGGCCCGTAGGTCAGGGTGGATGTGTTTAAAGAGCCTCTTCAGCTCACTCTTCTGCCGCTGCTGGTAGAAGATGGAGAAGGTCTCCTTAGGTGGAGGTACAGGGAGGCTGCTTAATGCTATGGGTCCTTCATAGTCGAGGGGTCTCAGTGGCACAGAAGGAGGTGGGGGTAGCGGGAGGTCATCTTCATCATGACTTGAGTGTGAAACTGTGACTTTCCTGGCTGCGTCAGCCATCTTAAAAAACAAAACAGATAGGAGTAGCAGTATAAGGACAGAGCCATAAGAAAAGTCACTAAAGATATCCAGAGTTGCATGCATGAAGTAAGAGAAGCCAGCCTTTACCTTTAGCTACGCGCGTGTGTTGTTTTTCACAGCAAACCATCCTCTGTCACACCAGGGTTAACGGTACACTTCACAGCTGTTAGTAAGCAGATGTCTCTCTCTCACACACACACACACACACACACACTTGTGCTGTTTTTAGACACAACACCAGAGGAGGCCACTAGAACCGGCCCTAGACTCGCTTCACAAATACTCAACTAACGGTGGACTCAGTTCAACTGAGTTAAACCGGTTAAACGCAGCGGAAAGTTGGTGCATCTGACCCAAACTTTCACGTTTGTCACATTCAGCTCTGACAGAAACAGAAAGAATCAGGACTCTTTTTTTACGTGTTTGGGTTTGTATTCCTGTATCCCAACTTCAACTTTCAACTCTAAATCAGATTTATTTTCTGTTTTTTTAGGGGCAGTTGATAGAAAGGTTATAGCATCTTCAATGCTTTTCTTTTATTTACGAGTACATTCCATAAAATTCAGAATTTAAGATTTGAAGAGAAATCCACAGAGTTCAGAATAGCCAGCCAGAGTATTTTAATAGGGTTTTAGTAATGTTAACGGGGCTTGGAGGTCATGTTGGTGTCTCCAAAAATATTTAGAAAACAGGTCAGGAAAAGATGGCAGTGCAGGGTGACAAGTTGTTTTGTTTGGACGAGACCGATAACTTCTGTGATCTAAATGTAACTATGTTGTGTAATTTGTTACTTGTTAAAAACTTTAGTTAAATGTGTCATGAGTTAAATGCAAAGCAAACATTAATAAGACAACACAGTTGAGTACAGAAAACGTTAATGGATTGCACAGTACCTTACTGTTTTTAGCTCTTGTTCTTGGAGTACCAACAGATTCCTGTTCAACAACATAAAACAGATGATTTTCATTAGGTTGGATAACAGCCAATAAAATCTAACAAAAATATATAATCACAAATCTCAGAGGATGTTCATTCAGCTATTGCGATTACTAAAAACCGATATGACAAGGAAAGTGTGAAAACTCCAGGACTGAAAACTCAAAGCAATGTTTTGTACAAAAATGAAAAAAGAAAGGAAAGTTTGAAAATGGGCCAAAAAATGTTGTTGTTTTTTAAAACTGTTAGAAACAGGTTGAAGAAATGACATTCAGAAAAGTCGAACATGAATGACTGAATGAATGTTTTGATGACTGCAGGTCCATTAAAGTGTGTAAAGATGATCAGACGCAAATACATTGATTATATATGGCTGCATACTGTTAAACAACAATCTTATCTGGGATTTTCTTTTTCTTTCAAAATAAAACAGTGTATGTGCTACACACATTTAAAGGGCACAAGAGAAGTATTTTATCTATCATGACGGAGTTCAGTTGTAATTTCCTGCCGAAGCCTTTGACCTCAGCGTGTGAGAAGGAATTTGAAGCGTTTCAGGAACTCACTGGCTGCGTTGAGCCGCCTGTGGGGTCAGTAGCTGCTGCTCTTGACAGGTAGAGAGCCGATCTGTCTCTCACTGAGGAGGACGTAGATATCCTGTCTCTGGTTTGTCTGGCTGGGGCGCCCCCCTTATTCACTGATGGACTATATTTGTCATCTGTGAAAGAAAAGAAGTTCATTTAAATTTTTTCAAATGAAATTGAAAAATCAGCCCAGGATGGGTTCACACTTCACACTGAGATTTGATGACATGTGCTTGTAAAAATTGGGTATTGTTGAAGCCTTAAAAGAAAAAAAGAAGAAGCAGATTGTGTTGAGTGTTGGCAACAAGTTAAATGACAACAGCTTGACTGTGTATTTTCAGATGTGCTTAAAGTGTGTGTGTATTTATAGCAAAGATGGAATCTGCCTTATCACTGTTGTAAACCCCCACTGACTCACGGCGCTTAATACGTGCGCATTATGGCGTGAAACAATTATTTACTGCACAAAAGAGAAAACTGTAACAAACAAGTGATCTTGTTCAGGTTTTGATGCACTTAGCTGGCGGGATAACTAGTCCCACTCTGCCTGCAGGACCCTGGGCACGCCGCGTACCATGGACTGACCATGAGAGAGGACAGGAAAAAAACAGCAACTGCCAGCTCAGCTGGAGAGACACGGATTGTTTGGACATTGTTTGAATGAGCTCTTTGCCATCAAATCATCAACACCTGACCCGGGGAATTTCAACTGCCCCACTAAAAAAACCCAGATGTCCTCAGTTTGTATCGTACCAGCTGAAAACTGCAGACTACTTTCATTGCATCTGATATATAGCTTGTCTTATATGATTCCCCTCCCAACACCGACAAATCAAGCCACAGTGTTGTTGATAACAGTAAATCTGAAGGTCACCGGGCCGATGTGTGTTGCACCAGTCAGCCATCTGTAACTAATAGCCAGATTGAAACACACACACCCTTTTTCGCACGCTAAGCCCTCCCAGGACAAAAGGATGGACTGGCGAGCTGGCGCCTCTCACGAGCCTGGACTTAAAACATTTTCATAGATGGGTGAGCAGACAGAATGAAGCCACCCAGGGCTGTGTTTGTACTGTTGAGGTCCTCACCCACTAAACTGAGAGGTCACTCGTTGTCACCCACATATTTAGACAAACTTGTCTGATGTGAAAAAAAAAAAAAAAAAAAAACACATACTGTTACCGAATCAAAAGGACTCTAAGGCATTTCACCTAAATTGGCTTTTGGCAGTCTTGCCACTTTCTCTGAGATTCCCACCCTTTGCAGAGTCATTTCAGCTGACATCTCTTTGATCTGGGTTAATTCTTCGGGAATGAAGAAGAGCTATTAGCAGCACAGTAATAGGCAGGCCTCCTCGGCTGGTAACAGCTGTGCAGATGGTCAGGACATGCAGTTGGTTTTGTTCCTTGCCACCTTCACCTCCATCAGCTGTTGGAAATTGTGGCCACATTCACAGACTGTAATGAAAACCAGAATGCCAAAAGAGTGCTCGTACTGGAGACCCTCGGAGCCTCCAGACTGTACGCACCTCTGTCTGCGGTCTCCAACAATAAACACCACGCTCGAGTCTCCTGACGGCTTCCACGATGGAAATGCCGGTTCTTTTTTTCAAGGTGAAGATCACATTTCTAACCACAAGCGGGAATTGAATGGCTGAGTGTGAGACTGATGGTGCTGTTTGACCTCCAGTTCCAATAAATAAATAAAATAATCAGAAGTTAAGGAGCTGAAAACTGACTTGCTTGACAGAGCCAGTCATTTACAAATGTATCACACCTTAAATTTGAATAAATCTGCCTTTCTAGTTATTTATGATAATCCCACTTGTACAATGTCAAAGCGTATTATTTTGAAAGCTTATTCTAACATAAAGGTAACGTTGACTCCTCGTCTCATCCGACATGATCGTCATTATTATGCAATCGCATCGTAAGTTTGCACTGGCCACACATCCTTATCAGTCCCCTCCATTAGGACAAGTTTTACTTACTCAAATATACTCCAGTACTGTTCACCAGCTCCTTCCCAGTGTCCCACGGCTGTTTTGACTCGCAGACCCTCGCGGTCCCAGTGATGTGTCGTCCAGCGTCTCGGTGTGACTGAACTCTTTCTAGTCTTGTGGCCTTGGTGACAGCTGATTTTATCTGGGGCCACTGTTTGCTATTTTGGGATGGTGGGCTGGCTGCTGCTAGAGGCCTGAGTCAGTCACCCCCGTTGGTCACCGAATGACTGGGACACCCCACCACCCCCCTTTCTCATGGCCACAGAATCACCAGCTATTACAAGCGCCGGGTGGGACCAGTAGTATGCGTGCCGGTGAGTGGTCGGGGGGTATGGTGATAAAATAACACACAGAAACATGCAGAGGGCTCTTTTATTGGCCATGCTGGTGCAGCTTACTCTGATTGTGTTTATATAGCACATTCATTCATCAAGTTATGATTTTTCTGTCTGAAAACATCCCATGTATATGTTTACTGTCTCTTACTCACAGCACAAACATAACAGGGGACAAAACGTCCGTTTGCCTCAGCAGTATCAGTTCCAGCTCTCTGAAGTCTGCGTCACGGTCAGGGCCGTCAGTGACAGCCTCGTTACTATCTTAAGCAAGTGTGGCGAACACATAGTTATGCCTTTACAAGAATACATCCTTGTCTTTATTTAGCCTTTTTCCTTCCACTATGAAACAGCAGGAGTATCTGCTCAGCAAACTCTTTCAGGATTTGCATGGTGACATTTCAGATCTTTTTGACCTTGATCCTGTTCAGCGTTCTGTGCTGAAAACTGTTCAACACATACTGATGATGGTATTTAGGAGAAATAGGAGCAGAAACATTCATTGTCTTTTTAAAGTAAGGACAGCTGGTTACACACTGTGGTTCAAAAATATGCCTATAAATCATGACGTTGTAGGAGCTGGATCCCATCTGACCTCCAAGATGTCACCTAACCTAACATGAAAGCATTTCCCACTGCTCACCGTGTGTGCTTCGGGACGCTCTGCCCTGAGACGGGAGTCCATTCACAACTTTTCCACCATTCATCTGTTGCGCCGTTGTCTGTGGATGAACAAGATGACGCCTTGTGAAGTGGATTACATCACATGTTTTTTTAGCAGGGTTTCAGGTGTTCCTTCAGGTGGACCAGCATGTCTGTTTAGTTTAAAGGATATTTTGATATTCATTCATTTAGTTTCCTGATGAGAGTTGGATCAGATAATGTTCATTCCTTCCATGTCTGTATATATTAATTATCAGTAGAGTGTCTAGAAGACAGAAGCTTAACTTTTTATGAGTTTACACACTCTGATTATACAATAAAGTGCAAACTAGTCCAAGTTTTTTTTTAGGCAATTCAGCAGGTGAGGCCATGAGCATTTCATTATTGTTTGCTGACGTGATAAAAACAGTAATAAGATCAGAAGAAACCAGCAAAACATAAACCAGGCTCTGCAACAGAACAATGGTGGCAAAGTGTTTGCAGGCACACGGAAAGGAAAGTACGCTCTGATAGATGCTTAAGTTTTAAATATCAGGACATTGAAAATAATCACAAACAAAAAAGGACAGGAAGGTCCTCATCGGCTTTATGAAGTTCCAACAAACAACCTCAGAGGAACAATAGGACATTATGTGTCACACTGTGTCAAAATACAGGAGCATTGCATGAAAAACCAAGTATACTTTTATTACTTCTAGAGGAATTAAGAGAGCAGCCAGGTGCTTTTAATGAAATGCACTTGTTGAAAATGATGATCAGCAAAACATGTGTGTATAAAAGCAAAGGTTTCCAGCTGAATATTCAAGTGAAATGAAGTTTGTGTTAACATAATGCCAATCGGAAAGGAATCAGCAATGATCTTAGCGAAGCAGTTGTTGCTGCCCATCAGTCGGAGAAGGGTTATAAGGCCATTTTCAAACAATCCGCTGTGGTTGTAACCTTAAGAGCGCTCTGTAAATGAAGCCCGCAGTTCTCAATAAACTAACGAACTGATGAAAAAATATGGACCAAAACTCCTCTTCAACAATCTGACAAGATGAAAATGTCAAACAAAAAAGAATGACTTCAAGTTATTTGCTGCTTGGTTCTAGAAACGATTGAATTATGGCAGCTGATCTGATTTCCACACATTTTTTCTGCTTAGTTCTCACTGAATAAATAATGGCACGGTGTAAAAAGTCACAGGTTGTTATCCATATGAGGTTGTGTTTGCCTAATCTTACAACCAGGTGGGTTTTAAGTACGTCCTAATACAAAAAAGTGCACCATAATTATTGGTGTGTGCAATTATTCTCATGCACTGAAGGTGCAGCAGCTCACCTGAATCGGCGCGTCTTTTTGAGGCATGTTTTGATTTTTGGGGTCCTCTAGAGGGCAGCCTGTCCTTTTTCTGCTGCTAGCTGCAGACCCAGCACTCAGTCGAGGACTGCTGTTGAAGCTCTCCTGCAAGCTGGCCTTGGACTCAAACCAGGCACACAGAGCTCTGGTGCCGGATGTCTCTTTCTGAGGGAGGAAGTCCATGGAGCGACTCCGGGACAGAGTGCACCTTCTTCCCGATGCCCACAGCGCCACACTCTCCCGGCTGTCCGGCCTCCTCCAGCTATCATCCATGCAGCTCTCTGAAAACTAAAGACAGTCGCTGACTTTTATCCCTTTCTTGGTTTGTAGTACTCATCAAATGAAATGACGGCTGCAGCCAGTGCATTACCTCAGGTCTTTCCGCTGCGTTTTCTGAACTCCTTAGGTCAGCACAACTTTGGTAACTGTTGAAGCATAATCATTGACAAACCTATAAGCACTGCCCTGAAGAAGATCAGCTTAGCCTTAGTGAAATGATCTGCATGCAGATGTTGAATATGAAGAAAGCCATGAGTAGACCAAGCACTCCCAATCAAATCTGGTGCTAAATAACACTGATTTACGCTTAATGTGTGCATGTATCAAGCATACGGACACCAGTGTAGTGAAATGAGCTTACTGTTGGACCAGCTGAGAGACAGACTTTCTGTTCCAGCTCGTAGAAGCTGGCATGACCCATGACCTTTCCTGAACCCCTGACAGACCCTTCAGGGACTGAGTCCTTCTTAGGCCAAATGACTCCATAGTGGTCTTTCTAACAGCAGCTACAATAATAAAAGGAAAGTTGTTCTCATCAAATCACAGTTCAAAACATTTTTCAATAGCAGTTTCAAGATTCACACTTAAGCAAATCAAAGCCACAGATGCTGCACTTTAATTCATTATTCCAACATAAGTCATAGCATTCAGTCATAAAGCTGAGGTTTAACTGCTTTGGAGTTGTTATATAAGACCCAACACAGACAGTCATATGACTCCGTTAATGTTTAAGGACTCCTGTACCTCCACAGCAGGTCCAACTGCGTTGTCCTACTGCACAATCAGTAAATGAGTATATTGTTGCTAAAAGTCATTCTTTTTTAAAAAAAAAAAGGGTAAAAAGTTGCATCTTCATTTCAAACTGATTTTTTTTTATGTAAATGTCTTCTATAAATGTTTTGTATGAGCCATGTGAATCTACAAACTATGAAGTAAAACGCAGCTGCAACATTCTGCTGAAATAATTCTGGGCTTTTCCCGACAAATCAAACGAAAACGCCATACCTGCGGAGGCGAAGGTCAGGTCTCCGTCTGTCTTTCTGTCGTTGTCGTGGTGTCGGAGCATCTCTCACAAGACACAGCTATATCTATGGACCAAAGTCCTGTTGCACCTTGTGATCCAAGACTTCCGCTTGTGGCATTCGTTAACTTAGCATCACCTGATGACACTGTCTGATATGGAGCAATAAAACAGTGATTTCTGAACGCAAGCAAAATAGAACTGATAGTTTTCACTGCTTTATTGACCCTGATGAGACTGTGGGGGATTAAAAACAGTGAAAAACGCAGGTTTATGAGGGTGCTACTGGGACAGCTGGTCCTGTCAGACGGCGGCGTTGAGCCGCGAGGCGCAGCTGCTCTGTGGCTCTGTGGCTCTGTTGCTCTGTCTCTTGCCTGAACTTTTACCACTTTGTAATGTCACAGTTTCCTTTAACAACACTTAAAAAAGGTTCTATCTGTGTGTTTGTCCATCCCCGACGCCTCCGAGCCCAGAGACATCAATGCCACCTCTGGACAGGATTTATATGAGGCTCCAAAGTTTAAGCTCTTAAAAAACAAAGAAGTGCTCGTTACGTTTCTGCTTATGTACAGGAGGAAATGATCTTTGATAAGTTAAGCATATACAAGTTCAATTCAATTCAATTCAGTTTTATTTATACAGCATCTATTACAACACAAGTTGTCTCCAGGATGTTTCCAGAGACCAGAACATGACCCCCGAGCAATTATTACATAAACAGCGGCAGGTAAAAACTCCCCTAGTGGGAGGAAAACTTTAAGCCAAACAGTGACAAGAAAAACTCACCTTTAAGAGGGAAGAAACCCGGATCAGGACCTGGATCATAAGGGGGGACCCTCCTGCTGAAGACCAGCCGGGTAGAACAGGAACTAAAGAAAGAATAGAGACACAGACACACCGTCAAAGGTTCAAGGCAGGATACATTAGTGTAATTATCCATCAGCAGCAGAACTAAGACTTCTGTGTATATATGGATAGTTGGTGATCCACGGGGATGAGGACTGCAGGTCAGGATGTCAGCAGGTCTCCAACAGACATGTAACAAGACATGTAAAGGGAGTTCTTTCAGTCCACGTGAAATTAAATTTATGTAGCTGTTTTTAATGATATTGGCTGCTGGTCGAGAAATTCCCAAACTGATGGGAAAATAAAGTTGTTTCCTGTATAACAGTTTTCTTTCTTTTTTTAACTGTTGCAGCCTTTGGGCCATAAAAACCAGTCCTAGGAAGTTACAGTGTTTATAACAGGAAACACAGAAAAACGGTTATTTGGTTATTTCTTTTTATATTATATACCACCACAGTGGTGATGTGTGACATCAGGCACGAAATAAAAATAAAAACAAATTCAATTTTACCTGCATTTTGTGTCAGTTTTGCATTAATTTTAGTTTTTATTTAGTTTTAGTTTTATACTTTTTTTTAATTTCAGTTAACAGGATAGTTTTTTTCTCTGTTAGTTTCAGCTTTTGTCTTAGATTTTGTTAATTATAATAATGCTGTCCAACACCACACTTTACCTTAATGGCTCACTTACATGAGAGGAAAGTAAAAACTGTTAAACACAACTGTTCAACCTGTGGTGGAAAATATCGTCTTCATGTAAAAGCAATTTACCCAAACTAAGACGTCAGCTGTGAAAATACATGATAGGACCTTTCTTGGATCTCAAAGGCTTTGTATTTAAATGACCTAAATCTTTTTTAAGCTATATATTATTACAGGGGGTAATTAAAAGTAAATTACACCAGTCTGAATGTGATACAGTCAAAATAACAGGAAGGTACGAGTCTTCTAGTCGAACTCCAGTAGAGACTGAGTTACAGCTCTGAAAAAAACGCGGTGTCTTCTACAGGCCAGGAGATGGCGCCAGAGCGCGCTGACGCCTGCAAATGACATTTAAAAGGCATTGTCATTTGTTGACTGATGGCATATCTTAGTTTGTATTGTTTTATATTTTTTCTTGTGTTTAAGTCATACCTAACTCTAATTAAAAAAAAAAAGGTTGTTAACTTAGCTTTCCAGTTATGATTTAGGAGTTGCCCAAACGTTCGGCTGCATGACCAGAAACAGTCGGTTAGACATCACTGAGAGAAGCTTGGGGCTCATCCTGTATTTAACAGTTGCTTTGTCAGCTTTTAAGACATGTGTTTTGCCAGCTGCAGCCGAAGGGGGAAAGGCGATGAAGATGTGCAGGACTGGGGCGTGTGGGAGCCACACAGGACTCCCCACACAGTTTCACACAGTTTCACACAGCAGTCAGTGCTGGCTTGAGCAGCTGAGAACAGAGCGGGTCTCCTGTTTCCCACTGCTGCCCGCTCCCGCGAAAGCCTCACATGGTGCCACATGTGACAGCCAGCACCAGCAGCAGAGCACGCTGGGCCGGGAGTCCCAGCAGGGCCGACAGCCAGACTCACTCAGCCGTGGCAGCACCAGAACAGAAACACGCAAACACTTCCAGCACTGACTCATTGTGGTGAATGCCTACAAAACCGCCACAACAGCGCCATAAAGAAATGCACATCTGCCCAGTTCTACACGTCACTGTGCGGCTGATGCTGAGTGCTTTGTGTGTCCACGTTGCATCACACAGGCTGGTTTGTAAGTTTATAAGAAAGGTCACCACAGCTCTCGTGTTGACAAGAGGCTCATTGTTAAAGGGGAGATTTGAAAGCCAATCACACAGCTGCTCTGCTGTTACAGGTTGAACCGCACACATGCAGTTATAGATAAGATCACTTCTGTTGAAAACTGTAGTTGTGTAACTTACTTACTTACTGTGGGATGCAGCTGACTTTTACACCACTGCGATTTTTGGATGTTTTGTTTTTATTTATTTATCTTTTCTTTTACGGTACAAGGACACGCTGATGAAATGGCAGAGCTGTTTTTGTTTTGTTTTTCTTGTTTGTCTTCTTCTTATATTACACATAGCAGATAGGCGTCTTTTATATGCTCGCACCTTTTCCCTTCAACCTTTGCGGCTCAGACTTCCAGGACCAGTCAGAGTCCCGTCATGTCCAGAAATACTCAGGTGACTCTGCAGCTGGGAGGTGTGTCAGCTGTGTACAGGAGGCTGAGCACACAGAGCTGGTGGGCAGCTTGGTGGCGTGGTGCACAACAGTTACCTCAGTGTGAGACAAAGAAGATTTTAGTGGATCTTAGTAGGACCACACATGAGAAGAATATTGTTTCCATCGTGGTGGAGGACAGATTAAAGATACAACACTGATGCTGTGGGCTGAACCAGCGTATCATCAGAGCCAGTGACTCAAACAAACTGATAAAGAAAGCTGGTTCACACCCTCTAAACAACATGCTGACTCTTCAGTCTCCACCCTTTTTAACAGAAAGTGATGCCCTTGATTACTTTTATCATAACTGATTTTGCATCAAAATATGGGCTGTCACTGCCTGTATTCTGATAATCACCGACGAAGGAGTGAGACGCTGATCGAACTACACGACGAAGCTCTCAACGAAGCTCTCACCTGGGTTTTAAACTACTAAAAATCTTTCTTTCTTTCTTTCTTTCTTTCTTTCTTTCTTTCTTTCTTTCTTTCTTTCTTTCTTTCTTTCTTTCTTTCTTTCTTTCTTTCTTTCTTTCTTTCTTTCTTTCTTTCTTTCTTTCTTTCTTTCTTTCTTTCTTTCTTTCTTTCTTTCTATCTAGTAATACAACAGCCTGAGGCATTTTGAGTTGATTCGGTGAAAACTGAGAGTGCTCTTCCTGCCGGGGTAAATCCTTCTGACAGAACGGGAAGCAAAGGGAAATCGGGGCAGAGTTTCACTCGCCTGAGGCTAGTGTGTTGTTGTATGTGGGCCATCGCTGGCACGCGTCGGCTGAGGAAACTGGGCCGCAGCAGCCAGATGCAGTAGCCTGAGAGGTTGCCTCAGCGTAGGTTAACTATAGGTTGTGTAATGTGGGCTGAGAACACTTGGTTTGCTCACACTGCTCCCTGACTGATAGATTGGAGATATGGTCACCTGTTAGACACAGAACATGAACGCCTGATAATATTCCTGAAAACAGCTTATCCATTCCAGTTCATCGTGATTTACGTGACGTGTGAAAGGAGCCAAGTTTGATGCAAACATGAAGAAGCCAGGTGAGGGGCGTGGGTCAGTTTGCGCTTTGTTGCTCTGTTGCAATGAAAAAACACTGCAAATACTGGATGAAATTGTGCAGAAGAAATTTTCCACTTGCACTTTACTTGGTAAGTGTCAACGGATGAGGACCAACCGCCCCTGACACGTTTGAAACACATGAAAGTCACGCTTTGAAAGGAAAAGGAAACTCCAACTGTAATGCTCAGATGTATTTTTGTCGAGGAAGTGTAATGGTACTATAAATTGCCTCGCAGTCTCACAGCGTACCATCATAATGTGTTATAAGTAAGTCACACCGAGACCTCAAACAGGATGCGCAGCCTGGACGTACCCTCAATAAGTTAACTATTAGCACATATTAAAAAGGCGTTTTTCTTTTTTACTCTTTGCACAGTTCCAGTCTATTAATACCTGCCTCCCTGGGGTTTACTCCCCACACAGCTCAGTGGAAGATAAACTCGCATGCGTTTCAGGACAGTGATGCAAACCAAAGTGGGTCACACTCTCATAACGTACTTACTCTGGATGGAGCATTAGGACCAAGAGGCATTAGTGTAGTTTTTGTTTATACTGGTCAGACTGATGTGTATCAACATGGGAGGTCAGACATCCCGCTAAGAGGTCTTTCCATTCATCTGTCTGTCCATCTGTCCATCTGTCAACCTGATGCTCTACTTGCTTGACTCCTGAGCTCAGCTTCATTGTCATTTCATTCCAGGACGCGTCTTTAAAACATGAGACCGTATATTATGTTAGTACCTTAATCATCTGGGATAATTAGTTTCTGAACATGAAAAAAATCAGCTTTAATAACTTAAAAAACAAGTTTGTGTACAAATGTGATTAGATAAGCTTCGCTTCATGATTGCATCTGTTTATGAGGTATAGTATGAAAGCACAGAAAAGAGTTTCCAAAAGTTGAACAGTGAAGAGTTTTACACCAACAATAATAATGTTTCATGCTTCTACTTTTCTCTGAAAATGAGTTTCCTGACCTTTAATGAACCCCAATAGTTTTGTAGTCATTTATTCAGAAGGGTAATGTGAAGACCTGGTGAGTGACATCATAATGATAGATAGATAGATAGATAGATAGATAGATAGATAGATAGATAGATAGATAGATAGATAGATAGATAGATAGATAGATAGATAGATAGATAGATAGATAGATAGATAGATAGATAGATAGATAGATAGATAGATAGATAGATAGATAGATAGATAGATAGATAGATAGATAGATAGATAGATAGATAGATAGATAGATAGATAGATAGATAGATAGATAGATAGATAGATAGATAGATAGATAGATAGATAGATGTAAACACTTCTGAGAAGTGTCCAGCTGGTGATTTGGAGCTTATTTATCACCATCATCATCATCAGCACAGTGTGAACACAACAGTCCGGGTTATGTGGGCCGCAGGAAGAGTCATGAGTGTCTCTCGCCTCTGCGTGTGTCACAGTCTGCGTCAAGACAGATGGAGGAGACGACATATGCAAAACAAGAGACAAATATCGCAGTACATCCGGCTTGGTTTGCAAAAGCGTTGGTATTGGAGTGCCAAACTGACTCGTAAATGTTAGATACTCACTCTTACTAATGTCCATTGTGGCTAAAAGACGAAAACAGAGTTTATCCACAAGAGGCTACACATATCTGGAAACTTTCTCGGCTGGTTTTAACTGAAAATGATGTTTTCCTGTTCGTGTTTAATCACGTAGCCTTGCTCCTTACGCGGGCCCTCCGGTGGTTGTGCGCATGTGCGCGGGAGTGACCTATCTGAACCGGTGACCGTCTTTGGGAGGTCCCAGCCAGTCTTCTCATATTCACACTGGTACTACTGTGCGGCTCCACATAAACACTGGCGGACCAGTATGATCAGCTGCTGGACCGAGGACAACGTCCCACTTCTGCTCATTTTAAGCCCTCTTCGTTGTTATGCTGCGTTCTACTCTGTGGTGAGTAGCTACCGAAAAGTTACAGTGATGTGGTTATTTTTGCGGTATATTGCCTTTATCGTTCTTATTCATATAACTTCTGTTTTATGAAGACGTGTGGCGCCAATAATGATAATGTGATATACGCTACAGCCAACCACTTGACCGTTACAAGGGTCTTCGGTGTTTCTGTGGTGGGCAGACTAAATGTTCGCCACTTTAAAAGCCCCAGTGGTTAAACAAACTTCATCGTGAAAGTGCGCTGTGGTGTTGTGGATCAGCGGTGCCAATTTGCGCTGGTTTCAGTTTTGAAAAAGAGAGAGAGAAAGTGTTTGTGCTGCACAGGGAACAGTGTTGTCATTGTAGCTGACAGGGTCGTGGTATGTCCCTCCACTGGAGGTGAGGAGGTCAGCTTCCTAATGACTGCTGCCGTGCCAAACAGGAAGACTCCGTCACTGTTCCAGTGAAAACCCTCCCTGTGACATCCATGTAACACCCCTGCAGGGATTTAAAGTATGTGTGAACACAAAAGAGAAGACTTGTGTTTTTCCACTAATTCCACTGCGGATAACATCTTCAGCCTGTCCCGTACTGTTCAAAAACAACTGTGCAGTTCCTGATTCACATGACACTCCCCTGCGCACTTTGCTTCTGGTGCGTTGAACCTTTAAATTATTAATGTTTCCCTGGATGTACAGTGAAGGCTTTCTGCATTGGCAGATATGTAATAACAGCGATGTAACTGGGACTAAAACAGGCAGCTATAACAATAACGCACTGTAGTGTTAAGCAGAGATGGTCTCATTTTATTTATAGGAACCCTGCATGTTTTCAGCACCAGGGAGGTCCGACGTGTTAACAGTTTAATAGACCAAGGAGCAGACTGAGCTGTCTTTTCTTTCAACTCTTACGTGCAGTTAATCCAGGAAGTTGCTCTCTGTGTGCTTAGACCCACACACACACACGCACACACACACGCACACACAGCCCCGCTGGTTAAAGGTATTTGCTTGCTGCAGACAGTCAGAAGCCTCTTGTTTTCTGAACCATGACCGACTGTGTATTAGCGGAGGACAATGGCAGTTAGTGCAGACAAAGTTACATAACGGTTTACATTCCTCGCTGACAAGAAGAGTTGTTGCTGTTTTACCTGGCAAGTGTTGTTCTTTTCTTAGTGGATTAAGTGCCTCCTACCAGTGTTTTAGTACTGATACCGGTTAATTTTAATGGTGTTAAAATCTAACACAAGTATGGTTTTGACTATAGAAATTCTTATTACGATACGATTATTTAGGCTAATGGATAAAAACAATACATTTAGAGGCACTTTATAACTATATGGTCAATATTACTCCAAATTTTAAAAAAAACTGACTCAGTTGATTTGAACTTTTTCCCAACTTCTTTAGTGCCGAGCTGAGTGTTTTTGTGTTTCGGACTGACAAGCAGTAGATTCTTAAGATTGTTACCCTCAAATCATCCTTGTTTGAGTTCATTTTCCATGTTCATATCCAAAAATAGCAGCAACTTGATCCACAACACGCCCGGCCCTGAGCGTACAACCGCTGGACGGACCATTTCCATGTATTCTTCACGAAAAAACTTGAGGAATCACTGGAATGTTAATTACTCTGCAGGGAATAGCAGAAGAGCTGTTGATTTCTTTTTCTTTTTTCTAACTCTGGTACGTGCCCAGCTGGGTCTACTGTAAGTGAGAGCAGAGTCACAGCTACATGAGCACACACAGGAAACCTGAGTTTGTTGGTAAATCACTATCAAGATGTAATTAGCCCAAACTTTTGGCCTGAAACCGGCTCGACCTGCAGATGTGCAGCTTGAGGCAGGAAAGACATCTAACTTCTCCAGCTGTCACTTTCAAAAGGTGCATTAACACATTTTGGTGTGTCAAACAAGTATGCATCGTTTTTTCTGTGCTAGATTGTCATTCTGTTGTTAAGTTCATGAATATTTACATTTTCAACATATTAGCCCGGAGTATTGGTGAATTAACCCAAAGTCCCTGTTCTTTCGTGTTCATGCAGAACGCGTATCAACCACCACAGCTCAACAATGAGGAGCATTCTTAAGAGAACGTTTGCAGAGGTAGAGGGAAATCCCTGGGACTCCTCTTCGTCCTCTTCTCCGTCCTCCCGCTCCTCCCCTGCCTCCTCCGACTGGGAGTCTGAAGGAGAAGGTATCGCTTTAGAGGATCAAGGTTTCACGCCTCGCAGTCCTCCTTCACCCACCAGTTTGCCAAGTAAGTCTGCCGACCAGCGAGCTCCGTTTATTCTCTGCATCTTTCAAATAATGCAAACCTCTTCCTTATCCGTCGGTTTTTCCATCAGTGTTTGGTAGGAGTGTCTCTTATCAGCCCCCAGCAGCAGTCATGGCTGACTGATATGAAAAGTTGAGCTTTCAGGCTGTTGTAGATAACACACAGAGATGACTAACCTCTGGCCTGCCTGGCCAGTTGTGTGGAAGTTAATTTGCCTGAGCAATGGGAAGTTGTGGAATCAGTTTAAATAGCAGGGTTATTTTAAACAAGTCATATCGAAACGCTTTATTTAGATACTATGGAGCTGAACGTGCTTCAGTCATCACTCCTGGGCGGTGCAGCAGAAGGATGAAAGAGAAGGATGCCGTGTGACTCCACGGTGTAGACTGACATAATTACAATAAATGATATGTAATTATATTATTTAATAATGTCATTATATTAATGATATTATAATAGATTAAAATAAAGAGTGAGAGGGGGGGCAGATACAGTGTTGATGCTCATATACACAAACCAGAGGGGTGGAGCGATGTTTTCAGACAGGTTACAGTAATCTCTTCAGCAGGATAAACATGGACTATACTGGATGTGCCGGGCCTAATGGAATCACCGTGGAAGAGTTTAGACGGCTCCAGCAGCTGAGCAAAGCTTAGCCAGCTACTCTCAGTGTTTCACTGGCTCTTGCAGCTAAATGTCATCTTTAACCATCTGGGTGACGGCTGAAATATTACTTGTTCAGCAGTAACCTGATTTACAGCGAAAACCATCAGTCTCATTGCATTGGGAGAAACATCTTTTCCCTTCTTTGTACTGTTGCACAGTCAATAAAACGCTTTCTTAGTATTTCCCCTCCACTGGTATTTTCATCTGTTGACTTTAAACACTGTAGTAAAGCGCCTGCAGCGTCTCATAGTGACCACTTAGAGCCCGAGAAGGTTTCATCAGAGTTCAAGAGCCTAATTTATCAGTCACCTTGAGGTTATTTCTAGGAACCGTGGTAAAGTGAAGAATGGATAAGACGCTTTGGCAGTGTTGTAAAGCAGAACGTGTTTATTTGCAAAAGCATTTAACAGTAACTCAGTAAGGAGGACTACTCCTGACAAAAGTGCCGTTTAGTCTGATGGGAGTGTAAATTAGACTTCTGTGAAAAAATAGCACTGTTGGATTTAAGACATTATGATATTAAGAAGAAAATAAACCTTTTTTTTTACTAATAATCACTATTCATCAGTGTTAAGGTGATTTTATTATTATTATTATTATTTTATTATTTTACAAATATGGGTCTACATATGGAATATCCTGACAGACAACTTGACCTGCAATTTAAGAAGTTTATCTTGTGTTGATTATTTTACGTTATTTCTTTCCTGGTCCAACCAGTTCGGTCCATCCTGAAGGCGCCGAAGCTGACAAAGGGGCAGAGCAACGTGCGTTTTGACCAGGTGACAGTGTTCACGTTCCGCCGCTGCCAAGGCTTCACAAGTGTGCCGAGCCACGGAGGCGCCACTCTTGGCATGGCGCGGAGACACACCGCCTTCCAAAGGTACACGCTGACGGAGCATGCACTGGAGCAGCGGCACAGGCGTCGACAGAGGCGCAAGGACAAACTCAGAGAGGAGAGGTTTGAGGCGTTTAAACGCAAAGTAAGTGCACCCGATTTTCTTCTGCTTTGCAGTGCTCATCTCCACGAAGGTTCTCTGATTTCGTCTGTTCTGCTGATTCCAGCTGATCACAAGTGGAGTCGTAGACCAACAGGATGCAGACAGGCTCACTGTGGATCAAGTCCCAGATGAAGATGTTGACATCAGGATTAGTGACGGTGAGCTGGCGGATGACGGTTTCCTTCAGCCGTTCTCCTCCAAACAGCGTCAAGCCATCCTCCACGCAGCAGGGGTGAAGCTCATCGACAGGGAGGAGAAGAGGCAGCTTCATGCGCTGCGTCTGTCCAGAGCAGCCTGTGGATGCAACTGTCAGGGCTTCTGTGAGCCGGAGACCTGTGCATGCAGCCTGGCAGGCATCAAGTGCCAGGTACTGTGCATTACATGCTTACAACTCAGTTAAAGGAACACTATCTGGAAAGTGAAGAGTTTTTTGTTTTCTTGTTTTTTTAACAATCAAATTTACACTCAGCGATAACCATTTTCGAACGAATTCTCCTTTTCTGTCCCTGCTCCCAGGTGGACCGCTTCAGGTTCCCTTGTGAATGCACAAAGGACAACTGCGGAAACACTCAGGGGCACATCCAGTTTGATGCCAAGCGTGCGCAGACCCATTACATCCACACGGTCATGAGACTGGAGCTGGAGAGGCAACAGCAAAATGAAACACTGAGCCCAGAGGACCAGGCAGCTCTTCCAGAGGAGTTTCATGAGGAAGAAGTCCAAGACAACGTCCCCCTAGAGCAGAAGGCCCAGGATCCTAAATGTCCCTTTGGGTTTGCCTTGGAGGAAGATGGCTTTTCTCTCACTATGCCTGCAACTCCGTCCTTCCAGTTCATCCCGAAGCGGTTGGCAGTGGAGGAGAACAGCTGCAGCAGTGACATGACCGACTCTTCTTGTTTCTCCTCTGACTCGGATACAGCAGGATTCCTCGGTGAGAATCAGAATCTGCCTGAAGTTGATGGAGGATTGGCCTCGGCCCTTAGTCTCTGTGACTCTAAAAACAACGGTTATACCTCATGTAACCATCGGATGCACACGAGAGAACCTCTGATGCAGACCAGCAGCAGCCCTGCCACACACACCACCACCACGAACAGCATGGGAGCACGTACGGCCGTCGCATTCACAGACAATATGAGCAGGACAGCAGTCACAGATTATCTTGATGAGAATGCCAATCAGTCCAGAGACGTCTTTGAGGAGGACTCTCTCGAGGACTTCCCCAACATGCCCTCACCTACACTGGACTATCCTTTGGGCAGATATATGGACCTGAGCCTCTCCTCCGACTCTGACCTGGAGTTCTTCAACAGTGACTACCCCTCTGGACCTCTCCACAGCTCTTTCAAAGAGCGCCGGTGCCCCGACAGTTTTCAGCACCTCCAGTTGTTTGGCTCTGTAAGTTTGCCCGAGTATGAGTCCAGCACCCACCTCCTAGAGTCTCTGATTGGCCTGACGGACCCGAGCTCAGAGACACCAGACCCACAGCTTCTTTAGCTCATTTAAAATGTGAATGTTGTCTGTGAGAAAATTAATGGTAAAGAGTTCTACTTTAATATATTTGTAATTAAATGTACATGTACAGAATGATGTATTGACTGCTCTTCGAGGCTAAATGATTTTTTTACTTCTTTATTATTATTATTATTATTATTATTATTAAGACTAAAATGCAGAAGCTGTTTGTGAAAACTACGTTCACTCCACAAATGAGTAACTTAACCCTTTAAAGTCTGATATATGAAGTAACACAGAAAACACTGTTTTATCTGAAGTGTTTGTTGTATATTGAAATGAAAACCACACTCAATGTTGACATTATCTATCTATCTATCTATCTATCTATCTATCTATCTATCTATCTATCTATCTATCTATCTATCTATCTATCTATCTATCTATCTATCTATCTATCTATCTATCTATCTATCTATCTATCTATCTATCTATCTATCTATCTATCTATCTATCTATCTATCTATCTATCTATCTATCTATCTATCTATCTATCTATCTATCTATCTATCTATCAGTTTTTTGTGTCATGAATTTCACTTTTATTACATTTGATTTTGACACTTTTATTGGGGGGCAGCAACCTCAGAATTTCGTGTCTCAGATATGATGCATTTGGCATTAAGAACCAATTTCAGCAGCTGCGACTCGGACGTAAATGTTTAACTGTTTTCAGGCTCTCGCAGGTTTTGCAGGCTTCTCCTTCTGCGCAGCTTTCTGAAAGTCCTGCCACGTTTTCACCAGGTTTCGCTCTGGACTTTGACTGGGCTGTTGCAAAACCTTGATTCTTTCCTTTTTCAGACATGCTGTTGAACATTTGCTGATAGATCTTTGTCCTGCTGCGCGACTCAGTTTCAGCAAAGTTTTAGGCGGCGGATGGAGGGCCTTACTTTTGTCTCTAAAATGCTTTGATATAAAAAGGAGTTTGCAGTTGACGTGGCTGCAGGGTTCTGGGGTTCAAAACTCTAATAAAACCTTGGCACTGTTAATACACACGTGAACAGTTTGCTTTGTTATAATTTAATGAATCATGACACAGTGAAGCATTACATGTGTTGAAGTTCAGTGAGGTTGTATTTTTATGACCTAGTAAGGTCATATCTTTTAATTTTAATTTTTTTGTCTTAGTATGTAAGACCTTAAGACCTTGTACTTTTATTTTCATAACCATATGTAATGGGATCTGACATGCTTATTTAATTTCCAATTTACCACGATCACAACATTTGATTTTCATAGATTGTGTTTCTGCAATATTTTTAAAAGTGATGTAGCCCGAAGTCAGCTAGGCAGGAGACCCCGATGCTGAAGAGTGGCTAAAGTGTAAAGCAGGTTAATCCACTTCGGAGTTTATTTTCCAGGTTTATGTTTTACTATGCCTTATGTCTCGAGAAATATGTTTTGATAATGTCTCTATGGAGGTTAAGAAATAAAACACCTTTGTTTACTTAGTCAGCGATTTCAGAGTTGTTTATTTGATTATTATTTCCGGATTGTCAGTGATATTTATTTGATTTTAGGAATCATGAATTAAAAGACTCAGTTTTTGGGTTTACACTGCATGCACAAAAACAAACTTTTCCTACAAGACAGACAAAATGTGTTAATTATGACTCTTTTAAGTGTTCCAATGTAATATAAAAAATATTCTGCAATAAAAACCACATATAAATGAAACACACAAACTGAATCAACATCTGGTTGGTATTAAATGTTCTGTTCTTGTTTATATTTTACAAAGTGCTTTAGAATTGGTTTCATATAAAAAAACAACAAAAACACACACATTGTGTACAGTATGACTTTATTTCTGCAATTCCACCATTCTGAGTGTATCGGGGGCAGTGCGGGCTCCGTGGAGCTGTGGCCTTGCTGAGGACAGACCAGCCAACGAGGATAACCTTCCTACTGGGTCACGGCTGCCTGGCAGCACCGTCTCACTACATATAATAGCAATGGCACAGAACACAGTTCTGAAATTGTTTATAAGGGACAGATACAAAAACACTTCCATACCTGCAAATTTGAAATTGCAGAACATATTTGTTGCATATTATTTTGATCATTAACTTTTTTTTAATTTAACTATAATGACGTTTGTTTTCATATACATAGTTAAAACTGTGCTGCTGTTAACGGCAACATGTTCTTAATGTAAAGTGGTCCTACATGGTATAAAAGCCAACACAAAAAAGTGTTCAAAAGTTTTATTTATTATATAAATTATGAGCTTAAAATCATATTTATATATGCGTATTAAATATCTACACAATGATAACAGGTTGATGAGGTTTATTAATGCAGTCCTCAGGTTTCTCTTTTTGTTGTTAGTGTACGCATGCGCTAAAGGTGTGTTAGGGATCGTAGGTTTCGGTGCTCGATACTCGATGTCTGCAGACGGACCCGTTTGTGGTTCGAGCGCAGCGATGCTCTATTGCTTTGGGCCCCTAACAGGATGGTGTCGGAGTGTGAATAGCAGTAACCGTCTGTCGTATTTTCTGTTTATTTTTCTTTTTTAAGGACTCCTCACAGACATGGGGTTGTCACAGAGCTCAGAAGCCCCCGAAGGAGGGACGTGCGGATACCACGTTCACGGAGTAAGACTCATAAAAACACTGTTGAAGCTGCGGAAGCTGCAGCTAACAGACAGCTAGCTGAGCCGAGCCAGTTAAACCTGACGAGGCGGCTTTATTTACATATTTATTATTTACATATGTATTATTTACATATTTAATATTTACCTGTTTATTATTTACATGTTTATTATTTACATATTTATTATTTACCTGTTTATTATTTACATATTTATTATTTACATATTTATTATTTACCTGTTTATTATTTACATATTTATTATTTACATATTTATTATTTACCTGTTTATTATTTACATATGTATTAACATATTTATTATTTGTCTGTTTATTATTTACATATTTATCATTTACATATTTATTGTATACCTGTTTATTATTTACATATTTATCATTTACATATTTATGGTATACCTGTTTATTATTTAAATATTTATTATTTACATATTTATTATTTACCTGGTTATACCTTACCTTATTATCATTTACCTGTTTATTATATTATTTATCTTATTAATATTTACCTGGTTACTATTTACCTTATTATTATAATTTACCTGTTTATTTACCCAGTTATTATTTATCTGGTTATTATTTACTGGTTATTATTTACCTGATTATTATTTACTCGGTTATTATTTACCCGGTTACTCTTTACCTTAATATTATAATTTACCTGTTTATTTACCCAGTTATTATTTACTGGTTATTATTTACCTGTCACTCTGTGACAGGTAAATAAGTGCAGCAGTCCTTTATCTACTTAATTTGTCAGCAGTAGGTTTGAATAAAAACCTGCACCTGGTAACAATATGCGTCATTGAAAAAATATATGTGTATAATTAATTGGCAAAATATGTGAGGACAAATTTCTAAAAAAAGTAAATGTTTACTGGCTACCGCTTTACTTGAGCTAAGAGAGACAGAAAGCCTCCACGTGTTTTTGTGTTGCAGTAATTACTGGTTCATTGACTAATAATTCAGTCGAGATGTAAATGTTGTATTTACTGTGGCTGTAATTGAAATAAAAAAAAAGATAATATTCCATTTATTCATTTTAGTATTTAAAATGAGCCTAAAGTTAGTGATCTGATGGCAGCGATGAACCCTCACGTATGAGTCCTGTTGTTGTTGACAGGTGCAGCCCAACTCCCCTGCAGAAAAGGCAGGACTGCAGCCGTTCTTTGACTTCATTCTGTCTTTGGACAGCAAAAGACTTGTGAGTTTGATGATCGTATGTAAAGATTTATTCATTGTTACATGCTTCAGAATCTTATTTTTAGTTTTTATTTGTTCTTTTTTTTTGTCTTTGACAAATGCCAGAATGAGGAACAGGACTTGTTAAAGGAGCTCCTGAAAGCCAACATGGAGAAAGCAGTGAAGATGGAGGTGTACAGCACTAAAACCATGAGGGTTCGTGAGCTGGAGGTGGTGCCCAGCAACATGTGGGGGGGCCAGGGTCTGCTGGGTGCCAGTGTTCGCTTCTGCAGTTACCAGGGAGCCAACGAGAATGTGTGGCATGTGTTGGTGAGCTGCATAACTAATTAAGTTAGAAAATCACTGAGAAAATGCCCTCGGTACCCTGGAAGCAAGTCTAACTCCGGGTCTTGTTTGCTCTTCATTTGCAACCTGTTTCTGCTAGGATGTGGAGGCCAGTTCACCAGCAGCACTGGCAGGGCTCCAGCCCCACACTGACTACATTGTTGGAGCAGATCAGGTGTTGCAAGATGTAAGATTCGTTATTAAAAACACACATTATCACTTCCATGAAGTTCATTGCATTTTGTGTTCTGGATTTGACCATGCATTTTGTATTTGTTGCACATCAGCAAGTAAATATTATATTTTAAAGCCACGCCTGCATAGGCTGATCAGGGCCTCTGATTCACAGTCAGAAGACTTCTTTTCGCTTGTTGAAGCCCATGAAGGGAAGCCTCTGAAGCTGCTGGTGTACAACACCCAAACGGATGCCTGTAGAGAAGTGATGGTCACACCCAACGGCGCATGGGGAGGAGAGGGCAGGTAAACAAGGGATTACGGGTAACAATATTTAACACTTGTAACAGGTTTATACTTGTAGTTCAGGACTGTTTTATTTTAAACTTATTGCATAATAAGGCTTATTATTACATTAAGAGAAAAATTTATGAAAATATGTTTTCTTTTTTACAACTGAATGTCCATACTTTTAGATGAGTTGATTCAAAGGTTTCTTGGAGTGTTTTTGAAGCATAGAAAATGTTGCTCTTAGTTTGGGCTGCGGCATTGGTTACGGGTACCTGCACCGCATCCCTGCAAATCCTGAGGTATTGATGCCGAAGCCTCTCACACCTGTCCCAGAGGAAAAGGCCACTCCTCAAGAAAACCCCTCTCTGCAGGAAATACCCTCTCCACAGCAGCCTACACATGGGTACACAGAGGTAAATGCTGGTTCATACTTTGCAGCCTACAACTTCAGGTTTTTTTGTTTCTTTTCTTTTCACATTATTGTTATTATTTTGTGGAAAAAATATCTCAAATGGTTCCAGAGCCCTGGATGGTCCCTTCAACATTTCTCCCACCTCTGCTGGCTGTTAGTTTAAAACAGGGAAAAGCAGAAAAGCAGAACAGCACAGCTGATCCTCGTGCTTGAGCCAGTCCACATTCAGCCTTCTTCTCATTTGTTTCAAGGCACCTCTAATGGCACCTTCCAGCCCCAGCTGTGAATTATTAGATGTGGAGCAGGTCACCCTCCAGGAAGCTCCACCACCTCCACCCATTCAGAGAGTCATGGACCCTGGTCAGTTCAGATGTCTGTGTCTGGTGGTTTTAAGAGTTTTCAAACACGCTGTGTCACTGGTCACATTCTGTTCATTCCAGGGTTTTCTGATTCTGAAGCGGCAGTGGTGAACCCAGACGCTGCAGACCTCATGGAAAAGCTGGATCTGTCCATGTCGTCAATCGACATGACTAACACTTTGCTGGCTATGCATGAAGAGAAAGACAGCGAAATGTCTGGTGTTGGTGAGTTAATGCAGTTTCCTTGATAGCGGCAGTGCTGCCAGGTCCACGTAGTGCTTGGAATGGGAACCGGGAACCAGGAATGAGATGTGTTAACTCAGCTCTTAATGAGCTCTGGTGCTGATCCAGACTGTGTTTGATTTTGTGATATGCAGAAGAGCTGGAGGAGAGCACCCTACCATCATCAGCAGCAGCAGAAAGTGGCAGTGAGCCGCAGGAGCTCAGCTCCCCATCACCAGTGGACCTCACCGGTCCTCTTGATTCCACTGCCACTTGGTCCGATTCAGACGTCCCACCTACTGAAACATCTCCCTTGGTCACAGAGTCAACAGCCCAAGAAACCTCCCTCAACGAGTCCAGCAGCAGCCCAAGTCCACCTATGGGTGTGCTGTCCCTTTCCGAGGACTTGCTGCAGCCTCCCACTGAGTCTTCCATCTTTACAGAAGACCCTCCCGCTGACCTCATCTCAACCTCTGCCGGGAACGTTTCTGTTGCAAACACTTCTCCTACTCAGGCCACCGAGTACACAGAGGAGTCTGCAGAGCCCACAGATGTGTCCGCAGAACATGAGGTGGAGGAAGGAGAGGAGCTGCATTCTGAATAAGCTTGCTTCAGGCCACGCAGAGAACAAATGAACAAGGTACAGCAACGCGGAGTCGACAATCACTATACATATATGTATGTTACATATCTCTTATCAATTATATCAAATCTGTCTTATGTCAGAGTATGACTGCTTTACCAAAATAGTTACACTACAGGGAAAACTTGGAAGTTTTACAAAAGTAGGAAAGATTGTTTTGTATTTGAGAATTATGTTACTGCTTATTTACAATCCAGTGAGGTTATTATTTTTTCAGCTTTTTGCAACACTAGACTGCGCCGATGATACTTTCCTTTTGGTACACTGAAGTGACAAATACTTGAATGCATCCAAAGACAAACATGTTTACTACTGCAGAGCACAGCTGCACCTTCATATCTACAACACTATCAACAGTTTTGCAGTTTTACACTGTCGGCCGTTAAATGAGTCAAGTCTTTTCAGCAGTGCACATTTAGATCTCATAAAGTAGATCTTTTTAAGAAGAGCCGGCGTTTAATGATTAATCTGAGAGCTCCTAACTGAATTGATTAGTTATGTTTCCTGAACGTTAAAGAGTGTTTGCTGTAGGATATTTGTCCTGTTGACATCAAATACTTGTGCATGTTTTTACACAGGATCTGGTGAGGTCAGTTATGTTTTAAACACAGTCTTTATTTTTAACGATAGTAATTATTTGTAATCTGGTTTGTACTGCTGTACCTTGTAGTTTTATGCCCCCGCATCTGATCAGCATTTTCTTTTCTTTAATTCATATGATCTATGCAAAACTAAATGAGTCACGTCTACAGGTTTATAGACACCGTGTTCGGAACAGAGGACAAGCTTTTCCCGGTCATGTCAACATGGGAAAACTGTATGAGGAATTGTTTTCTGCTCTTCTCCTAATGGGACTTTCTTTTTTTTTTTTTTTTTTTTTTTTTTGAAAGTAGGTGCTAGTGTAGAAATAAGAGAAAAGTATTTTTACAGATATTTTATTAATGAATTGTACGTTTTGTTAGGAATGAGTGTGGAGTCTTAATGAATGTGAAATGGGTAAAACTTGGATTGTTAAACAATCATATAATTTGACTTTCAAAAAGTGTTTCTTGTTTTTATTCCAAGTCAAGAGGTCATTTATAATCTCCATTGATCTGTCATTGTTAAACCATTCCCATTTATTTCTTTAAATGCCTAAAATATACATATTTCACAAATTATTACAACAAGGAATATTGCAGTGTTATGGCCTAATTGTAGTACACGTCCTGTTTTTGGCCGATTAGAGCTTACTAAATACATCTTCCATTATGGCATTACACACATGTGGCAAAAGTAACTCCAGAAAACCGACAGTGAGAAGATCTGCAGCTCTGTTTGGTGACACACCAACACAGATGCAGGTGTTAGCGTTTATTTCACTTTGGTGAATTGCCCACAGCAGCTGGATGCTTTATTTCTCTTAGATATTTCCCCCTTCAAGGTACATTTCCCCTCCTCAAGTCCAAATGAAATATACACTAGAACAGCCCTCACTGTCAAAGTCACCACTCATTTAGCCAAACACAACATGTAAGCATTAGTTGTCCTTTAAGATATATACCTTATATATAATTGTCCAATTGCTAAGATGACTTGAAAAACTAACACTTTTCAAGGTAAACTGCAATTTCCAGGTTGCAGTGAATATAACAAATGCAATTCTCAACACCCAAGTCACATGACCTTCATGACCACGAATGTGCTCGAAGGATTTGGAAAAGAGCCGTCGGTTTTGAAGGAAACTGTACAACAAAAAAAGGAGAAAAAAAATCATTTAAATCAAAAAGATTGCATGTATATTTACAAAAACAAATAACATTCATTCCATGGAGAACGACATGGCTAAAGTAAAAGACAAAAGACGAGTGCTTATCTGAGTGAGGTTCCGGCTCTCCGATTATGACATATCGGAGAAAATAGTAAATTCAAGTTAAGGTGGTGGATGTTAACAGAGCAGACGAGGATTCAATCCAGAGTCTTGTGACGCCACCCAGAGACCAGGCGTACTCGTACACTGATGACGCAGCTGAGACTGCTGAGACGGGTGCGACGTGCGCAGGACAAGGACCGTTTCTGGAATGTAGCAGAGCCAACAGTCTACTACATCTATGTGCGAGCACACAGACACAAACACAGGCCGCGACTTCAGTCGCTTTAAACAAATGCCAACCGAGAGGGGGAAAGAAAAAAAAGATGCATAAATCCAGAAAAACAGTCCATTCCTCTGCTGAAGAACCCGTATGGATCACTCCCCCAGGAGTGTGTTGGCTGTGCCAGACTGCGGAGGTCACGTCTCTAGGACACAGCGTGAATGACGTCCTCACAAACTTACTGGATTCTCACCGATACTGCGACTCTTGACCACACAACAGGTTCGGGGTACTACATGTCAGAGGTGGGTGGTGATTGGCAAATGACGAAGAGTTCAGGTTGTAAAAATGATGACTTTCACGTGGACTTCTGCCTATAGTGAAGCGTCAAGTCCCCTCCACTCTTCCAGATAAAATGTTTAACTGTTCGCAGATCCATGTTGGGATCTAGAACCTAGATGAGATAAAAACGACAAAAACATCTTAAAATAGAGCCGAGTCAGGGTTGTGTCGGTCCTATGCTGCGGCGTGCACGTGTGCGACAAGTTTAAGGAAGAAAACGCACCTGGTCTTGACACATTAGCTCAATCTTCTCCTCGGCTAACATGGCCATATCCTCCTCCTTCTCCTGCTCGCTGGGTTTATCGTTGGCTGAGGAGCTGGTGGTCTGGGACTCGTTATCCAGGTTGATGATCTTCTCGTAAACGTGCTCCATGACCTTCCTCACCTGGAGCATGTCGCTGGCCGACAGACGGTCCCTGCGGGACACAGAGAAGGGAGGAAGTGAGCGCTAGAGACGGCTTGGTGCACGCCGTTCTGCAGCTCAAACTCACTTTTTTAGAGTTTTTGCACCAGATGAAGAATGGGGCTGTAGGTAGAATGGGATTTTGTTGAACTTGGGCATATTTTTCTGCAACAGAGGAGAGAGACAGTGCATGAAAAAATAAACGTAAAAATCCTGACTGAGTCCAGAAGCTCCTTAGATGTTCTGCTTGAAAAGCAAATGTTGAAACTATTTCAATTCAAACCTTAAATTCAAAGCTCAGGGTTTTTTAAACCATGTAAATATAAATATAAAAACACATTTAAGTCCTTTTTCTGTTTAGTAACTGTATGATTATAATAAAGAGCAGACACTAAACTATATTATGCTGTGGAAGGATAAGCAGAAATGAAAGTGTAAACACTTTACAGTTTTATGTTGATTAGAACTGAATAATATAAAAGTCAGTTTTGAGTTTAAACCGCTTGACAAAAATAAAGGTTTAGTTTTTTGCCTGCTTGGCGTGCTTTTCGGTGCCCGCCCCCACTAATGCCACTACGTTAAGAGTATATTTAGGATCCATTTCTACTTCAAGTCACGGCCTTCATCACTGTGACCATCATCGACTCTTCTCATCAGCTCCTTCTACGAGACATCGGCACACTACAGCCACTGCTTTGCATTACTTCTGTCCGATGAGCATTAAAAGTGTGTCACAGCCCCCTTCTAACAGTGTAGCTCTCGACACACTGGTGTTCTCCAGGTTGTAGGTCCTTCATCAAGCCTCCTCTCTTCTCCAGGTGCAGTTTAGGGATTTATTTAACCTTCAAAAAGATTTAGATGAGCTCGGTTTTGGAGTCAAGGGCAAGGAGGCCGAGGAAGCACGCACTAGACAACTGCGATCAGCCTACATTTTACTCCTGAAAAGATGGTGTTTAAACACTGTGATCGGGCGTTAAACTACCCATACAAACATTTAAAAATGTATTTTGGATTGTTTTAAAGGCTTAGATAGGGTCAGGGATCCAGTGAAAGGAGGGGGTCAGAGTTAATACAGAGAAAGGAAAACAAATAGACAACGTCTACGTATTTAGGAGAGCAAAGATACAGCGGCAGTGACACTCACGTCTACAGTTATATCAATAACCCACTGTGGGACCGTCTCATTGAGCAGCATGGATTCAGTCTCCCCACCGGAATCTCTACACAGCAACCTGCAGAGCAACAAAGCAGAGCTGTGATCACACTTCACATTTCTGACGATTATACAAGTAATGTTGTGGAATGTATAACATCAAATATAATTGCACAATGGATAAGATATTATTATTATTCTGGGGTTATGACAGGACCAACAACAACAGTCTGACTCGACGCTCCAGTTTTAAGTACCTAAACAGAGTTCTGCCTCCTGCTTCTCCGAAAATGACTGGCGTGTGCGGTGGAACCTGGAAATATCCATTTCCTTTCTGGACCCGGTTCTCCTGCTCTCCATTCACTGCGTGCATGAGAACATAAACTCGCCGTTAGGCAAACTGGACGGCACTTGGACAGGCAACAGCAAGCCACTCATGTTTATGGATATGGGGCAAAAAAAATAAATAAATAATCTGTTCAGCGAGTTTAAAGACAGAGTCTCCTCACCATGGTTCACCTCGTTTTCCTCCTCATCCATGGGGTTGATCCGGGTTCTGGGCCAGAACTCCAGCAGAGCCTGGAGCAACAGTCCACCCAGGTTCACTGCAAAAACAATCATCACAATTACACAATGTCACACTAAAGTCCCAGCGCTGCATTACTTTACATATATTTGTATATGAAATGTGATAACGTACACTTTGGATCTGATCCATCAGAGCTTGAAAACCCTGCATCCTTAGCTGAGACCCAGGCCGCAAAGCAGTCGCTCTCATCCAAAGTGATGGTGAGCATCTTTTAAAGGAGAGCGGAGCACATGAATACGACCATGAAAGGTGCAATCAAGCGCAGAGGCTCCTGTGAGCGGCACAACATCACAACAGCCAAAGCAAATTAAAAGTGTTGCCACTCACCCCAGTTTTCAGATCAACAGAGAACCAATTTGGCACATAGACCATCTTGAAGCGCTTTTTAATCTCTTCATCAAATTCTACTTTCCCCAAGTCTTCACCCTTACAAGCCTTAAAATGAAAAAATAAAACAAACAAAAACAAAGGCCATCAGAAGACGGAGCATCAAATAACCACTGTGACATTGTGAAAGTCCCTGAAGGCCCCCCAGGAGGGGCTTAAACACGGCCCTAATGAGACCAAGTAGGTGGCAGATGCAATCATCTTGATCAAACATCTCCAGTATTGTAACCGCAGCATGTGATCTACCTTTAGAACGTCCCAAAATGCCACATTGTTGTTGGTGTCCTTGGTGAGAATGTGTCTCTTGTCATTCAGAATGTGGCACTGTATAATACTGGCACCTCCTGCAGAAGGAAAGATTTTCGTTTTACTCTTTAATGTCAGAAAAGAAAGACTGGAGCTCATTTTTGAACAGAAAAAGCACAAGTTTACCCTTTATGACTTGTTCTGGCTGAGTACACAGCGGAGTCAGAGGGGTGCTGCAGTCGTTGTCGTACTCCCCTGACGACCTGAAGTTGTGCATTCCCTTTAGAGACTACACACCCACAAGAGAAGGGAAACACTGAAACCCCAACTCAGACAGACACCGGTGGTCATTAAAGACCACTGGATTTTCATAATCCTTCCTCACTCCTCCTTCCTGATATTTCTGATTTGTTTGGCACAATAATCTTTTGTTTATCAGCCACTCGATGGCAAAGCGGGTTTGAAACTCCACATATGCCGCAGGAAGGTCAGGTTTCGTGCAGGCTCCAGAACGCCGACAGTAAAGCAGGGATCTCTGATGCGTTACGCATGCTTACCCATTTATTAACGGATGACTTGGTGGTGGAAACCCAGATTGCTGGAGGGGGGTCAGCAGATCTGTCCAGTTCCATCTGAGCAAGAGAAAGAGATGCCAAAAAGATTGAGTACATAGCCAAAGTAGATTATAGTGTTTTATACAACATATTTTTAGTTTTTATAGTAATGATATATTGTTCTTATAGTATGTGCTCTTATTCCCACAAGACCCAGAAATATGGTTAATAAACATAGCAGAAATAAAAGCCACCAACAGTGATGCAGGATAACAGAAGGGTTAGACCGACTAACATACATGATATCTACGCAGCTGAACACATGTGGACAGATGGCAGCAGGACTACTCCATAAGTCAAAAAAATTAAATAAAGCAAAATGTTACTAAAAATCCACGCAAAGTGATTTCACTTCAGCCCTTTCCAGGTAATGTTCTGACATAATACAGTTGTTTAAGACACTTTTCTCCACAACCAAGTGTTCTGACTTCTTACCTTGAGCACCGGGGCTTTCTCCTCACAGATGAGGACACGGATGTCTGGGTTACGAAGGTCAGTACAGTAGATCTTTTTGTCTCTGCCTCCAGAATACACGTGCGTGAAGGCCTCGTTAACCTGCAGGGCCCACACCCCTTCGTCGTGTACTCGGTAGGTGGCGATACACCTCTGCTGTCCAAGTGACCAGAGGCGGATGGTCCCATCTGAGCTGCCCGACAGGCACTGTGGAGGAAAATCCGCGTCAGACTCTACGGTTCCCTCAGCTCACAGCTTACAGCCAGCGCATTGTGGACCACGTTTAGTCACCTGAGTGCCATCTCGATTCAGCAGCAACGACTTCACGTTGTCCGTGTGGCCTTTCAGCTTCATCAGTTTTGCACATGTTCGTGGATCCCACACTCTCAGAACCTGAGGAGGAAAAGATTTAACAGAAGATGGGATTTTATTTATTTATTTATATATATATATATATATATATATATATATATATATATAAAGAATCAAATTAAAAACTATTGTGGATAAACTTTAACACTTGCAAATTCAACTTGTAACAGTCTTAAAAGCTTGACAACAATTCAAGATTTTTAATGTTGGTAAGTAATTTAAGCATTTTCTAATCTTGTTTCAGGCTATAATTGAATATCTCAAATACGCTGACAACAGAATAAGTGATATAATCAGATATAATCAGAGTGAAGAGAGAGAATCAAATTCCAGTCTTAGTATTTTGTGTGTCAGAGTGGAAACTCAAACCTTTTCGGTGGATCCGGAAACAATGACGGTGCCCATCTGGTTCATAGCCAGACTGTAGATTGAGTCTTTGTTCCCACTCAGTGATGACGCTGTTGGGAAACAAACTGTGCTGAGTCCAAAGTTACAAACGAGACAATAATCCAAACTTCATACTCACACATGGCCACAACTGTAACAGCCTTAAAAAAAAAAAAAAACACTCACTGGTGACAGTGTTGTTGGAAGCAGTGAGAGCTGTTAGTGTGTTCACATCCCAAAGGAAGATCTGCCGGTCAAGGCCTGCGGACGCCACAAGTTCCTTGTCCTTGGCATAAGCCAGGGCTTTAACATAGTCCTTGTGCGTTCGTAACGTCGACATACAAAATCCTTTATGTGCATTCCATACTTTCACAGTTGTGTCTGACGAGGCAGATATCACTAAAGAGAGGGAGGCTTGGTCAGTGTATGAGAAAGTAAGCACTGAAGCTTAAAATGCATCATAAGTCATGTCTAAACGGAACAAAAGCAGTGAAAGCTCACATGTTTTCCCATTGCAACAGAGAACTATGTCGTTGACCCAGTCTGTGTGGTGCTCCATAGAGGCAATGTACGGATCCTGCTGCAGTGGGACAGACACGTAAAGGCAGTTAGTGACTACTAAGGAGCAGTACTGGTGCGTGTACAACAGTGTGTTGCTTTAACATGAGACACAGAGGGCATGAGCACTACTTTGTGTTGGTAGACGCTCCATATCCGGATGATCGAGTCCCTCCCGGCGGTAAACAGCCGGTTAAGTGCAGGGTCTAGCTGGAGCGCGTTTACCCCGTTTCGATTGTACTTCTCCACTTCGTCTCTAATGACATAAGACACCTGTGGCACAAAGACGTGATCAGGGTTAAACATTTGGTTTTAAGCCACAACACAACTACTTCGCAGGTGCATTGGGCTTCATGCACCTGCATCGTAAGGAGACGTAACCGGCGGGCTCTGGCTGTATAATTCATGCACTGGCGGAGTACAAAACTCAGGGTTAGTAATGGAATAGACTCATTTCACACACTGAAGGCACGTTCACGGGTCCATTAAGGGAAAGCACGTCGGAACCACTGACACGCGAATGTTTCACCAGCAATTAGACGGAGCCGGAAACGATCCACGACAGACACCACTGGCGACGTAATCGTATGGAAGTGGTTGTATCAATGAACGTTATGGCAATTGGCGAAGTATGTGGGCCTGTTCTAAAATATCTTACGCGTGCCGCTGTGACAGGATTTGTTTTTTTAAACCCGATGTCATTTAGACACATCAGTTAGCACACGATGCTAACACGCTAGGCTAGCTCGGCTAGTCGGCTTCACGCATGAGTCATAACAGCGCAGCTTTGGCGCGTGCCTCTTGCGGTAAGTGGACCATCTGTGATGCCCCCTTCAAACGGAGGCCCTGGTAGTCACTGTTCGCGCACGCGGACCCGTTATAAAAGCTTTATTCGGTACCTGTACTTTCCTCCGCCCAGCAGCATTTTGCCTGTGATGCGTGGCCATCTTGCATGTTGACAGTCAACGCATGTGATGTCATATCCGGAAGAAAAACCGAGACGTTTGTACCTGAGCTTTATGGGTAATGTGGTTTTTATCTCTGACTTTACAACTTTGACATATTTAAGCATACCTGGGTCAATGCAGATACCGTATCTGCCACCCCGAAGCTCATTTTCAAACGTTTATATATTGCTGTGTTCTTAGATCACAACTATTTTGCCAGCAATTAAATGTAGATATTATTAAACCTTGTCAGTATATTTTGATCGAGATAATCCGCTGGTGTTATCTCTGATACACCAGTAGGGGGAGCCTGAGACCCCGACCCCACTAGTGACGACAAACGCGGCTGGTGTCTCTTATCTTCCACAATATTTCCCTTTTACAGTTTATTGTCTCCAGTTTAATTTTATTCAGTACCAGAGGGATTGTTTGTAGTTTCACCTCCCACGTTTAATTTATATTTACTTTAGGAATAAACGTTTTCATTTCTTTCTTTTTTGTTACACAGACTGAAAGAAGGAACAACAACTTCTTGGTTTATTAGAACACTCACTGATTATTTTTTGTTTCATCTTTGATCCATTGTTTTATCCGTTATGGAAGTGCTTTCTATTTTAGAGAATTTAGGTTGAAAATATTGGAAAGTTTTGCACTCTGGTTAATGTTGTCACATAAGGAGGGTGTATACTTCGATAATACTCTGAGTATAAACTATCGACCTGTCCAGACCAGGAAGACAACAGGGATATGGCATGTACAGTCATAACTATTCATGTTCAAGTGCAAGTAGTGACAGAAGAGGAAGATATAAATATTGCTTTGTATTGGCATGCGTGTGTGTAATAAACTCCATAACATTTCCTGTTTGTTTCTTGCAGCAAAGGTTTGCCAAAGTTCTGCAGATGTGATTAGATTTACTGGAGGTTAAATCTGGAGCCATCAGAACACATGAGATTGCTCTTTTTTACAATTTAATTTCTGTTGTTTTTTTTTTGCTGCAGTTTAATCTGTGAAAAAAAAATAAACAAAACAAAAGAAAGCAAAATTTTTCCCAGGAACAGTCAGCTATGAAGGAATGCTCTTACATCACTATCAAACATTTTATTGAGTTAATTATTGATTTTCACTGATAAGATTTAACCAAACATTTAAAAGATTTCATCCCTGAAAATGCTGGATCACCACTGTCCTTCCAAGATTTAGGAATACATCTGACAGTCCTCAGTCTAGTTTTAGTGGTCTCAGCAATCTCCTCATTTATTGTCCTTGGTATCAATAAATCAATCAATAAAACCTTTTGTATAGCACATTTCATACAACGTGTGTTTTACATAAGTATAACAGAAGCACAAACAATTAAAGAAAAAGTAAAAAACAGATGTCCTCTGACACGATCATTTAAGAAATGAAACGTTGTCACTGCTTCAACTAGTTAGATTACTAGTCGCCAACTAAACATTTATTTCTACAGAATTTACTCAGTTAAATCCAGGCGGTCACTTTTCACTTGCTCACTTGTATATGTGGTTACAGATCGTCCATACTTAGTTTATAGTAGACACTAATTCATGTTTGCATGCAGTCAAATGACCACATTCTGCTTACAGGTACAGGATACTAATCTGACAGACATCTGCTACTTGAGCAGGAAAAACAAGCACACAAGCCAAACAAAACAGACACTAGCTCTGTCATCAAAGATGAGCCTTCATGCAGCAGCACAAATATATCGAGAGAAAGATGTTTTAATTATTTGCATTTACTGAGCAATGCATTTGTTTCACTTAGGTTTCTTAAGACATGAATAAACAGGCCTGCATTCAGGTCATATGTTATCAATCCCCAAATTAACTCTGAAAACATAATTGAATTTGCCTTAAAACCAGACCAGATAAAAGTCTGAAAATAGGTATTTGATAGTTTGAAAGTGCAGCACAGGAGAGTGAAACTGAGTTGAATACTCAACTAGACTCCCAGAACTCATTTTAAATCCTGCTTTGTGATGTTTTAGTCTCGTAATAATAATAAACTTGCCCTGCCTATTTCACTGCTGCTTCAGGTTTTAGTTTATTTCAGGAGGAACCTGTGAGCTCCAGCAGGTTTCTTTGGACTTCACCTGCCATCTAGTGGTCACCACACGTTACTACAAAAGGGTTTATTGGCGTTGTACACCCGGTATAAATACACGGATGGTTTTATTTAACATACCAGAAAACCACATCTACCCACACAAAAGACATGTTTCCTAAACACGTTCCAATCGACTGGTGTTTTTATGGACAGTAAATGTTTTCCCACAATCTAAAATGATTGTATGAATCTAAGTACAAATGTAGTAGTTCCTTATTTAAGTAAATTGTTATTGTTTTTAAAGCCTCAAGCAGAACCAACAACATGCGCCGTCATGTTGGACAAGAGAAAAGATAAAAAAAAAGCCGGCTGAGTCACCTTTGATGGTATTTTAATCTCTTATGTACAGAAGATAACACGACAAAGAGCAGAAAAGATGTTGTCTAACCGTCCGAACACACTGAACTGAAATCAACACACACAGACCCACCGGCGCGTGACTGGAGCTGGATTGTTTTTTCCTGATTAACATCAGAAGTCACGGCTTTGACCCAGAGACTAGTTTGAGTGACTGAACGTAGAGGAGATCTCTGTGTGTCAGAGAGGCCTTTTAAGGTTAAAGACACGATGCAGCCAAATACAAAAGAGCAAAATCAGTCTCAGGATACTTTAAATTTGCATTTAGATATTTACAAAAGATTTTTATTTACATGTGCATTACGTTACAAATTGAGGTCTCATAAGTCATAATTGATCGATTTTAGCCTCCAGTCTACGTCACTGTAAGCCTACCATGTCTGTCTAATGTTCCGATGTGAGGTTTTGGATAATTTCTTTTCTGCAGTCAGTCCGCGTGTGTCATTTCTGAACGTGAAGCTGCCGGATCTCGTCCACTCTGTTGCGATGAAGCTGGAAGGCGGGCGCGACCCAGCGGCCACACGAACACTGGTCCCCGTACCAGCTGAACGAGCCCAGCTTGGACCTGCATTTAGGACAGAGCAGCTGGACGCAAACACACAGAGGAGGGGAGAAACAACGATCAGCCAGAGCGGGTCGGGACAAACATCCAGACCTGTGTGGACTGAAGTGGTGACCATTTACAAAACTGAAACGGCTGCCTGAAACATGCCGGAAACAGTGGATCCCCAAATGTGTGACCCAAGCTGTCACAAACGTTTTAAAGAAATGCAAATGCAGTCTATTTGATTGGCAGCTGTACATGTTACAAGGACAGAGAAAAGAACTGCCAAAGAAAAAAAGGAAAGTGTTGATGGATTTAAAGCAGACGTTCACATGGACTCTTTGGCTCTAATCATACGTTAAAACACAAAGCTGACTTCATACTTTTATATTTACAGTTCAGCGTTTCATCCCAGACACCAGTCCGTGTGTGTGCGTGTTGGAGGGAGCGTGCGTTACCTGCCCGTTCATCACTCCAAGTAAGGCGTTTTCCATCCACAGCACCGGCTCAACAAAGTAGGACGTGCACTGGACTTCCCCTAAAAGAAAAGGCACGAGGCCGTTTATGAGTCGGCGTTTGTCGCATCTACAGTATGTGCTTATTGATGCTGCTTTTTCCACAAACACCTACAAAATAAAAGAAGTAAAACAAAACAGAAAAATATATAAGAGCTGTGACCGTGACCCACCTGTAAATTAAATGACAGGCCGATGATTTTTGGATTAAAAGAAAGTGGTAAGTACTCAGGCTGAGTGTGTGATTACCAGTGAGGTTACTGGACTTCTTGTGATTGAAGGCTGAGGCTCCTTCTCCCAGTGGATGACTGAGAATACTGGAGTCACGAAACAGAGTCCGACTGGAGAGGAGAGGCTGAAAGTTACCACTTCATACTTCTTCCTCCCCTTATCTGATAAGATTTGATGAAACATCTCTCTGCGACTCCAGCTCATGAACATCGGCCCTGACATAAGCTGTCTGAACGAAAGATGAACATCTCTAAACTAAACACACAGTACATCATGACGAGGTTGTCATGGCGATGTGTGTCTTATAGACCACATATCAGGGGGTCTTCGACTCCGGTCCTCGAGGTCCGCTGTCCTGCCGGTTTGAGATGTTCCCTGCATCAACACACATGATTCTTGTTAGTGGTCTTCATCGGCTCCTCACCAACGTCTATCAGGGTGTGTTGAGGAAGGGAAACATCTAAAACATGCAGGACAGCGGACCGCGAGGACCCGAGTCCAAGACCCGAGTCGAGAACCGGAGTGGAAGACCGGAGACGAAGACCCGGGTCCAGGACCAGAGTCCAAGACCCGAGTCGAGAACCGGAGTGGAAGACCGGAGACGAAGACCCGAGTCGAGAACCGGAGTGGAAGACCGGAGACGAAGACCCGGGTCCGGGACCCCTGCTATAAATCATACAGATTTTACAAACAAGGCTGGAGCTTCAGAAATTAAAAGTATTCTTGTCACAGACTGCTTACACCCACCCTCCCCTCCTCATATTTAATTGTATTTAGTACAATTACAAGAAAAAAAATTTTATTTGAATATTGCACCCACAAAAAATGATCTCATAAAGGCTGGCCCAGTGTCTGAACTATAGCCACGCCGAGCTGGTGGTAGATTACAAAGACGTGGTTCTTGTCTTCACACTCCAGTAAACACAAATGCACTCTGGAGTATTCATTTTCCACTTTTCACCTGCACTTCCTGCATCTGTAGGACACCTCAGAGGAGCTGGAGTGGGCGGGGTCAAGGGCAAAAATCTCCCTGGGAACCTGCTGCAACTCTGTTCACACACCCACACCAAGAAACAAGAACTAGAATCAGTCACGTGTGAGGGAAGACGCTTCAAAAACGGCCTTTAATCACGTAAACTGAGCAGTTTCAGTGTGCGCGCGCGTGCACGTGTGTGGTTTACCCGGGAATCTCTCTGCGATCTTCTTCAGTCTATACTGCTTATACAGAGGACTGGATGTGTCCACTTCCCACTGCATGGCTTCATACAGATGTAACTGCTCCTCAAAACCGCTGTTGACCCTGAAACACGTCACCCACATTAGTTGTGTAGTTCATGCAGGTCACCTGACGGAAGACCACTGAACACTCGTCTGAGAGGAGACTTACTGCACATCTGCTTTGACACTCCTCAGTTTGAGGTAGGCCTGGCTGAAGCCCAGCTGGTACTTCTTCATCAGATAAGCGGTCACAACAGCAGCGCTGCGACTCCGGCCTGCCTGGCTGCCACACACGACAGAAGACGGACATTACAGACCAAAACAGGTGAGGTTCGTTCAGCACAGGCGTGTTACACTCGCTGGCATCCCGCATCCACCTGGACCGGGACAGCTGCAGGAAATGCGGGGATCTTCAGATTGGGAATGAGTCAAACTGGACCCAGTGTGGTCCTGCTCCTCACCAGTGAACAAGCGCGGCCCCGCCGCCTCTCACGGCCTCGTCAATGAACACGTAGCAGGCGTCCATGTGGCTGAGGAGGTCGGCTGTCACGGCGTCCAAGACGTTAACCCACTTCACGGAGAAGCCTCCACCCGCGGGAAGCAGCGGGCGGGGGTCCGCGGAGTCCACGGTGAGGACGTGCGTCACGGATGCCGCGGCCATCGCCGGGCCGTCGTTGAGGTCGGCCGCGGCGCCCACGTACACGCCGGGGTCCACCGCCAGCATGGCTGCAGAGACACCCGCAACGAGACTCACATGGACCGCAGCAACACACCGAGCACGACCAAAACCGGGTCTGGGCCGGACCGGGTCCCCGCAGCACCAGCGGCTCGGACGAACCTCGGATCCCCGTTGGTCCGACCTGTTTACAATAAAGAGGGATCAACGTGTTATGGATAATATGGTTTTTATTTGTGTTTGGAAACACGTTTATCGGAGCTGTTGGACCAACATGTATTCTTTATTAAATGCACGATCAACGCGTTGTTTTTCTTTGAACACAATGATAAAATGAAAGACTGCTCTGACCGGGAAGTGAGTTGTTTCACCCGTTTTCACCTGTTTTCACCTGTTTTCACCTGTTAAACTGCAGACGTCGAACCACGTGGACGCCGTTAACTCGCCTCTTTAACTGCGTCTCGCTTCAGCGCCGTTGATCCTGCAGTGAAACGTTGCTGTTGGACGCAGCCTAAAATACGTAGTCCAGCGTGAAACTAATAACGAAAAACAAAATAACTTAAACCGAAAATAACACGGGTGGCCACCGTGGTGTCCGTCTCTTAAACTGTGCCGCCGGAAACAAAGGGATTATACCGTTCCGGGCTTTACTCTTTCCGTACTGTTTACTATGTACTGCACATACAATACAATATACAGTATGTTGTGGAAAAACTAACACCTCTGTGCAATATGTTTCACCACTAGGTGACTATTTGGACTGAAACAAAGACTTGAGAGAAGATCCAAGTTCAGTAGATTTAATTCAGCAGTTGCATGCAAGTGGTTCAAAACATACATCAGGTGTCTCGATGCAGAAATAACAGTGTTTCAGTATGCACAGTCATGTGAACACCACAGAATTATGAATACTAAACGCTATAAATGATCATAACGACTCACTGAATGTGTGTGTCAACACAGCAGGGAAATTTAAGGACCAAAAGGTCACAGATAGCTCAGACTAATGTTTCCATCACACAGTATGGACTGAATAGTGGTCCAGTGGTCGTTATTAGCAGGCTGTATACCAATTACCTCCCTGGTGTGCATCTGCTAGAGTAGGAAACTGCATTATTGGGATATAAGATGTCAAAGTGGTCAGTCTCACACAAGCGCGAGGAAAAACAAAAGTTGCAGTTCACCGACTGACCACTGGAGGCTGACGCGCAAAGTGAATCGCTCCCTGCTGACCTCCATGTCACAAATTTGCAGCCAAGGTTAAAACAAATGTTTTGGTCTCCATAACTATATTTCACAGCAATGGGGGGTGGGGGTGTGTGTTACGTTTGTTGTACCACACCAGGTAAAATATAAAGATATAAAGCAATGAATTAGTACATAACTAGGGGTATAGATTATTGATTGGCGGCTGGCTTAGCCCATTTCTAGCCATCATCACTTCCTCATCAGTCATCGTCATGCTACGAACCAGCACCAACCTTCTGGGTTGAGACCACAGACCAATACAACAATGGACGAAGCGTTCGGTCACATGACGCATTGGTTTCTGAAGACCGGTTTGGAAGGACGGTTTTCTTGCAGCCAGGTTGCTCAGCAAGCCGACAGAACACGCCCATCACATTAAAGTTGCAGCTGAATCCACCAAAATATCTGCAGAGCTGCCAGCAAACATTTACAGTGGAATAAATGGTTTCAGATGTTGACTTGACTGCACAATCAAAAATGACCGTCATGTATACGTCACGCTGGGTTCTTGAAAGCGTCCGCTTTAGCATGTGGTTAACAGATAGAGAAGAGATCATGTTCTTGCTGTGAGGCAACAGTGCCAACCACTAAGCCACCGCGCTGCCTTGTTTATAGCAGTTCTGTATTATTTTAGTAATTTTAAATCAGATATACACATACGGTTGTTCCCTTTTTATTCGTAGGTGTTAAACTGTGCGTAATAAATATTTCTTAAGGCACTGAATTAGTAGCTTACAACTGGTGGTGTCGCTTCGAAGTAAAGTGAAGGGACAGACACATTGATATGTCAACTCTACTCCCTTTAAAGGGTATGTCATAGATAAAACTATACTTTACACTACCAACGTCTGACTTACAGCAGATACAGCAGGATGTTACATTCAGTTGAATAAAAATGAGGAAACTTGATAATTCTACTCATATCAAAGTCTGTGATGTCACAAAAATCTGCAAAGCTGAATCTTAAAATATGTCCTGAAAAAAAATATTTTAAGATCGAGGTGGCTGTAAAAAAGATGTTATTACCACTGATCACGATACAGTTTCACTGCCCCCTTGAACACATGGAGGTTCTGTAGTTGGCCACTAGAGGGCGCTGTACACTACATGGCCGGGGGGTAATGGCCGTGGGGTAGGCCTATGGGACCAGTTAATCCCCCACACATCCACCTCAAACACACACAAACGCACATACGCACTTTTACCGTCAATAGTCTTTAAACAATAAAATGTTGCACCTCAGGGTTCGTTCAAGCGCAACACCAGCGATTTCTGTTTTATTAATATTAATATTATTATTATTGCCTACATCACCATATTGTATATTTTAAAGCACTTTACTAAATCGTTTATAGAGGCTTGCACGTTTGTGGTGAAAAGGCAAATCAAACCAAATTATGACGTATAAGCCTATCGTCAAAAAGTTCTGCTGGCTTGTGCTTATTTGTTTATATGAAAAGGACCATATAGGCTAAAGATTGGATTAAACGAGATTACATGAAAGCATCCTGTTGTATAATGTGAGGACACACAACTACCAGAGCTGCGGGTGAACTTAGTGTCCCAGTACCACAACACCATTGTTTCCCTATCTGGTGATGGAGTCAGATTTTGCTGATTTTAGGTCCCTCAGTAATCCCGGCCTGCATCCCTCTGCCATATTTGAGTGTGGCATGCGGCGCCCATAGGAGCAGTAATCCTCTGCGGTCCAGTTGCATCCTCCCGCCCTCATGCTCTCTTGCTCAAGGGCAAATCGAGGTGCGCCTCTGCCGCTGCACACTGCTGCCGAAGCCTGCGCAGCATCCTCTGCACGGAAGGGACTGTTTCTCTGCGGAAAGAGTACAGATGAGCCCCATGAATGGCAGGGAAGAGGACAAGTTGTAAATCACACCTGTGGCAGCTTCTAAAATGCCCAGCACATGGTGATTAGAGCACCGCTGTTTGCACAGAGAACTGCTTTAACCGTAAAACTTTGGATCCTGAGGACAGCTGTTTGCACTGTTGATTGGAGTTTGGGTTCAGGATGAAGAGAAGTGAGCACTGAAGTCGCGTCATGGATTTTGCACGGAGGGTTTGGCTGTTTCTTCTACGAAACCCAAAGATTGTAATTTTGGAAGTTCTGCTAAATCTCAGAGTTTCATTGGTAAGTATAATTCCCTGTATGGATTAATGTTTATCTTGCAAGAGCAGTCTGACTACACAGACAGAATTGACATTATTTGTTGATATTTACTTCCCAGTTTTATTAGGAACGAAGTGTAAATACAGTGGTTTAAGTTTAATCTGTCATGAAATTTCAGAAAGATAAGTTCATAAATGAAATAAAACGTGATGAATATATTGACTTGTTACTCAGTAATTATACCTCAGCTGTGACTAAACCAACCCAAAACATAACATTCAAACTCTTAATGATTTTTACTACTTTAGACTTTCCAAATAATTTGCAAATTAAAAAAAATAATGGCATTTGAATGAAAATGACTAAAACAACTGAATTCATAAAAGTTTTATTTAATTTTATTACAAGTCAGGCTATTGTCTTTGTCACTGTAGTAACTTTACTAGTGTCGTTTTGTGGGTCTGTACCTTCTGTAACCTACCTATCTGCTGTAATTTTATCGAAAGGCTTTTTCCAAAGAAGTAGGTCATCAGTTCAGCCTGACCACCTAGACTCACAGCTGAGGCTGCAAGAGGGAGCAAGACACATGAAATGGTTAAAACAGACAGTATGCACACTTGGACTTCTACGAAGTGCTGCAGTTTGTCTTTTAAATTCATTGATTTTCCTTGTAGTCGTGGGTTGCTTGGTTGTGCATGTTTTCTCATGTAGAGTAGTTGCACTCTGCAGTCTACAGTGTTTAGTCTTGGTCCAGCAGATGCCCCGCTCTCCATCCACTAACTGATAATGCACCGGATTTAAATGAATTGATCTTTATCGGGCTTCTGCAGAGCTTGATGGCAAGATTGATGAGTGGTGCATTTGAATCACGTGTACTGGAGCAGCGACACAGCTAAAACATGCAGGACAAGGGGTTCCCCAGAAAAGAACTGAGCTGAGATTTATCATGTCAAAACTGAAATTGAATGATATAATTAACAGAATAACACTGAAAACAACATGTTTTTTATTGGGTTGTGACGGAACTATTTGAAGTGTGGTGAGATACCCCTAGCAGGACAACTACATGAAGATCTTCCTGTACCACAGACTGCACAAGTTAGACTACATGCAGACATGCCAGTGTCCCATTAATACAAACACTGAGTGTCAACAGTAACCAAAGTGAGGTAACGCTGTTTACTAGATGGTAAAGAGTCAGAAAAGAGGGATGTTGGTTTAAAGATAGTGGGCTAATTCAACCTGCAAACAATTTAAAAGACCACTAATATGTTGTACATCTATATGTGAGACAGTTGTGTAAAACGTATTTTAAGACTTCACAGAGGGAAATCAGAGTTTTAAAATAGTTTGTCAACCTGCCAAATTTACCTCGACTACCAGAATCTTGACTGAAGCTTTCACATGACATCAGGTGTAATGTAGGCCTAGTGTTTGGAGAAGGAAGTCAGGCTAAATGAGACAATACATTTGTTTAAACTTTGCAGTTTTTATGTACATTTTAATACATACTGTAAGATCATAACATTTAGAGCACCAGAGGCAGCCATCTTGTTTGTTTACATTAGTGCCTCAAAGATCTGTACTCTATTACTATAATACATACTCTATTACTATAATATATACTCTATTATTATAATATATACTCTATTACTATAATATATACTCTATTACTATAATATATACTCTATTACTATAATATATACTCTATTACTATAATACATACTCTATTACTATAATATATACTCTTTTACTATAATATATACTCTATTACTATAATATATACTCTATTACTATAATATATACTCTTTTATTATAATATATACTCTATTACTATAATACATACTCTATTACTATAATATATACTCTATTACTATAATATATACTCTATTACTATAATACATACTCTATTATTATAATATATACTCTATTACTATAATATATACTCTTTTACTATAATACATACTCTATTATTATAATATATACTCTTTTACTATAATATATACTCTATTACTATAATATATACTCTATTACTATAATATATACTCTATTACTATAATACATACTCTATTACTATAATATATACTCTATTACTATAATATATACTGTATTACTATAATACATACTCTATTACTATAATATATACTCTATTACTATAATATATACTCTATTACTATAATACATACTCTTTTACTATAATATATACTCTATTACTATAATACATACTCTATTACTATAATACATACTCTATTACTATAATATATACTCTATTACTATAATACATACTCTTTTACTATAATACATACTCTATTACTATAATACATACTCTATTACTATAATATATACTCTATTACTATAATACATACTCTATTATTATAATACATACTCTATTACTATAATACATACTCTATTACTATAATACATACTCTATTACTATAATACATACTCTTTTACTATAATATATACTCTATTACTATAATACATACTCTATTACTATAATATATACTCTATTACTATAATATATACTCTATTACTATAATATATACTCTTTTACTATAATACATACTCTATTATTATAATATATACTCTTTTACTATAATATATACTCTATTACTATAATATATACTCTATTACTATAATATATACTCTATTACTATAATACATACTCTATTACTATAATATATACTCTATTACTATAATATATACTCTATTACTATAATACATACTCTATTACTATAATATATACTCTATTACTATAATATATACTCTATTACTATAATACATACTCTTTTACTATAATACATACTCTATTACTATAATACATACTCTATTACTATAATATATACTCTATTACTATAATATATACTCTATTACTATAATACATACTCTTTTACTATAATACATACTCTATTACTATAATACATACTCTTTTACTATAATATATACTCTATTACTATAATACATACTCTATTATTATAATATATACTCTATTACTATAATATATACTCTATTACTATAATATATACTCTATTATTATAATATATACTCTATTACTATAATATATACTCTATTACTATAATATATACTCTATTACTATAATATATACTCTATTATTATAATATATACTCTATTACTATAATATATACTCTATTACTATAATATATACTCTATTACTATAATATATACTCTATTATTATAATATATACTCTATTACTATAATATATACTCTTTTACTATAATATATACTCTATTACTATAATATACACTCTATTACTATAATATATACTCTTTTACTATAATATATACTCTATTACTATAATATATACTCTATTATTATAATATATACTCTATTACTATAATATATACTCTTTTACTATAATATATACTCTATTACTATAATATACACTCTATTACTATAATATATACTCTATTACTATAATATACACTCTATTACTATAATATATACTCTATTATTATAATATATACTCTTTTACTATAATATATATACTCTATTGCAATATTATATATTCTATTAATATACTATATACTCTATGAATATATTAAATACTCTATTACTATATAATAAACTCTATTACTATATTATATACTTTATTACCATATTATATACTCTATTACTATATTATATACTCAATTACTATATTATATACTCTATTACCATATTAAATACTCTATTACTATATCATATACTCTATTACAATATTATATACTCTATTCATATATTATATACTCTATTCTCTATTACTATATTATACACAATATACTCTATTACTATATTATATACTGTATACTCTATTACTCAACATTTGAACCTGCTCTCTTGAATAGATTTTTGTCGTATTATATTAGCTCACTAGTTTTAAACCTTTTATTCAAGTGAAATCTTCTCATAATTATTTGAGTTTGAATTATTTATGTACCAAAGTCAAATGTGCCACAATATATTCCAAAAACAAGTATTGTTCTAAAGGACTTTACAAACAGCAATCAATAACAAAGGGGCTGGACATAGAAATAAAATTAGAAAAATAAATATCAAATACATAAACGTAGAAAGTAGAAATTAAAAATATGAGCTCAATAACATCAAAATAAGATCAATATCTCATACTGGGTGGGTAGCCAAGCGGAGGAGTTGGGTTTTAAGAGCAGATTTAAAAACTGCCAATGAAGAGGCCTGTCTAATGTGTAACAGCAGCGAATTCCACAATTTGGAAGCTGAAACAGCAAAAGCCCTTTTCCCTCCTGAGCCTCTGCTGTGTCGTCAGTACATCTAGGAGCAGCTGGTCAGCTGATCTGAGTGGTCGGGAGGGGAGTGCAAACATAGCAGCTCAGAGAGGGCAAGGCATGTAGAGATGTAAAAACAAGTAAACGAATTTTAAAACGGACAGGGAACCAGTGCTGCAAGGGTAAATCAGGAGTAATGGGCTAAAAGGTGTGCAGCAGCATTTTGCACCTACTGAAGTAAAGACAGGGAGGACAAAATGCAAGGAATTACAGAAATCCATCTGATTTGTAATAAAAGCATGGATCACTGTTTTAAAGTGATCCTTCGGCATCATGTTTTAAATCTTTACCAATTATCTCAGAAGAGAGACACTAGACTTCCTCACTGCACTGATCTGACCAGAGTCTAAAATGTTTGTCCATTTTAACACCCATGTTTGTGACAGAAGGTTTTCCATATTGTGCCAGAGGGTCTATGTCAACAGGAAAAGACACATTGATGACACCAGGACAAAAACGAACAGGCCATGCAGCTCAAACAGTCTCTATATTTTACAACTGCACATGACTAGATTAAGAAAAAACACAGAACAAGATTCACAAAAGGAACCTGATTTACAACGACTTGGTTGGTGGACTTTGCTGTGTGTGAATTTTTTTAAACTTCCCTGACTTGCCTCAACCCACAAATATCTTTTTTTAAACACAGAATGATCTGCAACCAATCAGATATCTTCCTTGTTTCAGCCAATCAACGCACCCCACGTGGGAGACGATTTACTCATAAGCTAATCAAAAGCTAATTGACTAATAGACTAAAGCTACTTGGGAAAAAGCATAAAAGTGATATCTGTGTCTTTGTATGCAAACTGGCCACACTCTTACTTTAAGTGATCAAGCAGTAGCATTTGTGCATTGACTTAAAAAAACCCCACTGAACACTGCATTACCTGAAGAGAGAGAACTTTTTGCCCATTTAATAATTCTGTAAAAAGCAAACGAATATAAATCTTTTTTTATTTATCAGATTTCAGTTCTGCTCAAAATAGTCACATAGCAGAATCACACTGTGCACATTTAGTTGTGCATGGAAATGGAGTCCATGACTCTGCTCTACTTTCAATCTAATTATCTTAATTATTTGAGGTGATGATGATCATATCACATCTGGCTATTATAGGAATTAAATTTTGTTCAACTAAAATTCCCTTTTTTTTAATCCTTCTGCTGAATTTAATACTTCCCAATAATTTCCTCTTGCAAGTAAGCTGGCATGCAAAGCTGCACTGCATGCTGGCAGATTTTCTGTCAGTGCATTTAAATTCAGATTAATTATACAGTTGGTTCTACAGCGACGACTGGGTCATCATCATAACCTTTCACTGCTCTGTCTATGCGTCGCTCTTTTTATGGTGGATTTGTGTTTCACTGAATACTTTGTCACACACTGTCACATCGTGATCTGGACTTTTTGGGCCTGTTTTATATGCTTCAGGACATTGCAAATGCACCTCAACCTCATTGTGATTGCAAACAGGAAAACAACGGGTTCATGTATGACAGTAGTTTATCTGAAATCAACCTGGGCCAAATAAGCAGCTCAAGTGAAAGCAGATAACCAGCGTCTGGCTGGACGTGTGAAGGGATCAATGTGTTTCAGGACAGGAGGAGGTGAAAGACTCGGAGCTTAGTTGATGTGAAAAGGATACAGTGGTATTTCTCTGTTGAAAGGGTAACTAGAAATGTAATCCTCTCTTTGGAAAGCTTTGCCAGTTATTAAAAACATCGCACTGTCACTTGCTGAAATATAGTACTGAAACATTTCTTGTGAAAGGGCCTTTTTTTACATTATTTATTAGCCATGGGATTTGATCAAATTTTGTGCAACTTGTACCAAACAAAGACGCAGAATTTGTCAATAACGTTTCACTACATGAATTTCCACAATGAGATTTTATTCCATACGAACAAAGCTGTACAATTTTGCTGGATGCTGGAAAAATACATGAGTGCAAACATGTTCATACGTAGTATTTAAAGAGTTTCCTGCTGAATAAAAAATAAGCTGCGTCAGAATTAGAATTTATTTAAATATATCAAAGTACTTAATGGTGCCAACAATATATCCATTATCCGTACACGTCACTCTGTTCAGAGTGATGAAAAAGCACATCCTGCAAACTCCACGAAGAGGAAACCCGACCAAGGTTCGAACTGGAGACCTGCTATGCTGCCTCATTTAGAAAACCTCTAACAGGGCTGAACAGACTGACGCTGCCTTTGGGCAGAAATAATCTTGTTACTAACGAGTCCAATTAAATCTAGATCCATTAAATTATCTTATCTAAAGTTACCTTTAGACCTTCAGAGACTATAAGAGTTGCAAGATATAGTAGATAAAAATATTGATGGGTTGACGCCCCTAACTCGTATATTCCCTAACTTCGGTTGTACTAGGTAGAGCAGGGTTAAAACACAGCAGGCAGAAACCTCCGACCAGAGCTGAACACTCTGGGCAATTTTTTTAAGACGTGGAAGAAAAGTGATGAAATGCGGCAGTTGTTTGGATTTATCTCTGGTTATGCCTTTGGTATGACTTCACATAAAAAAACATCCTCTTTTGACTTTTTTTTTTAAAAGAGGGAACAAGACAATGAAAATATTTATTCCCTTGATAACAAGTGCACATTTCTTGGTAACATTTTTAAAACTTTCTAGGAAAATACTTGAAAATGTCCTGCTGTTTAATTGTAATGTTCATTAATAATGGCATCTGTGAACCTGGCATTTTACACCAAGATTTCTTTCTTTTCTCAGATTGCACCCGAGTGCTTTTTTGATGACTGTGGGAAAGCTAAAACATCTTCAAACGAAGATAGAGGCTGTAATATAAGTTGGGTTTATTACTGGGATGGGACAGGTCTCCTGGTGCAGGAGAACTAAATGGATTTAGACTTAAGGTGTTCTGGATGATGGTAAATAGTTCTTGTAAATCTTCTTCTAGACTGTACCAAGTTGAAAATATACTGACACCAAAAAAACCTCAGTCTCCTGTGTAAAAGTCCAGCTGAAAGTCTGGAAACGTCAAGGCGAACAACATCGTGGCCCCTTCAGGTGCCCTTAGCGACAGAGCAGGCCAGTGGAGATCCAGGGTGGCAGTTCCTTGTGTCATATTGTCACCTCATCTGTCCGTTTTACATCTTCATGCAAAAAGAAACTGGAAGATGAACTGATGACAGAGGACATCCAAAACCCATCTGAATTTTAAAAGCCCCATTTTACAGTTGAACCCACTCATTGTAATGTTCTCACCCTTCTCCATTTCTGTCCCTTCAGCTGTAAGTAAAATCTAGTACAGGACAATCAGGATGAAAAGATGGCAGCCATGCTGTTACCAACGGGTCCTGACGGCTTGCGGCGGTTCACTCGCGAATCCTTGGCTGCCCTGGAGCGGCGGATTGCGGAGGAGCAGGCCAAGAGCACCAAGGGTGGCCACGAGGTTCACAAGAACGCAGAGCCACCCAAACCCAGGGCCGACCTGGAGGCAGGCAAGCAGCTGCCGCGCATCTTTGGTGACATCCCTCCCGAGCTCGTCGGGGTGCCACTGGAAGATATCGATCCGTTTTACTACAAGAACCAGAAGGTGAGAGCTGCTGGGTTGGTGTGATGGCTTCATGGGTGATTTTAGAGGAACGTGAGGCACGCCTCATTCAGACTGGGCTATTCCTGTTGAAGTAACTGCAGCTTATGATAATTACTTCCTAATGAAATAATATTAGAGACATTTTAAAATGTCTTGTTTTGTTTGGCCACAAAGATTGAATCATGTCATATGACACATCACTCAGTGTTTGTATTATTCTAATGTCTGTTCTCCATCAGGAGCAGCAGCTTTGATCCGCTTTGTTCTTTCATGACGATAATCACTGTTGACATGTCATTCGAATAATAGTACAAAGATGATATCATTAAATGGTGTTCGCTTGTCCGTTTTTAACTGATATTTCCACACAGATATATGCATTGATTTGGGCTTTTACTTACTGTGATTGTTCATACTTAACAAACAGCTGTGTTGGAAGTTAAAACAAAATCCAGTTTATTTTGAATATGAACGTATATTAACTAGGATTAACTGGTACAAATTAACTCTAAAATCATAAATGGGTACAGAAGTCTTCTCAGGAAATGACCTAAAGGTGTCAACTTTAATTCTGTAATTATAAGTTAAAAAATCTCTGTCACATCTCTATCTTGACTTTTGACTTAAATAGTAAATTGTCCTGAATATTAAAATGACCAAACCTTCCTTTGCGGTTGTGCAGATAAACTGGTAGTTTTCCTTCAAATCAGCTGATGTTTCCAGTGAATGTGGCGAGCAGCTCTTTACAACAGCTTGCTGAAACATGGACAGGGTGACAGCATCTCTTCAGATCCCTGGTGGATGCAGAAATAGGATTAGCAAGTTTTGATTTGCAGAGCCAGTAGATCAGACCGCCGCCCATTAACAGAGAGATGAAAACAGGACATGGCAGCCATTCTCAGGGTCTCTTTGTTTTGGCATGTGATGCACGGCTGGATGGGAGGATTATCCAAAGACGGAAAAAAATTTAAATAAATGACACATCTGTTGGGGAAACATTCAGCCTGCTTTGGAGTTGCCTCTATTATCACAACTGCCCATGAGGAAGGTACACAGATGGCAGACGGAGGGGCCGACTCCACGCCGCAGTTATCCGTCACCCCGGCGTGGAGAAGAACGCAACGACCAGCTGCACCGAGCTGCTGCCGAGTCTCCTGCAAGACTGAAAAGTTTGAGAGATGTATTTATACTGTGAAGGATAATATTTGAAAATCAGGTTTTCCTGACTAATGATTTTTCTCTATTTTTGTTTCCTTTGCAGACGTTTATAGTACTTAACAAAGGGAAGGCCATCTTCAGATTCAGTGCCACATCTGCACTTTACATGATTAGTCCTTTTCACTTCATCAGATCAATTGCCATAAAGGTTTTAGTCCATTCATATCCTTTTTGATTGTCCAGCTGTGTGTGTTGAATAGTCTTTACAAGCATCTTCATGAAGGGCAAACGTTTTGTTAAACATCAGAATTAGCTCATGATAATAGTTTAAAAAGCAACGAATTTAAGACTGTTGCAAATGAACCTTTAAAAACAAAAAATAGACAATAGTAAAGTTACTTTTAGTGTCACTTGAAGGGAACAAAGTACAATAGACGTTCCTGCCATAATATCAATTTCATACTGTTAAAAGTTGAGATTCCCGTCTGTGAAAGTACTACATGCATTCACACCATTTTCTGATATTTCTAAAGGATATTTCTATGGAACTTCATCAATGTCCCACTTTGTGAAGCAGCTTGTTATCGGTTCTCTCTGATGGACATACGTTTGTGTTAAATTATAATAGCTACAGTTTTTATTAGTCTACATTTTCTGTAGTCATAATGCTGGTAGAAGGCTTGGATTATTGAAGTATTGCTTCATTTGTTTGAATATCTTGTCCTTGTAAAACTGTGGATTACCACGTCGCCGTGCCTTTTCCTTAACTCTTTCCACATTGTTTAGCTATTTCATAATGTTCACTATACTAACCAACTGTTTCTTCATGGCCATGTCTGATCCGCCAACATGGACCAAATACCTGGAGTAAGTAGACGCATTATCTCAGTCTTTAAGCTTTACTCTGATCCTAAACTGTCCTTCATGTGTTCTAAAGTGGAGTTTGCTGGGGTCTGTTGCTTTATCAGTGAATACTGAAGAAATAATTGTCAGGTAAGTATATGATGCTTGTAAATGGACACAGCACCCAGAGAGCCACATTTGCATGCTGAAGAAAGCCTGAGCTCTGCATGGTAACGTTGTTCATCATCAGTGGGGCTGTAACTACCTCGTGTGAGTCGCTGCTTGATGTGAGACGAACATGTGCCACTGCGCAGTGGCAAGAAAACCTCCATGCCCAGGTGCAACTGGGCTCCAACGTAAGATGTAACTAAATTAAAGTGGACATGAAACTAAAACTGAAACTGAAACAAAGCAACTTTTTCTGAACTTGATATCATACAGTCTGGTGCCTGAATAGACTCCCAGATATAAAACTCCAATACAGCACAACACTGTCACTTAGTTTGGGGCCTCCTGAGTCGAAAATAAGTCCTCGTTTAGATGATCAGGTTTGCAGAGTTCTGACTTCAGACTGTTTAAGATGAACTGGACAAACCAACGTGATGTCACCTATAGGTTTTCCCAAGAGTGCTTTGGAAGCATCTTTCCACTTCGTACTGTGTAATGCCATGTTGTAAATGGGTGGAGCGAGTAGGCGTGGAAGCAACTGGAACAACATCTGTAATGGGGGCTGCCACAGCTGAAACGAGGATTAGCAGAACTCTGCTGGGACTGCTTAGCCTGCCACTCGTGGGTGTTTGACCATTGCAGTCACCTGTGGGTCCAGCACGCCGACCAGCGTAGGTCCACAGTCACAGGATGACCGGTTGTGCACCTTAGTGCAGCACTACTCTTTTACAAACGGACAGAGTAGAATCATCCAGCCTCTCCAGCCTTTCATTCACAACTTCACAATTTAATATTTCCTGTTCTTTTAGTAGACAAAACTGTCACAACTTGACTTTTGAAATAAATAGTACAAAAGATGCACATCCCCGCAGGTGAGGATAGAAGCAAGTTGAATGACTACAACCTAAAACCACTAAGAAAGTAAACAGTAAAATACAGCACTCCTTGTTATATCTTTACTCTTCATAAACAATATGTAGCTCTTTCTTTGCTTCAAAGGTACATCAGAATTTAGAGCACTTAACAAATCTAACTTTAATAGAAACCATTTAGAAACCGCCTTCCAGCCGCCCGATGCCCGCCACATGGCCGCACCATGGCCACCACATGGCCACCCCGTGGCCACCCCATCTACAACATCTAGAGTATGTTAACTCACATCTTCATGTGTGCAGGTCTTGCAGCGGGCAGTGACTCATGTTAGGTAATGACAGCGTCACAGGAGGTTTTTAGCATGTGATATTCTGACATTTGCTGATTTAATTTTGTCCAGCTTCTGTAATTAATTTGCAAAGACATTTTTTTGTTTTTACTTTAGATGCTCTTTTTGAATTTGATGCAGCAACATGTTTCTGAAAAGCTGGTCAGAACGTTGTTTTTTCACCACGTGCAACACCATTTTAAAGTGAACTGTATGAAATGTTTTCTGGCAGAAACTTGTGCAGACAGTTGACACTCAAACTCTTTCTATACATATGCTGTTGCAGAATGGCCAATGTGTGATTTAAAGTAGTTTTGCAGAAATCAGCAAGGCCTTCTCTGATACAAACTTCATATTCTTGGCAGCATATGTTTCTGTATAACCTGTTCTCGTGTGTCACAAATACTGTACACCCCCACTGCAGATGCTGGCTTTCAAACCGTGTAAATTCTGCTTTTTTTCAGCATGGAGGAAGCAACATCCATGACTTCTAGAGATAATTTCACATTTTGATTTATTAGGGACACTTTTCCACCCCCTCTAGGTAGAGTTTTAGACTTGACTAAATCTTGACCAAAAGCACATGATGTCTTAAACCCTCAGTGCTTTCTTCAAGGACCTTTAGACATCCCATCCTACATTGGTCATTTGGGACCACAGCAGTCTTATATCCAAGCATGAGTAGTTACATTAGACTATTGACACACTTATTTCAGTGGCTTTCAGCTACAGTACACACACAGAAACAGGACAAATGTGGAAATAAAGCACTGACAGTTCTCAGAATTGATTTTATCTCAACCAAAGCTATTTTAGGAAGGTATAATATTTCTTTTTTTTCATTTATTCAGTCCTGGTGCCTCTGGTGGACCTGCCTAAAGTCCCTAGCGAAAGTGCTTTTGATGTTTGCAGTTATCACAATTTTAACAAGCTGCTTTTAGGCTCTTAGACATGTTCCTCAACCAACTTAGGGACTACAGATAAAGAATTATGTCTGTGTTATCGAGCTTGAAGATCAAAGTCATTTAATACTAGTTTTAAGCCTTGTCTCTTGCTAACAGAGAGATGAAGTGTTAAAAAGTTCCCAATATTTGTTTTTTGTAACTGCAGGATGCAATATGTACCGAATTTTGTTGTTTGTGTCTTTTTTTTTTAATGAGAAACATGTTGCAACCATCAAATTCATAGTGAGCATATATGTTCAGTTGGAAAAGCCAGGCAGTTTTCAGCATCTGTCAAAAAGCTTTAGATTATTACTAATGTCCATTTTTTATTTGAATTGTAGGCAGCATCATTGTTTTTTTTAAACAGGCATGCATATACTTATGTTACACATGATGTGGCTTAAGTTGAGGACCGAAAAAACGAGCGCAGCGCTAGCGTCATGAGGTAGTCGATAGCCAAGTAGCCAATTAGCTACCTGGATTTGTTGCTTGATTTATCTTCTGTGTCACGGATTCACAAGAGCTGGTATTTGCATTCATGCTCGTGTGTTGCCCTGTAATGAGACAGCAGGGGCGCCGGTTCGTTTGTGCAGCGCTGTAGTCTGCAGTTCTGAGCCTCTTTCGGTTTCGTCTCCATGTGGCTCAGACACTAACCTGAATCAGAGCAGATCTTCTGTCAGTTAAATATTCAGCAACAGTTACTTTTACTGGCATCACTCTGCAACAACATGTCTAACTAGTCTGAAAACTGTTTGAAAACATCAAGTGGATCAGTCACACCTGTTTCTGTCCACATCAATTTGACATGTAGTTACAGCTGTGAGGAGTCACACATCTGGGTACGGCTCAGGGTCTCCACCCACAGTGCAGCTGAACCGTAGCTGCTGTATCATTTTGATGCAGAAGCATAAACTGGCCAATAAATCTGATCAATCTAAAATCCTACACATAGCTCCTAGATCCCCTTACATCAGTATCATTTAGCCAAACACTACAAATATTATATTACTAACATTCAAAGTAATTTATGTTTTCATTGTGTTGTTTTCAAAGCTTTCAGCATGTTGTTTCATATCTTGCGCACAATATTCATTATTATGTTTCTGCATTTGATGTTTTGGTCTCACATTGGCCTTCGCTGTCGAGACTGTGACTCATTTCAAAGCTGAAGCTGGTTCATGAGCAACGTTGTGTTCGGCTCTGATGCTGCATAATTCTCACCTTTCATCTTATAATATTTTCCAGGTGCACATTCACTGGCATTTACACTTTTGAGTCAGCAATAAAGATCTTAGCACGAGGCTTCTGCATAGTGCCGTTTACATTCTTGAGAGACCCGTGGAACTGGCTGGACTTTATAGTCATCGTCATGGCGTAAGTAAACATCCCATGTAAATGTCCCCATCATAGTGATAATCCATATGTTTAGATACTCACTTTGCAATGGCCAAAACTGTTTTTCCATCCTGTCTTGGTGGTGGTTTATGTGCTCCTTGTAGTGAAAGTCATTTACACGCTGAATAACCAGGAGCAGTAAGCCTTTATTCCTGGTTACAGATCTGCACCAGGTGACTCAGTAACCATGATGCCGATGGCAGATTAGATGGATGACCTCTTGATGTTGCTGAATTGTTTGAAACCAATCATCCTGATGAGACATTTGCTTTGTTTGAAAACAGGGAGACAAAATCACTTCTAATGGATATGGACACACGGAAATCTGTCATTACCTTCAGCTGTTCATTTATTTTTGATTAATTATGGTTGAGTCAGCTAATTCGTTTGTCATCCTGCAGATACCAACAGGGTATTGTATTGCATTGGATGTTGTATGACAGTGAAACATGATATTATTTGTATGTGAAAAGCAATGAAGCTATATAGAGTTATCAGAAGATCCAGGATGATACATTTATAGCATTTGATTCAGCAAGAGGAGGCAGATTTTTCAAGTGATCAGAGATGAGTTACTTTTGGATTAATGTTCAACAGCTGGATGAAAAAAAAAAGAACATCTGAGATTTCTGAATATGTACCACCATATGTCAGAGTTGTGCTCATCATTTGTGTCATGTGACCTTAATTTGGTTAAAAAACAAAAAAAGAAAAGTAAAAGTCTTTTGGAGTTAACACTATTATAGCTTATAGATCTTCCAGTTCCTTTGCTCTGATCATTAAAAATTAAAAATTCACTGGGGTTTGTATGCAGTGGGTGATAGTTTTCTTAAATATATTACCGATGAGAACAAGGAGTTTACTATGAATGTTTTTCTAACCCATGTGGTGCCTCTAGCTAAAGACTCGTGCCAGTTAATTCTGGTATTCAGCCTTGTCTGTTGCTAGGAGAGACATTTTTAAATTATTAGTGCCTAATATGTACAGAACTCCTCAAGACTCTGCTTATATAAGTGACCTGTTGATGCAGCTGTGCGTGTTACTTGATGCATTGATGTAAGTTGTTTGGCTGTTTTATGATGTGATAGAAACAATTTCCCTGCTGTTTCTAATATTTCAGATACGTCACTGAATTTGTTGATCTTGGAAATGTCTCTGCGTTAAGAACCTTCAGAGTACTACGAGCACTGAAAACCATCTCAGTTATTCCAGGTAAAATAACTGTCTGGACATTTCTTTAAATTATATTTAAATAGCATAAAACATTAGCAATCAGCAGTTTTCTTCTGCCTCTTTTCCTCCATGAAGGTCTCAAGACCATTGTCGGTGCTCTGATCCAGTCGGTGAAGAAGCTGGCAGACGTGATGATCCTGACAGTTTTCTGTCTCAGCGTTTTTGCCCTCATCGGCCTGCAGCTTTTCATGGGGCTCCTGCGACAGAAGTGCATCCGCAGCCTTGGGCACTGCATCAACTCTTCATACAGCCCAAACACATCCTTCATTTGCAACAACAGAACCTGGAGCTCACCTGCGGACTTCCTCAGCAATGAAGGTCACCCAGCAAACAAGACTGCTGCTGAGACAGCATTTTGCACGGAGTGGGGGGAGGGCTTTCAATGTTACAGAATCCATATGATCTAATCTGTTGCTCTTTCTTTTTTTAGATAATTTTTACAAAGTTGAAGGAGCAAAGGATGCCTTAATATGTGGATACGGAAATGATGCAGGGTAAGTGGATGTTCGCTCTGCTGGCTGCTTGTTAATCAGCTACAAGCTATTACATAATGCAAAAATGTGTACCATCCAATGCTTTTTGAACCCAAACATGTCATAGGTCATGGCAGCATGAGCTCTGAGCTCAGCACAGATATGTTTTGTAGTACTAAATAAAACATGTGCAGGAGTCAATGATATCCTGTAGGCTTCAAATATTGTATGTGAGACTTAGAGGCATAATGTAAAGAAAAATGATATCAGAGAGATAGATGTAGCATGAGAGAGGCTGCACACAAGACGACATGTGGTGAGGATAATCGCCCGGGCTCCGCTGGAACCCTTTACTCAGAAAACACAGAGTTGCCAGCTGGAGAGAGGGGTCTTTGGAGATTTCATCATCTCAAAAGCTCTATAACATGATTAGGTGAACCTGAGAGGGCCTGGTCAGTTCAGACTGCTATTCACGTATCGTTCAGAGGAGCATTCAAGAACTGACGAGGTCAATTTATATTTAAGGAGTCCCAGTGGAAACATTGGAAGTCCCTTATTGCTATCGCTCATATTTATTCAAAGTGCAGTTTCTGTAAAATAAACCGAACAATGAATTAAATCTCACATTCCCGTTATTCCAGGTGCTCCTCATGAGATGTCAGTAAATGTAAATGAAACACGATATCCCTCCTGTGGAGTGACGGACTTTGTTCCTAATCAAAGGCACAGTGTGAAACCATCCAAATATTGCTACTCGGCCCACGCATGGAATAATCCTGTAAATCCAAATGCTTTTGAAACAAGCACAACAGGATGACTCTACCCCTGCCAGGCTCAGTTCAAGGGTTATAGTGAGCTAAACATCCCATCTGTGTGAATCTGAAATCCTGCAGCTTCAACAAATGGCTTCCATTAGGTGCTCTTGTTAATAATACAAGATAATGGATGATAGAAAATAAAAATGGCAGTGGTATTAAGCTTATGCAGGAAACACTGGCGTTGATGCGCTTTTATTTCCAATCACATTCAGACAGGTTCTGTGTCACAACTTTGAGGTTCTCGCTCTGGTAAATGTTTATGGCATTTATAAACAAAATGTGCTTCTTAAATGTTCTTTTTGTTTTGCCAATAACTTCAAAAGTGCACGAGCGTGTGGCCACGTTTGCCTCCTCCCAACATTTTTGTAGATTTGGTGAAATGGCTAAAGGTGCTTCTTTTGTCTAGAAAATACAAGAATGAGTGCTATAGATCAGTTTGTTGGTTACAAACACAATGTTTGCATGTGCATCGACCGAGTCATAAGACTGTAATAAAGAGGGATGGAGCTGCTGGAGAATGTTTGCAGCTGGACCTTCTGTTTCTAACATAGTTTGGTGGCATTTCACCAATGCAGAAGTCCAAAGAAGCTACCTACTGCTTAGCTGCTTCATCCTCCGACCTTCCAGGCCAAACCGCAGCAAGTGACAGCAGTCTGTTAACGGCACAAAAAAAACATCCTCCTTCAAGTATGACTGATTATGCTGTGATAGGTCTCTAATTACACCTCAGAAAGTATGCTCAGGTGTCAATACAAAAGGTCTAATAGTCAGAAATCTAGTCAAAACTTATTTTGAGCAATGGGGTAAGAAAAATGTCTTGACAAGAATTTTTAAAACCAACAAAGTAATCTTTTCGGAAAACAAGACTTTTTTAAAAACTTTCTTAGAAATTGGTTTTTGCAGTGTATAATATTGACTCCTAAAGGAAGCCCCTGTACCTGGATGAAATCCACACAAGTATGAGGAGAACGTGCAAAGTCCAGACAGAAAGACCCGGATTCAAACCAGGAACCTTCGGCAGCCGTGCCAACCACTGCACCAAAGCGCTGCCAAGACAAACACAGCTATTACAAGTTTTCTTGCGACGCTGGGCTGGTCGTAGTTGTGCTTCACACAGCAGGCACCCTGTATCTTTTAATCTCACTCACGGACCTGTCCTCCAAAATCGCAGAAACTTAATCTCTCAAGAAGTAAAATCTGATCCAGTAATTTGTGTTGAAGTCAGAGTGAAAAGAGGATACATTTGAGGACATTTTAGGAGAGGGATGTGTGAGTGTGTGAGTGGTGGGGGTGGGGGTGGGGGTGTGATGATGTCATTAAACTCTTTTAAATACTAGGTTAGTAAAATCAGACTACTGATATGACCTAAGCAGCTGTCCCACCTACAAGTCTCTGCAGCCTGGAATCTTTTTATTTGTCATCTTCTTCTTGTTCTTCTTCTATTTGTGGAGCTTAAGTAGTGCAATGTTATTGACATTAACTCTTTAACCTGAAGCTCTTTTTCTGTGTCTAATGGGCTCTTTGAAAAAGTAATAGAGAGGATTATTCTTTTTGCCTCCCTTTGAGTTTTTAAATTGCTGCATCATCTCCAGTCATGTAGTTCTCAGTTCATTTAGCTATTTCCATTCAAATGAAATGTTGTCAGTTCGGAGCGACAGATCTTCATGATGTGGTTGCCAGGTTACACATTAACATAAGGTTGCTTATCTGTTCCCTCACAAGTGGCAGCTTTTATCATTTGTGACATTTTAGATGTAACTTTCTGAGGCTGGCTGTGGAGAAGGGCAAGATATTAAGCAGGTCAGGATAAGGACGTAAAACATAGAGGATGCTTAATCTTTTGAGTGTATTCCAACAAGTAATCCCTGAGTAGATTTCCAAATTAAAGCTTTGGATACGTTATGATGACACACACTGCCACACACATGAGCACAAGCATGCACAGACGCATCAGAGCACACACACACACACATACACAACTCGTGCATATTCAAATGACATTTTCAGCCTGCTCAACAAGTTTATGACAAATGATTTGCTCAACGGTTCAGGCTGTTCTTCCTCGCTCCTACTGTCGATGCTTATCCTCTTGCATCTTAAAGCCACTGTGCATGACCGATTATTACTGACTGCAGAGCTGTTTGCAACTTTTGCCGTTGACTGATGTGAGCGTGGAAACCCACCACTTTAACCCTGCCCAGGAAAAAGACAGATGTTCCTCTGTTGCTCTGTACACAAACCGCAGGAAATTGATGTTAGGCCCGAAAAGATAATACTTATGAAAATGTAAACATGGTGCAAAGCGCTTTAATGGAGCTCTTACAGACTGTGTCACTTTGGTTACATAAGATAACTTGTAAACTTGAAAATCGTTAATGTGTCTCATTTTGACTATTTTCAAACTATTTCAGGATGTCACATTTTCACATTTTCAATTTTCATTTTCAGTGTACAAAATGAAATAGCTCACATACTCTTAAATGCTCTTGAGACTTACTTAAGTTTTACTGTCCTTGTGGAGCATAAAGTGCATACAAAGGCAGTCTCGCTGAGCTTTTTAAAGCACGTTGGATTAACAAGTACATCATTAGATCCAGTTTGAAATGAAGACTGCCTTTGCTTTATTGCAGCTGAACAGCTGGTGGACTAATGATTAAAATAGGAATCACTATATTGAACCACAGCAATGGCCCACCCATCCATGCAGACTGACTGCAGCCAAGAGACATTCATGGGTCGGCCCTTGGTCACCCTCCTGGTTGGGCATTCTTAAATAACGTACCCCTAATGGATCAGGGTAGGCCCAGACACCCCCACAGGAAGGTTCATTGACGCACCTTGTAACTGTAATCTTAATCTTCTGACTACCCAGACCCAGATATCTCTATGCCAGATTTAAAGGTATTGACTCTGATCCCAGTTGCCTCAGATTCAGAGAGAAACTCCCCCTAGTGGAAGATGGAGGCCACTACATGATGAAGCCATCTGTCTTCATGCCGTGTCCCTTAAAGCTAATATTTTAATTAAAAGAGGATTTTTTTTTTGTAGAAAACTTTCAAAGATGTCAAAAGACAGATAACATTAGCATGTTTTTTTTGTCAATTAATGCCAGTTTTTCTATTTTTTGTGTTGAATTTTTGTGTTGAATTTTGTCTTAGAAAAGCTTTTATTCACATTGTCTTTTCAAGTGCATAACTACATAATATACAATGCAAACGTTCTTACACCATCCACCTTAACTGAACCAAAAAACTGTTTGAATTAAAAATACCAACCCCAAGAATCCGAATTAGATCAAGACAGTGATAGATCCACAGCGATAGATCCACAGCGATAGATCCACAGTGAAAGATCCACAATGATAGATTTTCTTCAGTGTTTTCTGCTGATTTTTAACCTACCATTCACCATGCAGTCATCATTTTTAAAAAACAGTTTAAAGGTAGCATGGAAATACAGAGGGGCAATAAACAATAATAAAACACAGGGCTGCAGTGGATCCCAGATACCTGAACCCCTGGCTTTCACCATGCTGTTTCACCATTCATCATTGCTGGTTTTTTTCTTAAAGTAATATTTTAATTCAAGAAAAGACTTTTCATGTTGTGAAAAAGTTCACCTTTAAGCAGGCCTCCGCCCTACACCTTTACTATGGTATAGTTTTTAAAACTTTAAACCGCAGATCCAAAAACGAATCTGAATCTTGACACAAAACTGTGTTGAGATATATATTCATAAGTCATAGAAGCAGGAGCTCAAAGCAAAATTACGTGTCAAAATCAAAAGTGAAAGCCAGTGACCTGGCCTTGATGGCGAGCCCTGGCATATTTGCGGGTTTTATCGTTCGTCATATTGATAGACTGAAGTGAACATGACACGTTGAACTGCAGGGACGGCCTGACGGGAAGATGCTTCTGGCTTCACACAGCCTTCCCTGTCCTCACCGCTGGATTTTTGTCAGAATTCCTGCTTAGCTGGTTGGAGCGAGCTGCAGCTGTTCTCACAGCAGTCCTCTACCGCCCAGATGTCTGTCAGCCATTATCAAATTATTCCACACTCAGATTGCCATGGTAGTCCAGCTTGTTCTCAGCTGTTGGACTTAAATATTTGCTGTAATGCCACTCTGCTGACAATGAAGATCAGGGATGGAGGCATGGAACAGAAAATTTTTGAACTCAAATTTGATATCCATCTGGCTCAGCATAATCCCCTTCGCTCTGGTGCGTTTTCCTGCTTCTGCCTGAAACATATTTGAACTGCCCTCTTCAGTTGAAATAACGGTGATGATATCAGTCCATGCACTTACTGTCTCATCTGTTTCTCTTCTCAGTGGAGCCAAAAGCCGCAGGGCAACATGTAGATACCGGAGAGGTTTTTAAGTCTAGTAAAACAGCTGCGGGTGCTCGCACAGCTGTATCTGTCCTGGCTGCTTTTGACTTGATTTTGTTGAAGCTTGATTTATTATTCCAGTCATCTACTAATATGTGTGCTGCCTCTCAATTCTACGTTCATTACAGGAAGTGTCCAGATGGATTTGACTGCTTAAAAGTAGGAAGGAATCCAAACTACGGCTACACCAGTTTTGATACCTTCGGCTGGGCCTTTTTGGCCCTCTTCCGGCTCATGACCCAAGACTACTGGGAGGAGCTGTTTCATCAGGTATAATGTCAGAAGACTGCCTGACTTTGGTTGTATCAGCCAATATTCTGCAACCATAACCATGGGGGTTTAATTTTAGCAATGCAATAGATTTATGGTTTGGTCATTACAGTATTCTGA